>CAJFCO010000117.1:795019-851951 GCA_904066015.1 Synergus gifuensis
ATGTAATAATATAATGTATAGTATAAAAAAAAATTATCTTGAAAATCTTTTTTTATTTATTAATAGAAATTTAGGGCCAGATAAACGTATCTTGCATGTTTTCTTTAATTTAAAAAGTTCTTAATTTGAGGCATTTATGTATTGCGCATTCGTCAGTCCGATGCGTGTTTACTACTTTATTTAAAATGTCTAAAACACGCGGATCGTTAATTATAACAAATGTCAGACAACTTTTAAAACTAAGGTTTCCTTCTGGAAATTTAATGTGTAGAAAGATATCTGACACCTTCAATATCAATACAAACATATTAAGTGCACTTAATTTGGGATAATGACATTAATTATTATAATCTGTTTTCAGAGAGTTTCCCGCCAATAATTTAAAAATCAATTTCGCGATATTGGCAACATTTTTTTTTAAGATATTGGCCATCCTGCGCGCAGCGCGTTTTCCTGTTGAAACTTGAAAAACGGTCATTCGCGATTCGCGATGTGCATTTGTTTTCGGCATTTTTGTTCCCTTTCACGTGCGTTTTATTTTAAAGCGTCATAAGTTTCATTTTATTTAGATTGTGCGGTTATACAAAGTTTTTTTTATGTACCTTAATAGTAGAGAATTACGATTTTTTATTAAAATTGTCCAGACAAACGGTAATCTGAATAAAGAGAGATATGGGTTAACCTTTTCTTATTTTTTAACCAAAATGTGAGTTGCGATCGTAGCGTCCTTTTCAAGAGAAACGAAAAAAAGTTTGGAAAAAACAATTTTTTTTGAGTTCACTTTAAATTAGTGGTATTTAATCGAATTGAAAGTGATAATATCGAAAATGGAGTGTGACGACGTCGATTTGCCTCTTACTTTGCCGGTTCCTTCACAATCAAAATTGAGCGAAGATTCTTGGGATTCTAGAATCGCATCTGCCCTGGAAAATCATGAGAATGTCTGGGGTTACTTGAACCCAGTAAACAGCAATTATTCTTGTATAGGTAAGCCGATTTTTATAATTTTATTTATGTAATTTTTATTTGGTTTTGTGTATTTATTTTGTGCATTTTGTATAGATTTTCTCTACTTTGAGATTAGGATTGATTAGAATTTAGAATTAAGGCCATGTAAGACTTACCCGATCCCTACCTTACCGACATTTTGTTTCTATGCAACGTTACTTGTACATTTATTGAAATATCAAATTGAAAATTTCTAAAATTAAAGAAAATATGCTAAGGTATGTTTATCTGATCCCAAATTTTTATTCAAATAAAAAAAATCAAAGTAATTTTTTTTATATATATAAATGTAAATGTAAATATTTAGGACCAGATAAACGTGAATTAATGCTTTAACTTTAATTACAGAAATTTTCAATTTGATATTACAATACATTTAGAAATTTTTAACGAATTTCTTGAAATTTACAGAATTATTTTTAAGGAATTTTGTAACATTTTGATAACATGATTTTTTAAGCATTTCCAAAGTATGTCCTGGAATTTCATTACAGATTTATTTCGATCTCTCAATAGTTCAATCGTCAATTAAAATGTTTCAAAAGTCTCACATTTTCGTATAATATTAAAGACTCTAAAATTAATATCGTCCATTTCTAAACTTACAATAATTATAAATAAACACAAATAAAACGCTCATCATTTTCACAAAAAATGTTCTTTAATAAATTCTTGCTTTTTTTTTAAAAAAAAGTCGTCTAAACAATAAAAAAAAACTCTGCTAACTAAACAACTGAATATTACAAGATTCGTTTCATTTACACATAAAAAAATATATGTAGATAAATAGTATTTCAAGCATCAACCTGCAATGCTCAAAATAATGAGGTCGCTTCATATAAATTTTCCACCGGGGAAATTTATCAAATAACACATATAAAGTAAACATATAACGCTCAACACAATTTTGTGCGAATTGGCTATTCTGTAAATCTCGAAGCTAGAATAACTTATCATCAATTTAAAGATTTGTCCTCATCTTCTAGATCTTCAGACGCTGCGTCTATGATTCTCTCCTCTTCAACTAGAGTCTGTCGTCGATTTAACTTGCGTCTTATCTTCTTCATCAGACTTGGAATGAAGAGATTAGTGTAGAAACACATTCCAAGGACGAGAATTGTGAAACCGATCAGCTGAGGAAATATAAATTAAGAAATACGTAGAACGAATTCTAATTTCGAGCATCTAAAAAATCTTCTATAACTATTTATATTTACCTGTAAATAATGAAAAACTTGCCACCGGAAGGCGAGTGAAAATCCCCAGATAACAATCGTACAAATACTGCTTAGAATCATTCTCGTCGTTGCACTCATTTCTTTCGTAATACTTAATCCGGAAAAGTTGAAAAACGCTATCGTCAGCGTTATACCTAGAAAATGAAAAATGTTACCAAATTTTTTTTCCTGATTTTTACATTCTCATTTTTTATTTGGATTTCTAGATTAAAACAAAATTGGGATTATATTTTGTTTATGGAATCCGTTCTTACCAATTATGGCAATTAGAAGCTGGAAACTGTTTCCGATTTGAATAAAAGCATCAACTGTCGCTTCCAAAGTTCCTTGGGAATTTTCGGCAAAGGGCGGACCGGCTTTTATGTAATTGAGAGGAATCATAGCCAGAAGTAGGGCAATTAATCCAAAAAGTCCTGTTGAAAATGATAGCGATTAATTTTGAGATTTTTAGGATTGAAAGTCTTTGGATTTGGAAATATTCGAATTTGGATTTTTAGAGAATACCTTCCCAACCAACAGCTTCAAGGGCTGGAACATTTTTTCCACCAACGTATTTTTCTTCAAAAACCATTTGGACTGCAGTCAGGACCTATTTTTTTAAATTTTAGATTATTTAGAATATTATAGATAATTGAGGAAATTTAATTGAAAAACTGGTGTTCTTAAAATAATTGACTATATCCTTTGACATTCTATGAAACCTTTTAAAATTTCTAAAAATACCTTGAACTTCCACAAATTCGACGACAGTCTTTAAAATTCCTTAAGTAACTTTTCAAATCTCTTGGAATTCATTTTAAACATCTTTTAATATCATAAAATTCCACGAAAACCCATAAAATTCCTGAAAATATTTTGGGATCCTTTAAAATTCCACGAAACCCTTTAAAATTCTAAAAAAATCTTTTGGTATTCTTTAAAATCCTACAAATTCCTTTAAAATTTCTTTAAAATTGTACGAAACCCTTAGAAATGGCTAAACAAATTTCTTCGGATCCAAAAAAATCTTTTTGAAATTTCTTGATATCTTGTAATCTACTCTATACTCAAAATTCGAGTAACCAACGCCTCAAACAGAATTAATAAAATTATCACCTGTGCACAAAGAATGAGCAAATCTCCAGTGATAGTAGAGTTCGTACCGATACTTCGACCCTCGGTTAAAACGTCGGTAATGCCGACGATTATCAAACCGATAATTACAAGACCGATTCCACTCCATTCCCTGGAACCCAGTTTCCTATCGAGGAACCCCATCGATAAAATTCCAGTGAAGACTATCACCGCTCCTCTCAGCATTTGAAAACTGCTTGCGTAGGTCATTGTCAGGCCGATGTATCTCAATGACGTCGCTATGACGTCACAGAGTGCAGGGGCTATAAGAATTAAGGGACTCACGTCCCGGTTTCCTTTCGTCAAGGGATTCGTTTCGATCGATCCATCCTGAAATTTAAATGATTAATTTTTTAACTCAATTGAATTAATTCGAGAAAATAATAAATTCTTCAATAAAAAATTGAACGATCTTAATTTCAAATCGATCAAATTGTGCAAATTAAAAATTGAAAGCTCGTTTTTTTTTTTTTTTAAAAAAAAGAAAAATTATATTAAACTATCTCTTGAAATTTATCGCATAGATTATTAAATCATGAACCTTTACAAAGAGAGTCCGTTCAGTGTGTAATTTCAGTTACCGTATCAGAAGTTGCATTAAATTCTACGAAAACTGAGGGGGAATTGCAAAGAACTTCCAGATAACGTCATAGTGATTAAGACTTGCTTGATTATAAAATGTTGCCTAAGCAAAAAGCTATAGAGCAGCTCAAAGTTAGAACCAATCTTTAAAAATAATTTCCTCACAAAATCCTCGAATTTATAAGTATTATTAAATAATTATCTTAAGGGCGTTGGATCCCAGTTATAACTTCAAAATTCGATTTTTTCATTTCACTCAGTAAATGATAAAATTATATTGTATATTTTTTTCGCTTTGTAGCGATACTTAATTTTTAAACAGAATTATACACACAAAGTTTAAAAGTATGTAATTTCAGTAATTTTTGCGAATTAAAATTATATACTTTTTCGCTCTATAGACAAACTTCTAGTTCAGAAAAGAGAAGCGTTATAGTGAGAAAAAATATGTAATTATAATATTGTTCAAGTAAAATAAAGAAATCGACTTTTGAGATTAAAACTTGGATCCAAAATCCTTGAGGGTTTTTCTATTCTTACCGCTTTTCTGGTATGGTACCAGCACAAAATTTTGAATACTATCAAGCATAATGTCTCGCCCAGAAACATAAAAGTCGCTTGCACGAAGGGATGATTAAATTTCCTAACTTCTCCATCTTCTCCAACTGCGTCTATTCGATCGGCATATCTGTAAAAATTTTTTAGTCTTCTTTATAAAATTATATTCTTTTTAATTTTAAATTATTCAATTTTGGACATTCAAAATTAGAATTTATTCATTACAAACTGAATTTATTTATTCATTTATTAGTAATAATTGGATTGAATAGAATTATGTATATGTCTTATATAAATGATGAGATATTATTCGAGAGAGAACTTTTCAAGGTTTACATATAATACTAAAAAAATGTATAAATTATTAAAAATAGGAATTTTTTATTTATATTTAAAATATAATTCCCGGCATTATGAAATCATATTAGTTTATAAAATAAATATTTTATAAACTCTAGAATTTTTAATTTTCCAAAATTTTATATTGTTGGAAATTTTTTATGTTGTCAGCAATTTTATAATGTCGGGAATAATTTTTTATTTTTCGGTAATTTTCAGTCGTCCCAACGATTAAAATGAAAATTTTGAATTTTGAATAGTCATCGAACACCCTTAATAATTTAAATCGATAAAAACAAAGCTATCATAAAATAATAAAAAAATATATAAAAACGTGAATTATTGAAAAAAAAACTTGATAAAATTAAAAATATGGTTTTGGAAATTAAGTGAGAATTATAATTATTATAATTTTTTAATTACTTACTTGACTGAGAGAGTGTGAAAAGCGCCAGTGAAAATAATAAAAAAGACAAGAGTCTTCTGGTAAAAAGTGAAAGCCATATTTAAAAATCACACATGAATCACAAACTTTCACCAATCCTGCATTTATAATTATTTATTTGGCCTCATAATCAAAAGAATTGATTAATTGCTCACTTTTATAAAAATAGAAAATGGACTTCAGTCCATATTTTTCGTGAATTGCAGCACGTAACAAAGATAGTTATTATCTTAAAAATCGATTCACAGAATCATGTACGCAATATCTTATTTTAACATTTATTATTTGCCAACAGATTAAATCACAGAAAAGAAAAAATCAATTTACAGCTCAACGAGTGATTCTATTATTTTTCACTCACTTGAGAGTAGAAGAAATCATTAAAAGTGATTAATTCGGGTGGAAAATTAAATGCAATTTTAGAAGAAAGTGGATTATTCTAGTGACAATCTTTAGTTTGATTTAAATTGAATAAAAAACTTCTGTTGGTAATAAACGTGACTTGAAATTGTAACAGAATACTTCAACAATCGAGTACTGACGAATTCAACTGCTGACTAGCAGACGATTGTTGGTGATTGTCGGCTTATGCAATAATCACAAAAATCATTTATGCCATAGAATATACTATATTTGTATAGAAGGATAACTCGATGGTAATTTTGACGTAAGATTCAAGATGGCCGGAATCTGGAAGACGAGCAATTGGCAGCACTGCATCTTGAATTTTTTGAATGATGTGTTTTTGTTTTAAACCAAAATATAATGTAAATTTCTCAAATGTTCTGAAATTTGATAGATTATAATCATTACAGTTCTATAATCTTTTATAAATCCTTAAAATGACGTAAAATCTTTTCAAATCCCTCTAAGTTTTTTTTTTAATGATTCGCTATCTCTTAAAAGATAAAAATTTTCTTAAATTCATGTTTAATTTAAATTTTTCTGTAAATAATCAAAATAAAACTATTTATTCTGTTTTATAATAATTAATAATAATTTTTCGCATACAAAATTGAAAACAAATGTCATTTAAATGAAGAATAATAACAAACAAATGTTATAAAAGAGTCTTCTATCTTCTCGATAAATACTCGTCCTATCGGTAATATACCGTAATTTTCATTGTTATCTTTTCCAATTTTATTTCACCGATAATTTTCAAGCAGGAAAATTCAAATTTGAAGCTTTCAAACCCTACTAAAAATTACATTTCTCATTGAGGTTCCCTATCTTATCAATTTTCATATTCTATGGCCACACGTGTTGCTCTCGCGCGCTTTGTCGGCGTTTTGCTGCTTTTAAAGTGTGTGTTCAATTTCTCAGATTAAATTACGCAATTACGCATCAATATTAACGGCTCTTGTGAAAAGTACTTTAGGTAGTTTAGGTTTAGGTTATAATTATGGATTAAGACAATCTCCCGGCTTTCGAGGCACGTGGAATCTTTTTTCGTCTGACTTCTCTTTGTTTTACTGTTTTTTTTTGTTTCGTTTCTTTGTCCGGTTTATTTAATTCGGTAATCATGATTAGCGACGAGGAAATGATTGAAGTCCCAACAACTCAAAATACACAAAATACACAAAATACACAAAATACCCAAAGCACGCAAAATGCCGTTGACTTGTGTTCTCAAGATTTTGTCGATTCTCCTATGCATCCACAACCTTGGGGAAGACTTTGTCCTAATAAACCGAAATTCCTGACAATCGGTAAGAATTTTTTTGAAATTTTTAAGGCTTTTTAATTCAACACTTAAACACTTAAATTATTAAGTTGTTTAATTATTATTTAAAACTTTTTTTTATCGTTTTCTGACGTTTCTTTGTTTTTCAAAAGGTCTTTTCAAGGCCAACTCGATTTGAATTTTCTTTTCGAAGATTGCGAAGTTCTTAAATGGAAAATGACTCGGTCGGTAACTTGTGACGAAAAAAAGACTGCTAAATGCCCTTAAATTCTAAAAAAAATTTGTTGTTCTATTTACAATTTTTTTTTTAATAATTTAAAGCAAATTTTTTTTTTTTTATTTGGTATTTATTCTATGTGAATTTACAAAATTGTCAATATTTTCAAATTTTAAATCAAAATTTAACCTTCTGAAGGAAGATTAGCATTTCTGAAAAACTTGTTTGTTTCGTTCATTCGCCTCTTTGTTGATAAACAGAAACGAGAAAATAATATTTTGCTACGGAAAGAAGTGGATTTATTTCTTTTTCATTAGATAACTTAGATAAATTAATTTTATTCCTTTTAACTAATAAATATTTGAAGTAAATAAACATGACAAAAATTTTAAATTATAAACGTGGAAAAAAGAAATTTATTTCGTAAAAAGAAATGTGCAGATATTTTACTTTCATGTTTCGAGATAAATTGAGATAAAATTATATTTTAAAATAATTTAAACTTCTTTAAAATCACTTACATTTTTTTATTGATTTAAAATCTCTCAAATTTTGTGAAATTTTTGTAATTCCTTGAAATCTTTCAAAAAAACTATATATATTTTTTATTATTAGTAGTAATAAGATAAAGTATATTTTTTACACTCCATTTAAAATGATTTTAACTCCAACCACACAGAAAATTCCAATTTTTATAAAAAAAATTGTTTAACTGAGATTATTGCAGTTTTTTAAATATAACTTAAAACTAATGTATATATATTTAATTTTCCAGAATTGTCAAGAGACGAGTACACGCTCGGCAGGGCACCCACGTGCGAGATTAATGTGACAACTTTCGATTTAGAGAAAAGGATCGTCGACTGCATTTCCAAGAAGCATTTCAGAATCACTCGCGAAAAGATTCGCGGATCCAACGATCGTGAGGACACTGTGATTTACATCGAGGATCTTAGTCAAAATGGGACTTTCGTCAACAAAAACAAAGTCGGAAAAGACAAAAGAGTCGTTCTTGAGAATAACGATGTCATCTCTCTCGCTCAGGCCAAATTCGCCGGTGAGAAAAAAGTCAAAATGAATTTAATACAAGTGAAGGATGGAAATCAAAAAATACCTATAAGAGCCATTTTCCATATTTTATGAGCGGACGAAAAAACATTCGCATTTTGACATTTTTCAATATTTTTTTTCTGTAAAATATTATTAATAGTTTGTGGTGGAATACATCACGTGTTAAAATTTCAAACATTTCTGACTAAAATTACAAAAGATAGAGCCTTTTCAAATTTGTTCACGTATAAGGACAAACAAAAAAATTTTTTAATTTCGAAAAAAATGGCTCTTATGTATTTTTGGATTTACACCCTTCAAGTATAAAATGCGTAAATCGATGCCTAATTGTACTAATCCATTTTTTTCTTCCCCAGTCTACATTTTTATGAACGTGCAAGGATACGAAGGACATGATCTGCCACCTGAAATAAAACAGAAATACGCAGTCTCTCGCAAACTCGGTTCTGGTGCTTGCGGAGAAGTTAAACTCGTATTCACCAAAGTCGGTTGCAAGCGTTTTGCCATGAAGATCATTTCTAAGAAAGGCCTTACGATGAACAACCCGACAGGCGTTGATCCGAAGAAGATATTAAACGAAGTGGAAATCTTAAAAAAATTACGACACGTAAGTTTCCTGATGATTAGGGTAGCCGAGAAAAATTTATTTTATAAAAAAAATTATATATTTCAAAATTAAAATGCCTGCCTGAAATTACACTAATTTTCTTCTCGTATTTTCAGCCGTGCGTGATTCGAACCGATGAGATTTTTAACACGCCTCACTCAGTTTACATTGTCCTCGAATTGATGGAAGGCGGCGAACTTTTCGACAGGATTCGACAAACAGAGTGTGGATTGAGCGACAGGAATGCAAAACTGATCTTTTACCAGGTCGCTCTTGCTGTACAGTATCTTCACTCAGAAGGGATCACTCATAGGGATCTGAAGGTATTTCTATTCTTAAGATTTTTTTTATCGAGGATAAATAATTTTAAAAGAGTTTTTAATAAAGTAAGACGCCTACTTAAAACTAAAATTCGTTCTTTTTCAGCCGGAAAACATTTTGCTGGCCTGTGACAAAGAAGTGACACTAGTGAAAGTTTCAGACTTCGGATTGTCGAAATTCGTTGACGCGGAGACGATGATGAAAACCTTTTGCGGAACTATGATGTACGTAGCTCCCGAGATTTTGTTGACACACGGACGGGGAGCGTACACTAATAAAGTTGACGTGTGGAGTCTGGGAGTCATTCTTTACACATGTTTAAGTTCTTTGACTCCTTTTAGCAATAGTAATGCGCAGGTCAGTCTTTATGAACAAATTACTACTGGTGCCTACAATTTCCCATCTACTAGATTTTCCAAAGTTGACCACGGGGCAATAGAGCTGGTAAGGAAAACGTGTGCAATTAAAAATCTTTAGAATCTTCAATATTAACGCTATTGGATTATTTCTTATACATTTTTTCATTGCAGATAAAAGCAATGATGACCTTGGATCCAAATAAGAGGATTACAATAGATCAAGTTATTAGACAAAAATGGCTGCTGGACAACAATATGCGAAGTACAGTTTATGAACTATTTAAATCTGTTGGCGACAATCAAAACTGGTCGCCATACTTGCAAGCACAAATAAATTCTATGAGGCTTCCATCAAGGGCTCCTGTGCATTTAAATATTAAGAGACCCCGTTTCAACTGAAAAGATGTACGTAACTAAATGAAAAGATAGAACTGTAAAATAGTTTAACTATGTAAATGTAACATAAATGACATCAAAGTAAATTAAGCCGGATGTGATTGTTAAAGATTTGATATTGTGGGACTCCGGATTAAGTGAAAGTGACCTTAAAATTATTGTGTATGCCTAATTTTTGCTTGAAAAGATATATATGTCAAATGTGATTCTACTTCAATCGTTCATGGGAAAGTTGATTTTTAATGTCTACAGAGATCTGAATGTTTTTCAAAATATTGATTTAATTTATCTTGTGGAAAATGACTGTTTACAAAGAAAGGAGCTTTTGTAAATAATTTGATATGTTTCATAAGTAAATGAGAATTTCTTTAGTAAAGTGTTTGATGCTTTTTATTATTACTTTTTTCTTCTTCAGTGCGATGAAGGCTTACACGGATCTGGAAGGCTTACACGGATCTGGAAGGCTAGTTTCGATTTCAGGTTTCGGTTTCTTTTTTAGACCGGTGAGAAGCATTTTTATCTCTGCCACTGCTTTTCCTGGATTCAAACCCTGGAAAGATAAATCTCAGATTTGAGAAACTTGGTCCAAAAAACGATTTTTGGGAAATTTTGTATTATTCTAATCATCTGAAACTAAGTGTAACATCTAATTTTGTCGAAATATCAATGATTTGTGCAGTTTGAGTGAAAAATTGCAGTTTTTGAGATATTTTAAATTTTCTACTTACTTTTGGACACGTTTTCGTACAATTGAAAATTGTGTGACAACGGAAAACTTTGTAATAGTCCCTTAATTTGTTTAGTCTTTCCTTGTGGTCCATATCTCTAGAATCAGTGAGCCATCTGTAAGCCTAAAAAAATAAAAATTAGTAATAACTTTAACTAATTAATAATTTAATTAATTAATAATTTAACTAATTAAATTTGACAAAAAAAAATTAATTTTTTTTATATACAAAAAATTTTTATTTTATTTTTGTTATTACCTGTAACAAAATTGCAGGACCTAAATATTTGGCCTCGTGCCACCAATAGGGGGGACAGGAAAATGAACAACAACCACATAAAATACATTCGTAAAGTCCATTAAGTTTCGCCCTTTCTTTTTCTGTTTGTAAAATTTGTCTCTGTCCCACGAATTTCTCTTCTCCGGGTCGCTTCAAATATGGTTCAATTTGTTTATATTGCTCTAAAAATCTTCCCATATCTGATATTAAGTCCCTAATTACGTAGGTGTGGGGCAGAGGATAAATTATCAGTGGCTTGCTGAGGTCTTGATTTATTTTCCTATTATTAAAAGAAAATTATCACAATTTTATTTTTAATATATAAAACATTTGAATTGGAAAAAAAAAATTTCAAGCATACATTTATAGTGAAAAAGATATTTTAGGGTGTTGGAGTCAAATTCCAGTCTAGAAATTCGACTTCTTCATTTTAGTTAACAAATATTAAAATTGGAATTTTTTCACTCTGTAGAGTTAATTAATTTTTAACTAGAATTATGCGTACAGAGCGCGAAAATATCTAATTTAAATATTTTTTAAGTAAAATGAAAATATTGAATTTTGAAGTCAGATTTTGAATTCTTCGTTTTATGCAAAAAGTATCGAAACTAAATATTTTATCGCTCTGTATACAGTCTTATATATTTGAAAAAAGATTAGTGCTACAGAGCGAAAAAATATTTATCTATAATTTTCGTTGAGTAAAATGAAGAATGGGATTTTGAGCTTAACTTTTGAGTACAACGCCTTTAATTCTAAATTAGTAGGAATTTGGATCCAAAATCTTTAAGATTAAAACGGAAGTGAAAAATCTTTACGTTATACAGGCGAGGGTATTAACACCATTGATATTCATAGAGCAGGTTCCGCAAAGTCCTTCCCTACAGGATCTTCGGAAAGATAATGTAGGATCATATTCTTTTTTTATCAGTTGTAAAACGTCAAGAACCATTGTTCCACATTTACTTAAATCGACTCTATATTGCTGCATTCGAGGTTTTTTTTTAGGATCCTCTGGACTCCACCTATAAACTCTAACAGTTTTGATCCTAGGTTCCGGAATTGCATCCTAACAGGAGAAAAAATCTGTACTGGAGTAAAATTATTTTCAAATCACTTGAAATAGTTACAAAATTTTTTACAGTGACTTTTCCTTCCTCTCGACATTTTATTTTTTCTTCTGTCTCTAACTCCAATGCTGTTTTCGCTCTTAGAAGAGAACTTTGGTGAATCCAGTGTTTTCCTTTTAAGGACCATGATATCCTTTTTGAAATTAATCTTAGCATCTCTTTTTTTTTAAAAAAAAAGGCAAAAGACTGAAAATTTCGTTCATTTATTATTTTCTTAAACTGATATTTATTTTCTGAAATTAATTGTAAAAAAGAATTGTAAGAAGTTAAAGAAATTAAAAAACTAAAATTCAAAGATAAAAATAAACAAAATTTGATGAAATAAAGAGAAAAAGTATTTTGCTCCTTTAGAGGACTTAAACGAGATTTTTTGAATTTATAATATTTTAATTCGACTCACTATTTGATTCCTATGCCTAGAATACAAGAATCGTTCAAATTTTGCGATATTTTATTTTCTCGCCGATATTCGAAACGTCATTTCTAAAGAGTCACTTTTACTAAAGTCAAAAATTGCAATGAAAATAATTGAAAATCTTAAAAATTAGAATATCGATATTTTTTTAATTCCAATTCAAACTTAATAATAAATTAATTATTAGCTTATATATAAAGAGAAAAACTTTTTATTTTTGTATTTTTTATTTTGTATTTTTTTACCATGGAAAATATTTTTTATTTTTAAAAAACAATACGAATAAGAGCTTATTATTGTTTTCATTACTATTTTCGCCTTATACTGATAACGATATGAGTCAATATAACTTTGGGATAACCTTTGACTTATCAAATACCAACGACTTCGCTTCAACAATATTGCATTTTCAGTAAAGAAATTTCATTTTAAAAAATAATAATTATTAAAATTATTAAAAAAATCAATTTATTTAAAGATGTTCTTTTATTTAAATTTGGATTTTTTTTTTAATTAACAATTTTATTTAAGGGTGTTGGAGTCAAGTTCTGGGATCTAAAAATTCGATTTCTTCATTTTACTCAACAAATATTAAATTTGGAAATTTTTCCCTCTGTGGAATTAATCAATTTTTAATTAGAATTATGCGTACAGAGCGAGAAAATATCTAGTTCAAATATTTTTTAATTAAAATGAAAATATTGAATTTTGGAGTTAGATTTTGAATTCTTCGTTTTATGCAAAAAGAATCGAAACTAAATATCTTTTCGCTCTGTACACACTCTTATATTTGATAATCGATTAGTGCTACAGAGCGAAAAAATATTTGTTTATAATTTTCGTTGAGTAAAATGAAGATAGAATTTTGAGTTTAACACTGGGTTCAAAAGTCCTTAACAATTTTATTTTAAATAATTGTAAAACTAGTTTAACAATTATTTAATTTCATAATTTATTTAATAATAATGTAAGACTGCGTATAGAGCGAAAAAATATTTAATTTCGATACTTTTTGCATAAAACGAAGAATTGAAAACCTTACTTCAAAATTAAATATTTTCAATTTACTTGAAAAATATTTGAATTAAATATTTTTTAGCTCTGTGTGCATAATTCTAGTTACAAATTAATTAATTCTACAGAGGGAAATAATTCAAATTTTAATATTTGTTAAGTAAAATGAAGAAATCGAATTTTTAGATTATAGAACTTTGCTCCAACACCCTTAATTTTTTTT
The DNA here is from genome assembly GCA_904066015.1 of Synergus gifuensis. NCBI lineage: Eukaryota > Metazoa > Arthropoda > Insecta > Hymenoptera > Cynipidae > Synergus > Synergus gifuensis. The sequence goes on from CAJFCO010000117.1 coordinate 808,750, forward strand.
TTAGTTTTTTAGTTCCATTCGAAAAATTAGTTGATATTTTATAAAATATTAAATAAAAGTAAATCGCAATGAATTTTGAATTAAAAATAAAATTGTAAACATTTCATCAATTGATAAGAAAAATTACAAAAGATTATCAATGACGTAAGGGTCCCCCGCAAAGATTTATGATTAGCGATTGGCTAAGAAATTTATCACGTGATTCATTTTCTGTACTCTGAGTGGTCGATTTTACGACGAAAAAGAACTTGGGCACCTTCCCTCTACGCTTGGCCTGGGCATTATCACGTGGAGATTTCGTAGTAAGACACTTTAGACGCTATAAGCTAAGCAGAAGTAGCAGAATCTTTTCTCGTGTGGTGTATTTAACGCCTATTGAATATTAAAATTATTTATTTACATGCTGTACCCAGTTTTTTAAATATTTTTTTGTGTTACTGAGTATTTCGAAATATTTGGGATTGTTAATTATCAAGTAAGTGCAAATTTCCAATCATTTTAATCAAATATTTTACTTGAAGAGAAAAAATTACTCAGTCTGCTTTTTTCTCGAGACAAGTTTCTTAAGTCTCAAGGTCAATAGAGATTGATTTCAATAAAACACGTTCTACTTCTGAGAGCAAGTTTTGTAATTTTTTAAATCAAGTCGTATATGTCAATTGAATTATTTTTTTTAATTTATGAAAGAATTTCAATTTTTAATTTAAAATCGTTGGGAATTGAAAAAGGTTCGAATTTCAAAAAACGTTCGAAATTTGGAAATTGTGATACTCGACTTTCGTATTTTGTAAAAAAAATTCATAAAGCTGATTCTAAAAAATGGCCACTATAAATTCCTGATCGAAAAACGGTTTTAATTTCAAATTTTTTGAATTTTAGAAGCGACAGTAACGGTTTTGTAAAACCGTTACAGTTTCAAAAAACGTTAGAATTTTAAAATTTCAAAAAACGTTCGAAATTTAAAAATTCTTTTTGTTCTAGGAATGTCGAAAAAGTCAGTTCTAATTATTGGAAGTGGGGGAAGAGAACATGCAATTTCTTGGAAACTCGCTCAATCCAACGAGGTATTTATTTTATTTCGCAAAAAATAAATTCAGTGTTAAATAATTTTATTTTTTATTTTGCGAAGGTGGAAACTGTATACGTAGCCCCTGGAAATTCAGGAATAGGATCTGAGCCAAAAGTCTCTCTCTTAAAACTTGATATAAACGACAATAAGGTAAATATAAATTTACAAATAAATAAGTTTTCTAAATTAAAAAATAAAATCTAATCTGAGAATTAATACAAATTACAGGCCGTGGCAGAATGGAGCAAAAGAAATGAAATTAGTCTAGTCGTCGTTGGTCCAGAAGCTTATTTAGCCAATGGATTAGCCGACGAACTAAAAAAAAATGGAGTTCCCTGTTTTGGGCCAGAAAAGCTTGGGGCTCAGCTTGAAACAGATAAAAATTGGGCCAAGGCTTTCATGGACAGACACAACATTCCAACTGCCAAATGGAAGAGTTTCACTACTAGCGAGGAAGCAAAAAAATTCGTTAAAATGTAGGTGATTTTTAAATATTTTCATTTTTATTGTAAAAATAATAATTTCGGAAATATTTGAAGGGTTCAAAATAAATATTTTCAGGTCTTCTTTCAAAGCTTTAGTTGTAAAAGCTGCGGGCTTGGCAGCCGGAAAAGGCGTCGTAGTGGCAAAAGATACCGAAGAGGCTTGTCAAACAATCGACGAGATTTTGACTGAGAAAAAATTCGGATCTGCTGGCGAGACTCTTGTGATCGAAGAACTTCTCGAGGGAGAGGAAATTTCGATGTTGGCCTTCACAGATGGTAATTTTCACCAAAAAAAAATCAAAAATTAAAAAGCGTACTTTAATTTATTTAATTTATTTATTTTATTATTTATTTTATTTATTTATTTTAAAAATAATTTTTTAGGAAAGACGGTTGTGAATATGCTTCCTGCACAGGATCACAAGAGAATTTTCGACAACGATCTTGGCCCCAATACTGGAGGAATGGGGGCTTATTGCCCCTGCCCTCTTTTAAATGACGAAGAGCAGGAAGAAATAAAAAAGACTGTTTTGCAAAAAGCAGTTGATGGATTGAAAGAAGAAAAAATTCCGTTTGTGGGTAAGTTGCAATTTTATACGGCTTTAGTTTAATTCACTTCGTCCTAAATAAAAGGGACGAAATAAATTAAAAATAATTAAAATAATATATTAATCTACTTAAAAAAAAATTATTAGGTGTTTTGTACGCTGGACTCATGATGACTGAGAGCGGACCCAAAGTTCTGGAATTCAACTGTCGATTCGGGGACCCAGAAACACAAGTCATCCTACCTTTATTAAAATCCGACCTTTTTACGATCATGAAGGTATAAATGATTGTAAATTAAGGGTAAACCATAAATTTTGGGGACAATTCTAATCTCAAATTTCAATTCCTCATTTTACTCAAAAAATATTGAAACAAAGTATCTTTTCGCTTTGTAGGCGAAATATTTTTCAAAATAGAAGTATGTCTACAGAGCGAAAAAATGTTTAGTATTATTAATTTTTACTTAAAATGAAGAATTAAAAATCTAATCTCAGAATTCAATCGTTTCATACCTTGCACAAAAAGTATTCAAATTAAACAAGTTTTCGCTCTGTACGCCTATTTCTATTTTAAAATTGAACAACAATACTGAGCGAAAAAATATCTGATTTTAATATTTGTCGAGTAAATTGAAGAAATCGAATTTTGAAGTTAGATCTTGGATTGAATATCCTTGAAGTTATTTGAGGATTAGAAAATAATAAATATTTTTGAAATATGTATTAAAATATGTATTAAAATAAATTTTTTCTGAATCCAGGCGTGCTGTGACGGAACTTTGAGTCCACAAATTGTGTCCTGGAGGAGAGACGTTTTTGGTGTGGGTGTTATTTTAGCTTCCAAGGGCTATCCAGAATCTTCATCAAAGGGACAAATTATTACTGGAGCTGAAGGTTCGAATTCCGGACAAGATCGCTTTATTTTTCATAGTGGAACGAGTGTCTCTCCCTCTGGAGATTTATTAACAAATGGTAAATTATTGATAACTTTTTTTTTCTTGTATATTTTTTTAAACACTTGCGTTGATTTGTTTTTAAAAAATTTTTTCTTGAAATAGGTGGCAGAGTTTTAATTGCGGTTTCTCTGGCGAAATCATTGGCCTCCGCAGCTGCAAAAGCAACATCAATTGCGCGAAATATTTCTTTTGATGGGAAACAGTTTAGAACTGATATTGCTCATAAAGGAATTGCTAGGTTCGTTTTTTAATTTATTTTATTTTTATTTTTTTTGTAAAAAATATATTTAATTTTATTTTACTAATTATTTATTTATACTTTTAGGTCCATTTTGCAACACGGAAGACTGACTTATAAAAGTAGCGGTGTAAATATAGAAGCGGGAGATTCATTTGTAGAGAATATTAAAAAAATGGTATCGTCTACAAAAAGATCTGGAGTTTTGGGAAGCATTGGTGGATTTGGTGGCTTGTTTGACACCAAAGCAGCTGGATATCAAGATCCGTTACTTGTTTCCGGAACTGACGGAGTCGGAACAAAATTAAAGGTATAAAATATTGTTTTAGTTTATTATTATTAAATAAATGGTAAAATAGTAAATTATTAAATAAATAAACAACTTTATTTGCAGATAGCGATTGAGTGTGATAAGCACAACACTGTTGGGATCGATTTAGTCGCAATGTGTGTAAATGACGTCCTGGCTCATGGAGCCGAACCTTTATTTTTCCTGGATTACTTTGCCTGTGGGAAATTGGACGTTGGAAAAGCAGCGGAAGTCGTTAGCGGAATTGTTGAAGGATGTAAACAAGCTGGATGTGCCTTGGTAAAATAAAAAATTCAGTAAATGCAGTAAATTAAAAAAATTAATTAAAAAAATTAAGGGCGTTGGGCCCAAGCGGTCAAAATTCGGTTTCTTCATTTTTTTTATATTCCTATTTTTTATAGGTTGGAGGAGAAACAGCGGAAATGCCAGAGATGTACGCCGAGGGGGAATACGATTTGGCTGGATTCGCGGTGGGCGCGGTTGAGAAAAAGAATTTATTGCCAAGAAAAAGCGAAATGAAAGTTAACGATGTCGTGATTGGTCTTCCCTCCAGTGGAGTTCACAGCAATGGTTTCAGTCTAGTCAGAAAAACGCTGAAACTAGCAAACAAAAATTATTCCGATCCAGCTCCGTTTTCGGATTCCAATAAATCATTCGGTACATTAAATATTTAAGGGTGCTGGAACCAAGATCTAATCTAAAAATTCGATTTCTTCATTTTACTCAACAAATATTAAATTTGGAATTTTTTCCCTCTGTAGAATTAATCAATTTTTAACTAGAATTATGCGTATAGAGCGAGAAAATATCTAGTTCAAATATTTTTAAAGTAAAATGAAAATAATGAATTTTGAAGTTTGATTTTGAATTTTTCGTTTTATGGAAAAAGTATCGAAACTAAATATTTTTTCGCTCTGTATCCAGTCTTATATTTAAAAAAAGATTAGTGCTACAGAGCGAAAAAATATTTATCTATAATTTTCGTTGAGTAAAATGAAGAATGAGATTTTGAGCTTAACACTTGGGTCCAACGACCTCAAATCAAATATTAATTAATCGGGTGAAGAGTTAGTAAATAAAGATTGAATTTATTATTTCAGGCGAAGAGTTGCTCAAACCGACAAAAATTTATACAAAAGGAGTTCTTCCTGCCCTCAGGATGAATTTAGTTAAAGGATTCGCTCACATAACTGGCGGAGGATTAACAGAAAATATTCCTAGAGTCTTGCCTGAAGGATTTGGTGTTAATTTGGATGCGGCTAAGTGGAAAATTCCGCCCGTTTTTGGTTGGTTGGCAATAACTGGTTAGTATTAAAGAATTTCAGTTTAATTAAGGATGTTGGAGCCAAGTTCTAATCTAAAGATTCGATTTCTTCATTTTACTCAACAAATATTAAATTTGGAATTTTTTCCCTCTGTAGGATTAATCAATTTTTAACTAGAATTATGCGTACAGAGAGAAAAAGTATCTAGTTCAAATATTTTTTAATTAAAATGAAAATATTGAATTTTGGAGTTAGATTTTGAATTCTTCGTTTTATGCAAAAAGAATCGAAACTAAATATTTTTTCGCTCTGTACGCAGTTTTATATTTGAAAAAAGATGAGTGCTACAAAGCGAAAAAATATTTATCTATAATTTTCGTTGAGTAAAATGAGGAATGGAATTTTGAACTTAACACTTGGGTGTTAAATAAATATAAAGTATAATGGAAACTTATTTTTTTTTTTCATCAAAAGGTGGAATCAGTAAACCAGAAATGCTGCGAACTTTCAACTGCGGAATTGGCGGGATAATAATTTGCTCTCCAGAAGACCAGGAAAAAGTTCTCGAAAAATTAAAGGGAGAGGAACCGGTTATAATTGGAAGTTTAGTTCCTCACAAGGGTAAATATTCACATTTTTGAATTTTTTTTAGACGATAAATTTACTACTCCATGTAATTACATTTTTTTTCTTATTTTAGGGGATACGCCGCGGGTAGAAGTTAGAAATTTTGAGAAAGCCTTTGAATCCGAGATGAGGAGACACATTTATCCCCTCGTCGAAAATCTCTCGAAGCCTTTGAAGAAGGTTGGCGTTCTGATTTCTGGAAGTGGAACGAACCTCCAGGCACTTATCGACGCAACTCAAGATCCGACGCAGCACATCGGGGCTGAAATTGTACTCGTTATTTCCAATAAACCTGGAGTCGAAGGTTTAAAACGAGCTGAGAGAGCTGGAATCCAAACTAAAGTGAGTTTTCTATTCTATTTCCTCATTTTACTCAAAAAATATTGCAATTATATATTTTTTCGCTTTGTAACGCTAATCAGGGTTTAAATAAGATTATGCGTACAGAGAGAGAAAATGTATAATTATAATATTTATTAAGTAAAATGAGGAGATAGAATTTAGAGATTAGAACTAGGACCCAAAATCCTTAATCTTAATTTTACTTTCAGGTAATAAAACACACAAACTATTCGAGTCGAGAAGAGTTCGATGAAGTGATGGACGAATCTTTAAGAAGCTTTGGAGTCGAAATTGTTTGTCTCGCCGGATTTATGAGAATTCTCTCAGCCAAGTTTGTTCAGAAGTGGCGAGGCTCGATTCTAAACATTCATCCTTCGCTTTTGCCAGCTTTTAAAGGAGGTCATGCCCACAAAGACGTTCTCGCTGCAGGTGTTCGAGTTTCTGGATGTACTATACATTTTGTCGAGGTAAATAATTTTCATTATATTTTATTACTTTGTTAAATTCAAATTTAATTTTTAAAAAATCTCTTTAAAGGTGGATATTGACTCCGGCGCGATTATCGAACAAGAAACTGTTCCTGTTTTGCCGAACGACACAGAAGAAACTCTTCAAGAACGTGTCAAATCCGTCGAACATGTCGCGTTTCCAAAAGCTTTGAAACATCTCGCGACAGAAAGAATTTGTCTCAGAAAAGACGGATCTTTGGAATGGAGGTATTAATTACATAAATTAAATCTCATTCCTAAAATCATTCCTACGTTTTAAATTCTAAAATCTAAAGACAAGACTGTAAATAATCTATTATGTTATTAAATAATCTATCTATTTGTATATTTATATTTCGCAAAATAAATAATATATTCTTATTTATTTAATTCTCTCTAATTACATACAATTTCGATGGGTCCAATACCTTTAATAATTAAATTTACATTAAATAGATTATTTACTACGTGGATCTCTTGCTGAAAATAGAAAACAGGGTCCCAAACAGATCAAAATCATTCTCACTAGACTTTGCAGAATTTTCCCTACTTTGTTTCTTTATTTTCGGTTCGCAAGGTTTCGCTAAAATCGCTTCAGCGATTTCCTGAAGATCAATTTTAAATCGCTGTTTCTGTATAATTGGCACGAGGAAATTATACTTGTCAATTTTATTATTAATATTTTTTTCAGTCTCTTTAAAATTTTCTAAAGTACTGTTCCAAGATTTCTCGCTCTTTGTATCCAGAGGTTCACTTAAATAGTTCCTAGCTTCTGTCAACTTCTTTTCCAGTTCAGCTATGTCTTCTTTTATCTCCTTCGCCAAACGAATCCAGTCGGGAGTAAATCCATTTTTTATCAATACCTATAAATTATTTATTCCAATTATTAATTTTATTTCTAAAAATTGGAGAAATAAATCAAATTTTTGCTAAATTGAAAACGATGTTTTCTACCTCATTCAATTTGTAAGTGATAAAGTCAATATGAGGATTTTGCGTCGAAAGATCTTCTTTTAAAGGTTTTCCAGTGCCTGGAAGGTCTTTAAATTCTCCTCTGGACATTGCTTCCTGGATTAAATCTTCCACGAGGCGATCCATTCCAAAACGAGTTTTTATATCTTGGGCGCGACTCTTATTGTCCATTTCAATTAGAGATTTTTCGTCTGTGACTTGCAGTTTTTGAATTTTGTGCTCCATTACGTGTTCTGCTGCTTTTTGGGCTCTTTCTGCTGCACTTCTTCTCTGTCTTTCACTTGGTGTTCCAAATCCTGTATTGTCATTTAGATAATGACGATGTTGAGGAGCGGTGTGCTAAAAAAAAAAAATAAAAAAAATTGACTAAGTTTAGTAATTAAAGATGGTCAGTTCTGTTTCCTCACTTTATTCAATAAAAATAAAAATTAGGTGACTTTTCGTTCTGTACGCGTTGTCTTGGTGAAAATAGTATTATGCATACAGAGCGAAAAAAATTTTTATTTTATTATTTTTTGCTTAAAACGAAGAATTCGAAAATTTAACGACGTTGGACCCAAGTGTTAAGCTCAAAATTCTATTCTCCATTTTACTCAACGAAAATTATAGATAAATATTTTTTCGCTCTATAGCGCTAATCTTTCTTCAAATATAAGACTGCATACAGAGCGAAAAAATATTTAGTTTCGATACTTTTTGCATAAAACGAAGAATCCAAAATCTCACTTCAAAATTACATATTTTCATTTTAATTAAAAAATATTTGAATTAGATATTTTCTCGCTCTGTACGCATAATTCTAATTAAAAATTGATTAATTCCACAGAGGCAGAAAATCCCAAATTTAATATTTGTTGAGTAAAATGAAGAAATCGAATTTTTAGATTGGAACTTGGCTCCAACACCCTTAAAGTTTTAGTCTAAACTCAGAACTAAAGTTGGTTGAAGAAATCGAATTTTGATGTTTAAACTTGGATTCAACATCATTAAAAAAAATGACCACAGTGAGATTTGAACCCGCAACCTTTAAAGATAAGATAGCAACGTTCTCTTGAGCTACGAGGACAATTAAAAAAATTTCTTCACAAAAAAAAATTATTACTTTGATGTCGAACTCTTCAATCTTCTCCTGATTCTCAGCTTCAGTATTTCTGAACCGCCGGATATCTCTGTAAGCTTTCTCAATCTAAAAGAATGAAAAAAGGTATTATTATTATTATTATTATTATTATTATTATTATTATTATTTAAAAAATGGAAAAATATTTTAATTATTTTAAAGTCGATAAGAATACTTTGATTTTCAGAAAGTAAAAAATAAAATTCACTTCAGAAAATCTAGTTGAATCAGCTTCTGGTGTTCCACTATCTGGATGGAATCTTTTTGCCAAATGGACGAAGGCCAATCGTAAATTTTCATCTTCACAGTCCTCTGAGACTCCAAGGATTTGGTAAGATTTCTATAACAAAAGAATTAATTAACAATCTTTAATATTTTATTTAAGGGCGTTGGACCCAAGTGTTAAGCTCAAAATTCCATTCTTCATTTTACTCAACGAAAATTATAGATAAATATCTTTTCGCTCTGTAGCACTAATCTTTTTTCAAATATAAGACTGCATACAGAGCGAAAAAATATGTTGTTTCGATACTTTTTGCATAAAACGAGGAATTCAAAACCTAACTTCACAATTCAATAATTTCATTTTACTTAAAAAATATTTGAATTAGATATTTTTTTGCTCTGTTCGCATAATTCTAGTTAAAAATTGATTAATTCTACAGAGGGAAAAAATTCAAAAATTTAAAAACGTTAAAATTTAAAAACGTTCGATTCTTTAGGCGGGAAAAATTTGAAAATTGAATGTATAGTGCGTCTGTCAGTTGTCCGTAATGTTCTATATTTTCAATTGGAGACAAATTAGACAAGAAGGAGAGCAGTTCGTACCTTCAGAGCAAAATTTTGGTTTCTAGTTGAAAAAAATCTTGAACTTAAGTCTCCTAAAGATTTTGGTGATTTAATCCTCGTCCTGGAAAATGTTAACATTTTTCAAGTAATTTTTTTTCTAAACAAAATACTTTTTATTGTAGACAACGAATACGGACAAGATTTTTGTGATTCTAAACTGAGAACTGAGAGGGATTATATAATCACTAGCAGTCACTAGAGTATTTAACTCTAGATATCGACCACTTGGATAGTGGAGAGATTTTTCTACTCTTATCATTACGAATTGCAAAACATTGTTGAACATTAATCCAAATTATTAGCGATATTAATTTATTTATATAGAAATAAAAGTTCCTGTTATTTTAACTCGAATTGATACTATTTTTCCATCTTTGGGTGTAGAAATAAAGTTTTAAACCGTTCTTAAAATAAGTTGAGTATTTTAAAATTCCCGCGCTTGTTTTTCAAGGTGGCCGGCGTGGCCGGTGTGCAATTTTTTCCTGTGAACTAGGCATAAATTAAAACTTCCGATACCGACCACACAATCTTTGCCGAGAATATTTCATTGTTAATTTTCTGATAACAGTTTTGCTACGTGTAGATACACTCGAGTCTCTCAAATGTCAACTTTCCAAATCTCAAGTTCTCCCAAATGTCAATTCATGTTTCTCTCAAATGTCAAGCACGGTTGGGTAAGTATTATCAAGACATATTAGGTAAGTATTAGGTAAGTATTTACCTAAGGTAAATTACATGGTTTTTTACAGTAATTTACTAAGTATTTTACGTCGAAAATAACAAATTCATGTGGTGTGGGGGGGTTTCTACGTAAAATACGTAATTTACATAAGTAGAAAACCATGTAAATTACGTAAAAAAACTTCGAGTGATGCGTCACTGCACAACCCTGATGTCAAGTCCGTCTTTCTCAAATCCCACTTGTAACCACTGCGCACACGTTGCGCTCGGCATCTGATTGGTTGCAATTCGTACGCAATTTAAAATGCTAAAAAATATTATATTATACGCAATACGCATGCGCAATTGATGTGGCTATAAAAATAAAGCATTTCTTGACATTTGGGTGAACCTCTGGCAAAAATTTCTGGATAGTTGGAAGCAGGGTTGCACACGTAATATACCTTAGGTAAATTACATGAGGTTTTTGACGTAATTTACGTACGTAATTTACGTCCCTAGTTTTTTACATGTAATTTACGTTTTCAAGATGGCGACTGCGCTTACATATTTAGAAAGCAAACATAACCTAATTCTTGAATAATTGAGGTTATGTTATGCTCTTTTCCCCTCACCCTCCCTTTAAATCCGCCATTTTATACATTTATTACATTTTTTACGTATAATACGTAAAATACGTATTATACATATAAAAGTCCGAGTTACGCGTAACCGTGCAACCTTGGTTGGAAGACTCAAGTGTATATATTTTTTTTTATTTCACAAAAGTAAATTATATAAATTATATACCGTATATTACATATAGTATATTATATAAAACATATTTAATGCTGCAACTATAAATGCGGTACTTTTTTAGAAAACAAAACAACAATTAAACATCAATACAACTGTAAACCTATTATCTTTTAATAATAATAAGTTAGAATAATAATATAATAATATGATATGAATGTCGTGTTCTCTGCGTAATATACGTATGTATGTAAATTACGTAAAAACCGTATGTAATTTACCTAAGGTATATTACGTGCACAACCCTGATTGCAATCTTCAAAGCTTTTAATTTAATTTTGATTTAATATAAAATTGACTAATTAGAAAGTTCCAAGGCGAAATTAATCAAACAAATTATTTAACATACAATACTTTTAATTCAAATCGTGCAATTATTATTTACGTTTAGTACTTCAATTTTGAATATTTCCATGTGATTACAATTAAAACTGATCATCAACTTATCAGAAAAATAATAAAAAAACAAGTCGGATTAGTCTTTTTTTTCCACATTTGAATTTCCCGCTCACGCCAAATACCTCGTCATGTGAACTCGGCATAATGTTTCGAGTCTCGATTCGTTGTCAACTTCACAGTGAAATTGCGCTCTCGCGTCCTTTGACACGGTTAACCGAGACGAGACGGTTTTTAGAAAATTTTTCTCACAGTTTCGGGTCTTTTAACATGTTTAGCTTCCGTCGTGAGTCCCGAGTTCTGCGAGCCAGTCGCACTCGATTCTAATAGTGGAAAATTCTCGTGGTGAAAAACACTGTTAAAAATCCAGTGCCGAGCGCCCCGTCAGTTATATTTGCTTTATTGATATTTTGAGTGCCACGGGCCTGGCGGTGTCTATGCATATCTTGAGGTAAATATTTTTTCCTATTATTCTGATTTCTCCTCTCATTTGGCGTCAATATCTTCGGAAATTGCAACACTTTTTAACCAATTTGCTTTTACAACTTCATTTTGTTTACGTCCCACTTCTTATGCGTGCGAGAAATATTCACATAACCTCCAAATAATTCACCGAAACGAAGCGCTCAAATTTCAACGCCAATTTTCACGCAGCCATCACGCTCGTAAAAAAAACAATTTTACTTTCCGAAAGCAAATCCTCGGATTTTTCTTTCAGTTTTGAAAATTTTTCAACCAATTTTTCCGGATTTACTTTTGTCTCGCATTTCTCAGAATTGAAACTGAAAGATTTGCCATTGGTTTTCGTCATGATGGCAATTTTTCGAAATTTACAGTCTGGAATGTAAAATTTGTCATTTTTGCTAGATTTTTTTTAAAGGTTTTTGACAATTTTTATAAATTTGGTGTTTTGCTTTTGAATTGATCTACTTTTAATGGATTTAATTATTATTTGGTTGTAAAGAATTTTCATTGGTATTGGACGCATTTTTGGTGCTTTGTTTATATAATTTTTTATTTTACTGTCTTTATAAAGACATTGTAAACAACAATGATTGGATTTTGAATGACTTGAAGTTGTTGGTTTGCTGGTTCTTTAAAATTTCACGAAAACCTTCGAAATGCCTTAAAGTTCATTAAATCCTTTAAAATTCCACAAATATTTTGCAAAATCGTAAATCTCATTAAAGTCATTAGAAATCTCATCTAATTTCATGAAATCCTTAAAAATTCTACAAAAGATTTTAATAATCAGAAAAATTTCTTGAGAGACCAAAAGAGGCTGCACTGTTTTTTTTTAATGAAAGATAAAATTGATTTGCACAAGGAAAAGTAAGAAAACTTCAGCTCAAAACGAATAATCAAAATGAAAAATTTTTTGTAATTTTTTTACTTGAAATTTTGAAATTTGTTTCTCTAAATTTTGATGGAAAAAAGGGTATTCTACATAATACCTATAAATTTTATTAAAACCGGTTACAAAATGACTGAAATGTAATCAAAAAAATTCAGTGATGTAATTCCTACAATTTTAAAATTTTTTCAAAGATATTTCGCTTAGTTTAAAGAAAATCGCTCGTATGGCTAACAACTCTGATATTCCTGACCTGGAACCTCTCTCTTGATATAATAATAGTAATAAATCTTTATTGAGTGTGCCAAATATTATAAAAAAGAAAATTCTGGACATTTCCAGAGAGAAAATACATTTTCAAGGGTCACTCAAAAGATCTATTTATTAGAAATCTGATAAAACTCTATGAAATTATTTAAAATTCCACAAAATCTTTTAAAAATCATAATTTCTTGAATTCACTTAAAATTCCTTGAAATTCCACAAAAAAATTTAAAATCCTACAGAATTCTTAAATACCTCCTAAAAATAATAAATTCAGTATAGGTTTAAAAACCCGAAGTGTAGTTACCGCGCTTTTTTGTAACTGCAAATCCTAATGTTTCTTAAGTCTATCGCTACTCCTAGCCTTAGCACGAAACTTATATTACAGAATTTGGACGGTATTCTAGACCACCTCGGAGATAGACAGCTCTTCAAATCTGATTCGATCGTACAGTTGACATCATGTCAGAAATAGTTTACCCTCAAGGATGTAGATCCGTCAGCGAAGATTTGGGGCCTGATGAATTGATCAGACGACTCAAGGTACGTAAATTATGGAGCAATAAACTTAAGAAGAAAAAGGCGAGTGTAGAAATAAATGGCAAATTGTTTTTCAGACTTTGGCCCACACGCTGCAAGCAATGGGCCAGGATGAGGGAATGTACCAGCAGTATATTCCCCTGGCTCTTCATCTGGCGGAGGACCACTTCCTTTTGCACCAGAGCAAAGATGTTCAACTTTTAATTGCATGCTGTATTGCTGATGTTTTGCGAGTTTACGCGCCCGAAGCTCCTTACAAAGATGCTGATCAGGTCATTTAATAATATATATTTTTTTTAATATATTTTTTTCCCACTAAAATAGTACTTTTAATTTAACGAAAATCATTTCTTTACAGGTTAAAACGATTTTCCTCTTCCTGATCAAGCAACTCGCAGGTTTGAAGGATCCCAAAGATCCCGCTTTCAAACGATATTTTTACCTCCTCGAGAACCTGGCTTACGTCAAGTCCTTCAACATGTGCTTCGAGCTTGAAGACTGCCAGGAAATATTCTGCGCCTTATTTTCACTCATGTTCAAAATAGTCAAGTGAGTTTCGAAAGTCAATTACTCGAATCTTTTAAGTATTAACTCTTGCATTCTGATCATGGAAGCATTAATCAATTGTCTTTTTCCTAACAGTGACGAGCACTCTGGCAAAGTCAAGAGCTTCATGCTTGACGTTCTGTGTCCACTGATCACCGAATCAGATATCGTCAGCAATGAACTGTTGGATATTATTTTACTAAACATTGTCGAGCCGAACAAAACTCAGAAGAAAAACGCTTATCTGCTTGCAAAGGAACTCGTCATCAAGTGCAGCGATACTTTGGAACCTTATATTCAAGCGGTGAGTAACTGGAAGATGTAGTGAGGAAATTGATGTTGCAGTTTCGACGATACCTTGAAGTGATTTATCAGGCTAAGGAAATTGATTTGAGAGTCCATCATTTTGATACAATCATTTTTATGCAAAAATTATATGCTCACTTTTACTGGCATGTAAAGGAAGAAGGTTTATAAGTCACATTTTTAAGATGAATAAGATGTTTAGACCACTAGGTTCACTGAGCACAACCATTTGAATTACCATAAGTACAATACGGGTCTGGCACCCAGCACTGCTTGTAGCAAATGTGGTAGAGACGATGAGAACCCTAGGGTCAGCTATGTTGGAACCAGAGGAGATTAAAACGCCACCGGCTGGCCATGTTTTAGGTGCCCCTCTTCGATTTTGACGTAACATATATGTTATAGGGCATCAAAACCTAAGCGAAACTTTTTTTTATTGTCCGTAAAACATTTCTAAGGGGTAAGAACAACCTCTAAATTTCACCCCTAGAAATTACTTTTAATTTTAATGTTAACTTCAATATTTTGTAGTCAAATAAGTTGCATTCTATTAGAGTTTGAATTGCGAATTTTTGCGTGGTATTTTTTCCATCGGGGGTTACAGTTTCTATGTCTTAAAGGGCAAAAACTGCTTAGAAATGTTTTTCAGCCGATAAAAAAAAATGTGTTGCTTAGTTTTTGATGACGTTAGGTGTATAACTTACTTTTTCCATTTTTTTTTTTTTTTTTTTTTTTTTAATATTTTATACTATATAATATTCAGATACAAAATCAATCCTTGAAAGTCAATTCTCGCTCGGGGTTTTTCTCCCTGCTCTGAGAGTTATTATTTTCTGGGCAAGGCTAATAAAAGCTTCAAAGCTCTGTGCTAAAAGTGTAAACCATAGTACTAAACTCACTTCATGAAACATCACCTATTAGAGAACTCTTCGCCATGAACTTGCTCGCAAGCGGAAGATGCACCATTAATAAAATGTTTACCTCCTTTCAGTTTTTCAACCACGTCCTCATCCTCGGCAAAGAAGAAAAGAATCTCCAGATTGCAAAAAAAGTCTACGACCTAATTTATGAGCTCAACCACATCTGCCCTAGTGTTTTGCTTTCAGTTCTACCTCAGCTGGAATGCAAACTAAAATCCGCTTCCGAGCAGGAACGATTAGGCGCAGTAGCACTTTTAGCGAGGATGTTTTCCGAAAAGGGATCTCAGCTCGCTATTCAATATTCACAATTGTGGCGCGCCTTTTTAGGAAGATTTAACGACATCAGCGTCTCAATAAGAATCAAATGTGTGCAGTACTCAATGCATTTTCTCCTCAATCACCCAGAACTTAGAAAAGACATTACGAATACTTTGAAGATGAGGCAGCATGACGCTGATGAAAATGTCCGGTACGAGGTTGTCATGGCAATTGTCACCACCGCTAAAAGGGACTTTGAAGTCGTTTCAGATAGCGAAGATCTTTTAGAGTTCGTTAAGGAGAGGACTCTTGATAAAAAGTTTAAAATTAGAAAGGAAGCGATGTCAGGTCTTGCGAATATTTACAAGAAACACTTGGACGACGCGGATGTGCCTCAGGCAACAAAAAAAGCCGTCACTTGGATAAAAGACAAGATTTTGCATGGTTACTACATGCCAGGCATGGAGGACAGACTGCTCGTTGAAAGGTTACTGAACATTTGCTTAGTGCCTTATACTTTGCCACCAGAGGAAAGAATGAAAAAACTCTATCATCTGCTCGGAACAATTGACGATCACGCCTCCAAAGCTTTCGTCGAACTTCAGAAACATCAACTGGCTGTGAGAAGATCGGTTGTGGAATGGATAGAAATTGTGAAGAAGACAGATGCCTCCACCGAACTGACGAACAAGATTCTGCAAATTTCACGGTTTCTTCCTGACCCGATGAAAGTTCAAGAGTTTCTCCAGAAATTCAGCGCCCACATGAAGAAAGACCCGCTTCTACTGCAAGGTTTGGAAACAATAGTCCAGCCCAACGTTTCCTGCAAGGAATGCGCCGAAACGACAAGTGCAGTTTTGAAAAAGTTGGGTCAACCTGTTATGACAAATTTGTACTATAATACGATCAAAATGCTCCTGGAGAGGGTCAGTTCTGTTATGATTGACGAAGAGGCAATTAGGGTTTTAATTCAATACGTCCTGGACTGCTTGAAGGGTGGAAACGTGATAGAGGAAGTTGGATTGAATCCGAATAACGCTGGAGAAAAAGGCCTCAGGCTACTTGTGATGCTCTCCTTCGCTTTTGGTCCACATTTTATGCATGACGACATCCTAATGCAACTTGTTCGGTTCCTGGACCTTGAGGACGAGATGGTCGCGCCTTTAGTTCTTTCGATATTCACTTTCCTCGGAAAATACAGACCACTCTGTGATGTTGCACCAGACATTATGAACCTGATGGCGCCAATCTGCAAGAATTTTGCGGAAACCGGCACACCAAAGCAAGCGAAACAAGCCATCAGATGCTTATTTGTCAACATGCCGAATATTCATGACACAATCTTCCCAGAAATTATCGAGAGAATCAAGAATACACTCACGCCTTCCTCAGAGTATTATCGGACATCGATTGTTACTCTCGGGCATATTGCCTACAATTTGCCTGAAAAATACCAGGCGCAAATCAAGAGCTTGGTATCCAGGAAAATTGTTAAGGAATTGCTTGTGAAAGACGTGAGTGAACCAACTGTGGATTCAATAGAAGGCGAATGGTGTCGCGAGGATCAACTTCCGGAAGAAACTCGCTGCCGCCTTGAAGGATTGAAATGCATGGCTCGCTGGCTTTTGGGTTTGAAAACTGACGTTCTTTCTGCGCAGAAGACTTTCAGAATGCTGAACGCTTTCGTTACAAACAAAGGCGATCTTTTGCAGCAAGGCAGACTCAGTAAGGCGGAAATGAGCTGGCTTCGCCTTCAAGCTGGATGCTCGATGCTCAAAATTTGTGAGCAGAAGGGCGTTGGGGATCAATTTACTGCTGAACAGTTTTATAATCTCTCACAGCTCATGGTGGTAAGTTAACTTATTTATTCAGGTTGGCCACATGTCAGGGAAGTCAGGGAAATGCGAGTAGTTGTCAGGGAAAATAGAAATTGATATTTACGTTAACTATGTTATTTTCGTCGTATTATATATTTATACTTATCTGCAGTTATTTATATAATTTTTATAATTTATTTAACAAATTTTAGAAACTATCCAAAGATTTCGAAGGATTATAAATAATTTCCAGGTATTCTCCGAGATTCTCTAGGTTTCTAATGATTCCAAGAGATTTTCAATAATTTATAAAATTTTTAAGCGGTTTCTAGGAATTTTAAATTATTACAAGAGATTTGTATAATATTTAAAAGATTTAGTTGAATTTTAAAAGGACTTTATGAAATTTTAAGAGATTTTAAAGGAATTTTAGGGAATTTAAAGAATTTTAAGGAATTTTAAATTTCCTTGAGAAATTTTAAAGGATTTCACGAGATTTTTTATGATTTTCTAAAGATTTTGTGGAATTTTAGAGAATTTTGAAAAGTTTTCAAAAATTATAAATGTTTTTTTACGTATTTTAAGGGATTTAAAAGTATTTCGTGGATTTATGAAGGAATTTAAGAAACTTGTAGGAATTTTAAGAGAATTTAAGGAATTATAAATATTCTCGTGAAATTTAAAAGGATTTTAAAAAGCTTGTAAGAATTTAAAAAAATTTTAATTACTTTAAAGTGATTTTAAAGAATTTAAATTTTCCTCTTGGAATTTTAAAGGATTTCACAAAATTTTTATGATTTATAAAAGATTTTGTAGAAGTTTAAGGAATTTCAAGAGGCTTTCAAGAATTTTAAGAAATCTTTACGTATTTGAAGGTTTTTCGTGGAATTCTAAATGGTTTTAAGAAGCTTGTAAAAATTGTAAGTAATTTTGACATTTTAAAAATGATTTTAAGGAATTTTAATAGTCCTCATAGAATTTAAAAAAATTTTTAAGCGGTTTTTACGAATTTTAAAGGACTACAAGAGATTTGTATAATATTTAAAATATTTAGTTGAATTTTAAAAGGACTTCATGCAATTTTAAGAAATTTTTAAGGAAGTTTAAGGAATTTAAAGAATTTTATGGAACTTTAAAGTTCCTTGAGAAATTTCAAAGAATTTCACGAGACTTTTTATGATTTTCTAAAGATTTTGTGGAATTTTAGGGAATTTTGAAAAGTTTTCAAAAATTGTAAAAGTTTTTTTTACTTATTTTAAGGGATTTCAAAACTTTTTGTGGAATTATAAAGGAATTTAAGAAACTTGTAAGAATTTTAAGAGAATTTAAGGAATTATAAATATTCTTGTGGAATTTAAAAAGATTTTAAAAAGCTTGTAAGAATTTTAAAAAGTTTTAATTACTTTAAAGTGATTTTAAAGAATTTAAATTTTCCTCCTGGAATTTTAAAGGATTGCACAAAATTTTTATGATTTATAAAAGATTTTGTAGAAGTTTAAGGAATTTCAAGAGGCTTTCAAGAATTTTAAGAAATCTTTACGTATTTTAAGGGATTTTAATGTTTTTCGTGGAATTCTAAAGGAATTTAAGAAGCTTGTAAAAATAGTAAGTAATTTTGACTTTTTAAAAATGATTTTAATAGTCCTCATAGAATTTAAAAAAATTTCAAGTCATTTTTGATTTTTAGGAGATCTTGTGAGATTGTTTATTTCAAGAGTTTTTTTTTTTTTATAGATTTTAATGCACTTTAGGGAATTTTACAGAATTTCACGAGATGTTGAAAATGTTTTATGGAATTTTAAAGGATTTCTGGAAATTTTAAGAAATTTTTAGGAGTTTTAAAAGATTTTAAAGTTTTTCGAGGAATTTTAAGATGTTTCTAAGAATTTCAAGAAATTTCAATGAATTTTAAGAGATCTTTTCAAAAGTTCTTGTAAATTCGAGAGATTTTTACGAATGTTAAATATTGTCGTGATATTAAATTTCAAAATATTTAAAGTGATATTATACGAAATTTTTGAAAAATTTCAATAGTATTATTATTGAAAATTTATACGTATTTTTAATACTTTTCTGTCAGGGAAATTTGTTTTAAAGTCAGGGAAATTGAAAAATTGAATCTTGTGGCCACCCTGTTATTTATTTTAAATATTTTTTATAATTTTTTAAATAATTTTTTAATAATTTTTTTTTTTCATTTAATTTTCACAACTGATTGTCATTTTCAGGACGAAGTTCCCCAGGTGAGGGAAGCTTTCGGCAATAAATTGCACAAAGGCCTCGGAAGAGGTATTCCAAATAAGTGTTTACCACTAGATTTTATGGGCTATTACGCTCTAGCTGGAAAAGAACAAGACAAGAGGTTGAAATGTGTTTTAAAGTCCTACATGCACACAGATATTACCAAACGAAGAGATTATGTGAAGACCCTTTCGCTGGGAACCGTTGAGCGAGCAATGGGTGAGTTTATGATTATTCTGTTTAAATAGGATTAGTTTTGACAATGTATATGTGTGATTTATAAGAATAATATCCTTTTTTAAAGGGGAATGTTTCTTTTCCTTGTTAACAGGTCAATTGCCGCACATACTGCCAGATTACATGCTTGTTTTCGCAGTTCCGATACTGGCACACGATCCCGAATTTACGGATCACACAGATATCATTCAGCTGAAAATTATACAACAGTGTCTCTGGTTCATTCTTGAGCCACTAATCACGAAAAATGAATATTACTGTTATGGATTTTATAAAAATTTGGTGGAAAGAATGAAGAGTCACAAGGACGCTGTTAAGCCTGATGATGACGTCGTCAACGTCGTAAGTTTTTTTTATTTTTTTATTTAATGAATTCTATTGTATTTGGATTTGAAATTCTTAATTTTTTTTTGTTATTCTTCTTTTTACCTTTTTTTTTCTTTTTTTTTTTAGAAATTGTGGACTGTCTGTGATCTTGCCATGAACGTCATCTTCTCTAAGACGCAGAATTTTGACTTGAAGGAGTTCCCCAGTGAGTTAAGGATTCCCACGATGTATTTCAAACGCGCAGATGAACTTCTGGCCAACACAAAGAATTATCTTCCGGTTGAAATGCAGATTAACATGACCAGTCCGAAGGGAAAGGGACTTAACGCTCATTCGTTTAATGAAAGGACACAACGCAAGAAAAAGGGACATAAGGAAGTAGGAATTGGACCAAATGAAACGGACGCGAGGGTAAGAAATCCTATTTTACTATCAAGTTAATTCAATTTAAACCAAGTTTAATTTATTTAATTTAACTTTCATTTGTATTTTCTTTAAATTTAACTCTTTTTTTTTAACTGGATTTATTTAGTGTTATGAAATTAAGTTTACTCATCTATTCATTGCTGGTTTCGCAAATTAAAATTAGTTCAAAATTAATTACGGATTAAAACACAAGAAATACAAAAGCTATATATTTTTTACAATACATATTTTTAAAGATCAGTCACAATTTTTGCGATTTTCATATTTTGCCGATAAATCGAAAAAAATATCGATAAATATCGTTAAAAAAAATGATTTATAAATACAACTTTAAATATTTTTATGAAAGAGGGTTTTAATAGAAAAAACGTTTATTGTAGAAAATATTTGTAGACTACAAAATCTTAGTGAAAAATTGATAATGGGTCATTCTAGATTGTTTTTATTTTTTTAATTGAGAGATAAAGTTAAAAGAACGACTTGGCAATTATGAATATTATTTCAAGCTGCATGGAGAAATGGAATGTATCGACGCGCAGGTAATAATTTTACCAATCATCAAGATTAGCGAGGATTAGTTAACCTCGATTCTCATCAACATTTACGCACGTCTCGGTAGTTGATTTCAATTTGAGTTTATTTTCATGAATTTCTATTGATTTTGCAGCCGGCCGAAGCCTCAGAAACTAGGATTCAACTGCCAGGTTTGGAGGAAGAGGTAAGATTATCAATTTTTTTTTGTTTATTTTGGCACACCTGATAGATTTCAGGCGTATCAACTGTAATTTAAAATTACTGGACAGAAACTAGACTATTACAATCTAAGAGTTTTTTTTTTTAATAATTTGAAATTCACATTTAAAATATATTTTACAGCTTGAAGAACCACCTTCGAAGAGGGCATGTAGAGACACGGAGAAAATGAATAAATAATTTCCTAAGCACTGCATCAGAAGGGGATCAGGGAAAGGTTCTGGGGAAAAACGTGAGATAGCCCGAAGAAACGAAAGAACGTGTCTCGCTATCTAGAAAACACTTTACAAATTAGGAAACAGAATATTTTGGTTATGTACAACAATTAATATACCTAAGTCGATCGCGTACTTTTAGATAAGGCGTTAACGTTATGATACACTACCTGAACTTTGACAAACATCGGCATCCGCTTTTTATTAATTTTCACTCATTTTTTCCGTTTTTTTTATGTGCTATTTTCCTGTTTATTTTTCTTTTTTTTTTTTTTTAGTAACAGGGACTTCGCTATGATTTTTGAATTCTCTTCCATCACTTTTTCACAAAATTTTTTTTTTTTTTGTAGAAAAAGAGTTTTGAATTTTAGGCGAGTGTCTCATAGCGTGGACTTTTTAGGATAGATTTTACTTACGACTGTTCTTTATATTAATTCATATTTTTATGCTCGCTGCTCGAGTTTTGGAAATTTACTTTTCGGCTAAAAGAAATTTCGAGAACTCTCTCTTTGAAATAAAATTACATAGCTGGGCATTATTTTTTTGGGGAATTGTATTTGTATTTGCGCATCTTAGAAATTATTGATAGGTATTTGTAATTTAATTGAGGAGATTTAACTTTTAAAAATTAAATTTTTTTCAGACTTAATAATATATAGTGGACGGAATTATGAAATAAGCATTTTCACATGCGCAATTATTTTCTGCGCATCTTTTGACTGTCCGTTTATCTCACGCGCAATTGGCTTTTATGGTACAAATAGTTAGTGACACTGATAGTTAGATATTTGTTCACCAATTTCTCATAATTTGTGTTCAATTTTTAAAATGTCACGTTTGTATATTTTAAATAAATACAAAGCACTGCCCGTCAATTGTAATTGCGTCTTGTATTAATCACTATATATTATTAATTTTGAATTGAAGTCGGAAGTTAAATTTGAGTTATTCCTGATTATAATTCACTCAGCTTCTAATTTTGTATTTTCACTAAATTTAATTTAATTAGAAGCATTTTGTAATTGATATATTTGACGCCTATCTCTTCGCTTCCAAAAATTCTTCTTTTAAAAATTCGGAAAGCCTGGGACTTTCTTTAATGAATTTCAGCGAGTATTGTGAAATAATCCAAATCTTTATTTGTGTAAAGTATTAAAAATATTATTTAAAAGAAGCTGGGGCGAGTTGAAGGGAATTGTTAATTTATTGAGTGTTCTGATTTGGATACATATTCCAGGGAAGTTGAGCCTGTTGTTTTTATTTATTGAATTTTATTAAGTGTGAACTTTATGTGTGAAAATGCACTTTGAGGTCTTGATGTGTTTCCAATTTGAAAAAGTTTTCAATATGAGGGATAAATTTAAGAATTCGCATCTAGTTGAGATTGTGGGAAATTTTAACTGCTTATTTGACTATTGGTAAATTTGGAAAATGAGAAAGGTCAACTTCCTTGGAAGCGCTGGTTATCTTTTCTGGCCTAGTTCTTACGTTTTCCTTCCTCGAGGTTTCGCTTGGTTATTATAATTATAGTTTAATATAATATCGTTCAGTTTGTAAGAAGTGTGAATGAGTCGCGTAACGAAGTCTATTTCGAATGGGACGACTGCCCTAGATTTAAATAAGTATGGTAATTAATAAGAATTGACATTGATAAATAAAATGATCAATAAGTAAAATGATAAATAAGTGAAGTATAAGTATAATATTATATAATTATGGTAACGAATAGGAGTAACTATGAACTAAAGGTAAACAATAAGGAATAAAAAAAAAAGAAGGAAATGCACTTATTGCCTCTTCACTGAAATTACAGTACACGAATGTTTTTGTAATTGATAATATTGATCATTGTGTAAATTTGCCTGTTATTCCCCGTGCGTTTCATTAATTTGGAGTGAAAGGATTAGTTTGAAAAGAGTTGTTTTTATGTCACGAGTGCTTTTTCTACTTTTCAATCAAGTATTCCTTCTTTTCATTATTGTTACTATATTTCGAAATAAAAAAGAGAGCCTTCATAGCGAAACGTGTAGAGTACTGGAATTTCTGAAAATAGAGAGGAAGCAAATTTAAATAGTCAGTGCTACTCGTATGTCAATCTGTGACACAAGTATTGTATTGGAAATATAATAAAATCAAGTCGATGAAATAAAGATTTCAAAGTTTTGCATGTTCTTTTTTTTAAGGCCATGTAAGACTTACCCGATTCCTACCTTATCGACATTTTGTTCTCTGCAACCTTGTACATTTATTGAAATATCAAATGGAAAATTTATAAAATTAAAGAAAATATGCTAAGGTATGTTTATCTGGTCTTAAATTTTTGTAAAAATAAAAAAAAATTTTCGAAAAGATTTTTTTTTTATAAATGTCAATATTTAGAACCAGATAAACGTACCTTATTGCTTTAACTGCAATTTTAGAAATTTTCAATTTAATATCTCAATAAATGTAAACGTAGCATTGTAGTGAAAAGTGTTGGTAAGGTAGGGATCGGATAAGTCCTACATGGCCTTAAACATTCTTCTGGGCTTCGCACCCTGCTAGCTAGCGTCTGGGTAAAAGGGAATGGCACAATGGAAAATATAAAATGCAACACAAATATTTTAATACGGGAATTCATTTTATTTACAAAAAATAAGTAAAGAGGAATAAAAATGTGAAATATTAAAATTATGAATTAATTCTAAAGATTTCGCAATTCTCTTTTCTTACTCAAAGTCTCAACGCCTCCCAAACGATTTTTTTTGCCCTTTTCCTCTCGCCGGTGAAGGCTTGCCGAACTTTTTCTGTCCCTTTCCGGTTGGTGAAAATTTGCCAGGTTTCTGCTTCCTGTTGTTTGCTCTATAAAAGAAAAATAAATTTAGGAGTAGGAATAAATGATTCAGAAAGTGAAACAGAAGTCTTCACTTACTCATAACGCATTTGTTTCACTCCTTTTCTGCTCGTATCGGTCAAATCGTTAGCAAAACATGATTTCTTCTTTGGTGCTCCTGAAAACAAATTGCAATAATTTCATTTATAATTTAAAACTATTGTAAATTCAAGTTTTGAGTTATTTAGTTATTTAAATTATTTACTTTTCTTTTCAGAAGGACGGATTTTATCGTCAACCATTGATCTGAGCTTCTTCTGCCTGTTCATTTTCTTTGCCAGCCTTGCTTGATAAGCAGCGACGTGTTGTAATTCTTTATTTATTCTTTCTTCCTCGGGATCTACAGGCTTTTTCTTCTTTTTCTTCTCCTTTTCTGCCGCCAAATCCGAAGGATCCCTTTCCCTCTTCTTCGATTTTGGTTTCGTTTCAGTGAGTTGTAGCCTTTCTGTTTTTTTTTTAAAGAATACAAATTTTTAAATAATTTAAAATTATTAAATTTAAATCTATCTATATTATAAAAAAAGACGAACCTTGTTCTTCTTTCCTTTCTTTCTTAGTTTGGAACCAACTCCTCTTAATTTCCTTACTATCTTTCAACATTTTTTCCATCTTATTTGCTTGATTTTCCATTTTCGATAACTCTCTCTCATGTTGCTCTTCCTTTAGAATTCGTTCTACGTCAGGTTCTAAGGACTCTAATTTCTTATGATACTTTTCTATAATGTCGATGGGCATTATACGCATTTTCACAGGATTTCGTGCTTGTTTAATTACTTCTTTGACTAGAGAACGTTCTTGCTCTCCGGCTAGGGAAACTGAAACTCCAGCTCGTCCTGCTCTCGCTGTTCGTCCAACTCTAAAATTGTGTTTAAAGATTCAGATTATTTTCTTTAAATTAAAAACCTAAATTAAAAAAAAACTTTAATACATTTTTTATAATTAAATTTTTAAAAAATAACTCTTACCTGTGAATATAATGTTGCAATGTGGCAGGCATCACAAAATTGATTACAGTTTTTACTCCACTAATGTCCAAACCTCTAGCCGCAACATCAGTCGCTAATAAAACGTCTATCTCCTCATCTTTGAACTTTCTCAAATTTTCTAAACGCTGTGGTTGAGTCAAATTTCCATGAAGTTCTCCAACCTGATAATTAAAATTAAATTACATTTAACATTTTTTATCTCTAGTTTCAACACTGAAATTTACTTCATAATATTTTTTCACTAACATTCAGTCCCAGTAATCCCAGCAAAATATGAAGTCTGTGCGCTTGATTCTTTGTCTGAACAAAAACCATCGTATGATCGTGGAAAGTTCTACAAATAAGAGCAGCTAAAATCGCCTCACGATCTCTTTCCCTTTCCTTTCGAATACTGGAAGAATATATTAAATATTCCATTAAAATTAATCAATTATTTCGATTTACCTTATTTTACTCTATTATTTTATACTATACCGAATAAATTCCTGTCTAAGATTGAATGCAACATTTTCATTGCTATCGACAAAAATCTTGATAGGTTTGTCTAAAGAAACTGCGGCTAAGTCCTTAACTGCCTCAGTCATTGTGGCTGAGAAAAGAATAGTTTGTCTGGTTCTCGAACATTTTTTTACAATGTGCTTCATTTGCTCCGCAAAATATTCATCCAGCATTCTGTAATATTAATTCTCTTCATTAAAAAAACTCGTTGCGTATTTATCGAAACCAAAGTTTCCTAAAGTTACTTAAAGTTCCTTATCTCGAAAGTGCGCCTCCGCAGCTTTTATAACAGTACGTAAAAGAAGTCATCTTTAAACTGCGCATACGCCAATACTCTTTACGACTATCTTCTTACCTGTCTGCTTCATCCAAAATTAGGACTTCTATCTTGTCCAAAGAAAATGATGGAGTGTTCGCTAAATGATCGATTAATCGCCCCGGTGTTGCGATTACAATGTCAGGGTTTTTCCTCATAACTGCTTCCTAAAAAATATTTAGAGTTTGTAAATTACTTCCAAATTTTGTGGCAACTTTCATTTAGAATGAACATTTTAAATTCAAAAGAGGGCTTCAATTTAAAAGAGGTTTTAAATTTTAAATAGGGTTGAAGTTCTTTATTTACCTGAACTTTAAGTTCAAGTCCTCCGACTGATAATCCCACTTCGATTGTCGTGAATTGAGCCAATTGTTTAGTAACCTGATAAACTTGAACTCCCAGTTCTCTCGTGGGGACGAGAACCAAAACTCTGGTGACTGCAGCTCCTTGAACTGGCCTGTAAAGTAATCTTTCCAGAGTTGGTAGCATGTAAGCTGCGGTTTTACCAGTTCCAGTTGCAGCACATCCGCAAATATCTCTGCCCATTAGAGCTACTGGAATTGCTGCCGCTTGAATTGGAGTTGGATGAATAAAATTCATCGATGCCGTTCCCTGAAACCCAGGACAATTTATAGTGTGAAAGACGATTAATTTTTTAATAATAATAGTCTTACAAGGGTCAGTTACATAAATAACAAGAGGTTTTGGGGGAACAGATGGAAATTCTACATTTTAAATCTGCATGTTTACGCCAATCCGAATTAATCAGAATTAATCCGAATAAATCTGGTCAATCCGAATGAATCCGAAGTTTTGGGAATCATTCGGATAGACCAGATTCATTCGGATTGAAAGTCTTGATTGACCTGCTTCATTTGGATTAAAGGTTCGGATTGCTTTTGAATGAGTTTCGGGTATAAATTCTGGAATGATTGGGATTGATTTGTAATGAATTTCAATCCGAAACTTTCGCTAGGGCGTTCTTAGTAACGTCTTCAACTTTAAAATCCATTTCCGATTGCCGCTGTAGGATTTTTTTTTAGCTGAGACTTGCAAGTTCGAATTTATAATATTGATCAGCGTCAAAAAATCTACAAGATTCAGCCCCTGCCATTTCTGTAATTGAAAAAACCTCAAAATTCGCAGGCCTGTGTAATAAGTAAAATAGGAACCTTCATCAAAGGTCTCGAAAGATTCATTTGGTGGAAAGTTGCAGACGTATCGTATTCTGAACATTCTTCAAAATCCATCAGCTCTTTATCTTTCTCCTTGACGAACTTTTTCCCTTTCTTTTGCTTCGTTTTGAATTCATCTGTAAACAGAAAATATTTTTATCGGTTTAAGAGTACAGATTTTTAATTAAAACTCTGTAATGTCTGAACAAATTTTACTTTATTTAATAAATTTTACTTTTATCATACCCTTCTTCAGATCATCGTCCGATAGATAAATATCCCCATTAACTTCTTTTAATTCAGGATCTACCTCAACTTCTTCTAGCCCATTCTGAAAAATTAATAATTATTTAAACCTTCAGTTTCTAATAAAAACGTTAGAATGAATTATAAATTATTACCTGGCGATCAAGCCTCGCAGATTTTATTTTATCGTCTAGCTTTGTCTTCACTTTTCGTTTTACGTATTTACTCAAATCATTCCAAGTGTCCTGATTATATTCAGAAGTACTGCTAATAAATTGAAATTCATTGTCGAAGTCTTTTCGTTCCTTTTTCTTCTGCTTTCGGGGTTGGAACTAAATTCAAATAAAGAAAAGAACATTTTTTAATAAACAAAAAGGATTCATTTAAAAAAACAAAATTGTTATTTTAAATAAGTAAAGAAAAAAATTTAAGTTTTAAAAAAATATAATTAAATTAAAAAAAAATTTTTTTAATGAAATAAAGCGACAAATTTAATTGAACTAGAAAATATTTTTTGTTAAACTGAAAATCTGGGATGTAAACAAAATGTAAAATAAATTCGAATAAGACTTTTGAGTAAAGGTGCAGATAAAAAAATTTCTTTTATCAAAATTCAGACATATAATTCAGAGTTAAACCTAATTTTGTGTTTTTATTCCATATTTTAATGAATTTGAAAATTGGAAATAAAATGTGGAGGTTATATACTCACATCTTCTTCTTCATCGGATTTGTCTGAAAAATCTGGGACTTCTTGATCGTCCTCGATAGTTTTGATTAAATCATAATCCTTTTCCATTTTTCACTTAAATAAAGTTTATTTATATACACAAATCACAAACTTTTTACACATAAAAATCTTTTTCAGGTTAAGACATGTGATGTAAAAGCAAATTCTAAGTTGTCCACATGACTTCCGGTTCGGTTTCCGGAAGTGGAGTCAAAATTGGCGGGAATAATTCAAACAAATTTCGATTGCCTCAAAATTCAGTCCCTACTTATCAAAATTATGGAATTGAAAAAAGGCAGACTAGAAAAGAAAAATGATTTATTAAATTCGGGTCAATTTTCCTTACGCACATACATTCTTAAATAAACACGAGTCACAGTCACTTTATCAAAAGATATACAATTTTTCGCAACGAAGAAAACAGCCACAAAGTGATAGTAACTAAAATTCGAGACAAAATTCAGATTAACAATTGATACAAATTAGATAAAAAAAATTATTTCTACTTTCCTCTTCCTCGTTTTGCTCCCGTTTTTCCTTTTTTCGCTGGAGTTTTCTTCTCGTCGGCCTGAAAAAGTCAATAAAAAGGAAAAAATGAAACAAAGAAATAAAGACAGAAACTAGAAAATAAAAAAGAAATAATAAAAAGAGAATTTTTTAAATCTCACTTTGCGTTTCGGAGGATTTGGATTTGGCAGAACCTTGAAAAATGAGTCGAGGCGGCCTTGCGTCGAAGTGTTTCTGGCCTTTAGTAATTTCTTCGCTCCATTTCTGACCCTCTCTTCGTTAAATTGCTTGTCTCCACAAAGATATTTTACCAGGCCTTCTTCATCGGGATCCGTCCATTTCAACTAGGAATATTCAATATTATTTCTCAAGGCTTCAAAATATAAAAAACTTAAATAAAAATAGTGAATACCTCAATTTCTTCCGGATTAGTTACTTCCGGTTCTTGGAATAAAAGTCTTGCTTGTTTATAGTTCCAATCTTCAGGAACTGGAAACTTTTTCTTGTCCAAGTTTTCCAGAATCTTTTCCAGCGATCTGTGAGTTTTTATCAACTCTATTGCTCGTTTTGGCCCAACGCCTTTAATACTGTCTGTGTAATCGCAACCTAACATTATGCAAAGATCGATGAACTGTAGACAAAACCAAAAGATTAGAAAGAGGTTTTCCTTATATATCTACAATTTTTTTATTACTGTTTTCAGTAACAAGAAAAGATCTCGTTAAAAGGAAAGAAAAGATCGTTAAAAAGATAAAAGAATACGAACTTCGTCCTTGTTGAGTTCCAGTCCTTCCAGAACTTTATCAAAATGAAATTCCTGAACCGGCATTTTTCTGGCTTCGCTGAAAGTCAGACGTCGCAAGAGAACGTTGGATCCAAAAGTCAGGGCGTCCATATCTTCGGTAGCAACTGCATAAACTTTTCCAGCTTTTACCATCGCCGCACATTGCGCTTCAGCTTCACAAGGAGCCTAGGAATATTATTTACAGAAATTACTTCCAATAAATAAAGAAGGCTTAGAATTTTTAAATTAAATCTTGTAAATAAAATATTGAAATAGAAATAATACCTACATCAATGTAAGGAACGCCCATCAACTTCAGAAGTTGTTTTGCCTCCTCGGCGTGTTGTTTAGTAACTTTGACCAAACGTCTGTTAAATTTGTCCATGTCTTCAACATTTCCTGTTCAATAAATAAATAAATAAATAAATAAATAAATAAATAAATAAATCATTGAGATTCTTCATAAAGTTTCAAGTTACGAATTTAAAAATTACCAGCTTCTTCTGCAGCCTGGAGAAGCTTCTGCGCCTCGTCTCTTTTTTCTGCTCGTTTTGCAAGTTCGCCACCTTTTAGATTTGGTGGTTTACCATCAAACACATAGACTGGTTTTACTCCCTGTTCAACCAATCTTATCGTTCTGTAGAAAGTTCCCATAAGATGGCTAAAAATTAAAAAAAATAGTTTCTCTTATTTTTTTTTTTCATGGAAATATCTTATTTTAAGGGTGTTGGATCTAAATTCTAAAACCTAAAAATTAGAATTCTTTATTTTACTCAACAAATATTATAATTAGATATTTTCTTGCTCTGTAGCGCTATTCGATTTTTAAATAAAAGTATACCTACAGAGCGAAAAAATGTATATTTTAAATACTTTTTTTGAAAAATGAAAAGATGGAATTTTGCAGTTAAATTTCAAATTCTTCGTTTTGTACAAAAATAATTAGAATTATATATTTTTTTTGCTCTGTTCGAAAATTTCTACTTACAAAGTCAATATTTTTACAGAGAGAAAAAATATTTATTTCGAGTTTATAAATTGGATGCAACACCCTGAAGGGTTAAAATTATGCTGAAGGAAATAACCTCGTTGTTTCTCCATCTGTGGATGTTAGTTGTGCCCCATCGGATCGCACAGCGATTAAAAACTGATAGAGACACATAGACGCATCAATAGCAATTTTGCGACCTGAAAATAAATTAAGATTTAATTTATTAATAAGTATTTCAATTTTTATTTTACATTTTCTTCTATTTTAAAGCTAATCTTTTTTGAATTTCGAACATTTTCGAATTTCGAACATTTTCAAATTTCGAATACTTTTATCGAATGTTTATAAATTCCTATAATTTTTCAATAGGGTTGCCACCACTGGTTTTCTTGTCTCACTCACTCTCATAGAACGTGAAGTCACTGACTTGAGAGTAAGTGAGACAAAAAACCGGAGGTGTCAACCCTAAAATTAAAAAAAAAAAAAAAACCGTTGGAAAAAAAATGAGAAAAAGCAGAAATTCGAACAAATTTAAGTAACGATTCATAATATTCTTTGTCGTTTATAAATGAGTTAATTCGACTTCAGAGTCATAGAATTTTGTAAAACATGTAAAAATTGTGATAAAAATACAAAAGATCACAAAAGTCAGGTTATGCGTCGAAAAAAATAAAATACTTCACCAAAATAATGCTTCAGCTCTGATTCTTTAATCGACTGCGGTGCCGCGTCCGCAATTAACTTAGAAAGTCCCAAAATTCCCATTTTAGTTCAAAAACACGAAACACTTTAGAAAATATATTTTTTTTAGACACAGCGTGTATTCGTGTATACAGCCGAGAATAATTCTAATATTAACACATGAGAAGAAAATGCGCGCGAATCAAAACAACACAAATTCCGTCTTTTTTCTCATGCGCATGCGTAGAGCAATTTGTCTCATTGGTCGTATTTCGGGGGAATTTTTGAAATGCTTCAAATGTTATTTTAATTATCATTAATAAATAATTGCAGTTGAATAAATAAAAATATTAGTTCGATTATTAATTAATAGTAATATTTCAGTAATATTTTTATTTATTAAAATAGAACTATTTATCAATAATAATTGAAATAATGCACAAAAAGATGTAACGCAACTTTCCCGCCAATTCTCCTTTGTTTTTTTTTGTTAAAATATTTACCACCAAAGTAATAATAATAATTACATATATAGTTTACTTTCAATAAATAGCTTTAAATAAAACATAAGAATTTTAGATAGGAATATTTACCTCAAACGGATAAACCATAAAAAAGGAAGGAAACTTCTAAACAAAATTGAAAATACAGAAACTTGTTTATATTTATTCAATAAAATATATACGTATTACGTACAAACATAACAAGCATACTCTCATATATGTTTTAACTTTAACGTAAAATCGTGCAGAGACTGGAAAAATTCTCAGCGAAACTTCGCATCCGAAGTGAACAAAATTGCTTTTAAATAAAATCTGTAAAAAAAATCCTTCGTTTTTAAAAAAATAGCGAGTAAAATGATATCATTTAAAAAATAGTTGTTCAACAATTTACGATATAAACAACGCCTTTGAAAAATAAAAGGCTTCTATAATTTGGGAATTAATTCCCATTTCATGGAAATTTACCAGTGATATTTTCCGATAATGCCCTAAGTATACTGTTCATTATACTCGATCTTTTTTATTGTCGCCTCGTTGACATCATTGATAAAAAAAAAAACTTCGGACGTGTTTCCGAGTCGATTTTTGATAATCGTCGAATTTAATAGATTCAGTCTTGAATTCGGCACGTGTATTCTTTCCAGATAATCCTCACAAAATTTTTCTTCTTTTTTCTTTAGTTCAGAAAATACTTTTGTTTAGTTTCGCAAAAGTTCATCTAAAACATGTTAATGGTTTATTTTTTATTATTATTTCTATGGACTGAGTCTTGTTAATGGAATTTTATAACGGTGCCTCCAATCGCGTTTGGGTCCAAAATGTGGTTCAATGCTTGATCCACTCCAAGAGGTGAAAATACTCGATCCACAACTGTTTGAAGTTTATCTGCGTCCACGAGTTCTTGCAAAGATCGCAGATAAGTAGCATTTATTTTCGAACCTTCTTCCCATCCGTAACTGTTAATTCCAAAAAAGTACTGTAAAAGAAGAAGTGGATGAAAAATAAATAAATAAATAAACAGGAGAATTCTCAGAACAATAATCTTTTAAAAGAGGAAACCTTTTTTTACCTGAATTACTAGTTGCATCCGGACGTACCCAGCAAAAAGGCTTCCAAAAACAAATCCCAGCGAATCGGAAGACAGAGGTTCTGGAATCGTCGAAGCGTAGGAGCCGTGATTTGATAAATATCTCTTTATAATATTCGCGTCGATCGGTTGGCCGCCCGTGTAAAAAATAGCGTCGTATCTGAAATAAGTGGACAATTCCTAAAAGTTTTCAATTTTAAATCGCGAATTGAATTTACGTAGAAATTGAAAACCTACTTGTCTCGTAACTCTAATTCCTTCTCGATATCAGACTCGCTGAGAGGAATAACTTCGTCGGCTCCTAAAGCTCTGCTAATAGGAATTGCGTGCGGTCTGCAGGCAGAAACAACATATCCACCCCAGAGTTTAATCAGCTGGGTTAAAATACATCCAACCGGGGTGCTGCCTCCGTAAATTAAAACTCTATAAACGAATTATATTGCTTTCAATTAATATGCCGTTAATATTCTTTTTATTTACCCCTATCTAGTTGTTTTTTTATTTTTAAATCGATTTGATCTAAAGCATCCGGAGACTGATAAGATTTCTTCTCGTTTGTAACATTTTTTCTGGTGTTTTACCTTTTGCCTTTGGCATTTCCTTCTTTGATAACTGATCTGTTAACAATAGCGTCCCAAGCGATGCAGCCACTGTAAGGCAGACTTGCTGAGGCCTCGAAAGTAATAAGCTTCGGTCTTTTGGCAACCTGGGTTTCAGGGACCACTATGTATTCTGCCATCGTTCCAGGTGACCAGGAAGGAACCGCTAGGAATACTTCGTCACCAATATCGAAGTCTACGACACTTTGGCCGATATCCACAACTACTCCAGCGCAATCTCTGCCTAAAGTTATTGGCAGTTCTTTATATCTCTGTTATGGAAAAATACAGTTTAAAAATCCGAATTTTTAAAGCTTTTAATTTAATTATTTAAAAATAAAAAAAAGTAAATTACCCCTGAGTTGAGAAGTCTTCTATAAAATCTAGAATACCCGGTGCAAATTTTCACATCTACATCGTGAACTGACGCCGCTTTGACTTGAATCAGAAGTTCGTTCTGCCTCTGGATCGTCGGCATTTCTGCATCATCAATCGTCGAAACTCCCTGTAAATAATTTAATTACTGAATAATTTTAATCCTCATCCTCTTTTTGGTACTTCACTTTTTAAATGAACTGAGTCATTTACCTCAATACCAATGTAATGATGGCATATAATTGCCTTCATATTGTGCAAATGACGAGGTGTGGATCGCCAATTATGACCGATACTGTAGCCAATTAAACCGCCGGCAGCGAGGCCTACTAGGAAAAATCCTACTTCTCTTCGTGCAACTGAAAAATTAAATGTAAATTGAAAAATTTTTTATTTTCTATCGGAGAACTTTTACGAGGGAATTTAGTTTCATTTGTTAAGTACCTTCATTAGAAAAGAGTGTTCCCAGATTTTGATAAAAGGCTCTCGCGCTAAATTGTAAAGATCTAATTTGAAATAGAAAATCCTCCCAGCTTCTTTGGAGTAACAAAATAATTCGCAGGCTGATTTCTTTCATTTGCTGGCAGAATTCCTCGTTACATAATTCCTGTAAAATTCGATGACATTGTGATAATAAGGCTGAGAACCATTGTTGTCCGTGCTGTGCAACTACCGAAGCTTGAACCTATAAAAATTCAATAACATTAATATTTTTTTTAAAGTAACGGATTATTTGAACTAACGGCTTTTTTAAAATTAACGGATTTTTCAAATAAAGTTCGTTTCAAATTGACGGTTTTCTTAAATCATAATTTTAACAAACCCGTTCAGAGTTCTGTAACAATTATATAACGGTGATGTAACAGTGTTACAATTGTTATATAGCACATGTTATATATATGTTATATAAAACGTGTTATATAACGCCATTCTATATGATTTATCTAGATGTTCCATTTCTGTTACGTAACTGTTACATAACTGTTACAGATTCGTTACAAAAGTGTTTAATTTCAATTTTCTATATATGTATTCTGTGAAATGAGAACTTGGCTTTTCCAAATGGGCCAATCATTGATAAAAATAGTGCCAATTGGCGATCAATCACAAATTGAGAAAAATTGATGAAAAGCCAAACTAAAAAGTCACGTGACTTCTAGAGATCGAAGTTCATCAAATGGGATATTCTTATAATTAATACGAATTTGTTCCTAATGAGAAAATACAAGTTGAAATTTTTTGGGTTATTTTTAAACCCTATTAAATTTGAAGGTCAATCATTAAAGGGTTTACAATATTCGTTACATAAACACTTTGAAAATAAGAACACTAAAAAGAAAATAGACGAAATACCTGCAAAACTTCGACCTGATTCGAGAGTCTGAACCAAATTTCGTCCATTGTTTTCTTTAAAATTTTCAACAGTGTAAATTTTCAGTTATGCATAATTGATCGGCTGTGTTATTGTTTTTATTAAATGAGATTCGTGGCGTCCGAACAGCTGGAAAAAAGGCACACAAGTGATATAAATAATCGGTTAACACACAGCACTCGACTCAAAATAGACGCCATAGATTTCGAATATTGGAGATTCCATTTAATTTATTTTCTGTTCTTATTAATTTAGCCTTATTTCGAATTTATTTAGATTTATTTCATTTAAATTTCGGTTATTTGACTTTAGTTTGACTAAATTAAATGACAAGAATGATTTTGACGTTAGCCGATTTCTAGGAACTATTAGGAACTATTTTTCACTATTTTTATTGCGGCACTGATCTTGTAGGTTAGGGTAACTCATTGAAAACGGAACGAGAAATTTTAATTGTAAATTACTGTCCTTTAGAAACTTTAGCTTAAACTATATTATTAAGAATTCGTAAGAAATCTAATATAATAAAGAAATATATTTTTTTCCCCGATGCGTATGGATAATTAAAGCATTTTATTTTCACTTTTCAAATTTCAGGTTTGAATTTTCGCGCGTTTACGACTTTAGCGCCAACTCGGTGGCCCGCGAAATATTATTAAATATTATTAGTCGGTAAATGGACTCAGCGGGTACAAGGGAAAGTTTTTAATTTTTTTATATAGTTCATTATTTTTATTCAAAAAAAAGACATGAGATTCAAGATAAGAAAAATGTTATTCAAAAAAAATGAATCAGTGAAAAAAGTTTCACATTATTCATTATTATTTTTTTTAGTTTTCATAATGCCGTATACCGACTGAGGTTTTCTCAATAATTTTTCAAGCAATTGCTATCAATTGCTTCTTTACTAGAGGGACATAGAGGGAGCAACTTTCTACTTTTCACCAAAAATATTCTTTGTTTTAGCTCTGTTTAGCTCATTGTTTAAAAAAGGGGTTTTGAATACTTTATCTAGACTACATTTCTTCATTCCCTGAGAACACGTTGTGTAATTGTTAAATAATAGTTGTTTCAGAACCTTCATTGTAGAAATTAGTTAAAAATTAGGTAAAGAAAGGAAAAAAGGTCAGAAACCGAATAATAATTATCTAGTTATAATTTATCTATAAATTTTCAAGTCACTAATCGTCGCCACCTGAAATTAAGTGATCATTTGAAATAATCAAGTAATACGATTGAAATGTGATCTTGTAAATTGTAACCTCAAAATTAAGTCACCAATTATGGATCAGCGAATTAGAAGTACTTTTAAAAATTATAGAATTATGATCATGGACCATATTGAATTATATGTACAGTGCCCTGCATTCATGCCTTCCTTTAAAAAAC
Source organism: Synergus gifuensis (assembly GCA_904066015.1). NCBI lineage: Eukaryota > Metazoa > Arthropoda > Insecta > Hymenoptera > Cynipidae > Synergus > Synergus gifuensis. The sequence continues at coordinate 845,206 of CAJFCO010000117.1, forward strand.
ATGTCAACCCAACCCTGGTTTCCATAAGATTATAATGGAAACCAGGGTTGGGTTGACATGTTTCCAAGGGAAGGCATTAATGCAGGGTACTGTACCTATTTAATTTTATTCTATAAATATTCTAAAGCCTAATTCAGTTATAAATTTTTGATTTTGATATTGAGTTTCCTCTAAGGGTGGCATCCCATGATTGCGTTTTGTGTTACGTCATAATGAGAGTAAAAGAGAAAAAAGTATACTTCTCCCTTTTTCTCTCTCATTATGACGCAACGCAAAACGCAATCATGGGTCGCCATCCTAATAATTGTGGTCAGTGGATTAAGGGGGGGGTCAACCCCGTTTCCCTAAAACAGAGTTGCCTCTTTTTGGTTAAACGGGAAAAAAAATTTTTTAATTCTCTGGCAAAATTTTTCTTTCTCGATATCGCGGTTATTATATTTTTTTGAGAATAGTAGGGGGTGGGGGGGTGGGCTCTTAGCAAATACCACTCCGAATCGCGATAGTTCTTAGTCCGCCACTGCGTTTAAACCGTTTTGCGATAGAATATGCAAAGTAGTTCATTAAGAATAAATAAGATAGTTTGCTGAAAAATCTCGAGTGCAGTGATTTCCTTGGTGTCCTTTCATTTGAGGGTCACTCGGAAAAGAAAAGCGTTTCTTAAGCGGAAGGTGGTTTCCACTCGGCCGTGGAAATCGGTATAAGGAGGTCAGCATATGCAAATAACAGGGTCGCGAGGGTTGGCAGTGTTGAAGGGTCCCATGGGTCAACGGACAGGAGGAGGGTGCGACCATACACAGTTGAGTCCTCTTACCCTCCTCTTCCTGTCTTTGTGGGTGTAATATTGCTATCTCTCTCGCACCTTCCTCCCATTCTCCTCTTTCTTTCTTTCTCTCTCTGCCATTTACTTCCTATCATCCATCTGTCCTTCTCTTTCTAGCCAACGAGCATTACGGCCCCATATATTTCCACGACCGAGCGATGGTGGCGGCTGTGGCGGTGGAGTCACGTCTGCAGATATAAAGGTGGCTCTACGCCTCCATATATAGGGTGTTCACTCAACTACCTACTTTGGAATTCCCAAAAATTTTGCAGAAGCATTATGTGGATATAATATATGCAGTTGGTATCATGTTTCTTTTCTTAATTTACAGATGTCCTCAAAAGTAAAAATTGATGACTAATCCTCTACAAAAAATTGATTACCATGCATCCTGACCTGACAATGTTTGGTAGCATTGTCTCCGGTTTTTAGGGTAAGCTTCTTTCTTTTGATTTCAATTAAGTTTACAACTCAATGTACATTTTTTGTAAATTAAAAAATAAAGAATAAAAGAAAACGAACGAAAAGAGTGTAAATTTCTATATCCTTTCGTCCCTTAAACAATTTTTAATTAAACCAAAACGCAATATTTCATCGACTCCAGCTTATAGGTGAGTTTTTTCTTTTTATTTCAATTTAGTTTTACAAATGTAAACTAAACTCAAAGACTAAAACATCTCATAAACACTGCAAGAGTCCAAAATAATGACTCTGAAAACAAGAGTTACTACTGCAATCCTTAAAACTGTGATAAATAACTCTAACAAATGCAGACCACATTTCCTCGCCGAACATCTTCCTCGGGTACTTTTTATAAAGTCTCTGGTTTGCAAGTTTGAAAAATCTAAAGTGTGTAAAAGGGGAGAGAAAATGGGAAGGAGTGAGAAAAGCTGTTCGCCACCTCATTAGGGAAAAGAGTTGGATGATTCCTCGTGAAAAACCCGTCAACGTCTAGAAAAACTCTCAGAAACGATCTTCTGAGGATCGTACTTGGTTTCGTTTAATTTCGAGACTTCTCTGCGTTACGAATAAGAGAAGAAGGAATTGAGAAAGAGAAATTAGAGGAGTTGGGGGAGAATTCGTCGAAGAGGTAGATGGTGGTGGAACGAAGTTCTCGTTGGAATCGGGAGACCGTAAAGTAAAACGGAGGCTGGTACAACCAGCCCCACCGACACCCTCTAGTCTCGTCTCGTATCGTAAAAATCGAATATTTCCACGGGCGCAGGCGAGCGTTATATGGGGTGGCCCAGTAAAGAGCACGGAACTAAAATAAAAAAAAAGATCTTAAAAATTCCAACTCGTATTGAAATATCACAATGTCTGATTGTAATCAGATATTATAATATTTTACTTTAAAACTTATCGAATACTTATCATCGATGACTCATATGTCAGTGTTTTTATCACTTTATAATCTCACATTTCGTATAGAAGAATGTCGTTTTTAACCATTGCGCCATGAATACGCCGTTCGCTAATGCGACAGTCCTATGGACGCATGCTTAATTGCTTTAATTAAAATTCACGCCGCGCCTCGGGTTCCCAACGGTTCGGCGAAAAGGGCGAACAGTACTGTAGAGGCAGTTGTGATATACGGATGCTAATTTGGATACGAGAATTTCTCCCCTTGGAAGTCCCGATTTTTCATATTTTGGATCTCAACTTAATTATGATAGACTGTAGACACCTTTTTTAAGGACGGAATAGACTCAAAATTCTCTTATTCACAAAGATTTTATTTTTTATCCTTACGGTTGGTTTTACAATTTTTGGATCCTAGTTGAAAATTATTTTTCTAGCTATTTATGCGACCACGCCCCTTAATTCGTAAGTTATGGCCACGCCTATAGAATTGAACAGCCCACAGAAAATATTCAATGACCACGCCCTTGGAAAAATTTCTAAGCCACGCCCTCGGAAATAAGTTCTAGGCCACGCCCATCACCGATGTTCGATGGCCACATCTCTAATGTCAACTGGTAATCATACACCAGAGTGGCAATTGGTCACCAATTGACATATTATACCACGCCTCCTAGAGTCAATATATTAATATTATTTCTATTACAAACCCTCAACCTCTATTGTGAAGTATTAAAATACATTATGAGGAAAAAGGACGTTTATTGGTAAATGAGAACAGCAATAAATAATAAAGAAAAAATAAAAAATGAATAAAGTAAATAAAATAAATATATTCTTGATGGCGAGAGAACATAAAATTGTTGTAAATCGTTCGAGCGATCTGAATCGTTCGAGATACCTCGTAATCCCTTATTTTGTACTTAAGTCATAAAATCTTTTTCTCCCTTTCTTTTGGCGAGGAAGTAACGACCGCACGGGACCGCGATGTGTAAGTTAGTTGGAGGTGGTTTGAAGGTTTTCAGAGGATTGGAGCTTAGCTTGGAGGTTAGGTTTGGGCGCTAGCCACAAGTGTCTGCCCGAGCACCGTCTCTCATTAATTCTCCACCCTTGTTGCTTGTTAAGGGGCGGTGGTGACGCTTCCCTCATGCACCCTCTCACTTCTCCACTCGCAAATCCCTTCCCATTTCTTCCAACCCTTGGGTTCTTCCGCATTTCAGGATAACCCACTATTCTTCATGAGGGTTGAAATGCTTCCTGGAGTAGTGGATCACAATAGAGAGAATCTACGTGTGTTTATTAAGGTTCAGCTTAAATTGTATAGTTATCAGATATAAAAAAAAATATATAAAAAAAATACAAACATAATATCACTCTTGAAGTGTTTCGGTGCGAGATTATTGGGAAGGACTACCCTGGCGAAAGCTTCGGATAGGATTCCAATCCGAGCCAATCCGAAGTCATCCGGGCCAATGCGAAATCTCTATCCGAGCGAATCCGAATGAAACCGAACCATTCCGAAGAAACTTTTCAATCCGAATGAATCCGAATGAATCCGAATTTTCAATCCTAACCATTCCGAAGAATCTTTTTAATCCGAATGAATCCGAATTTTCAATCCGAATTTTCAATCCGAATGAATCCGAGCCAATCCGCAGAAATTTTTCAATCCGAATGAATCCGAAGTTTCAATCCGAATGAATCCGAGCTATTCCGAAGAAATTTTTTAATCCAAAGCTTCAATCCGAATGAATCCGAACCACTCCGAAGTAATTTTTCAATCCGAATGAATCCGAATTTTCAATCCAAATGAATCCATACGATTCCGGATAGGAATCTTCCTTCAAACTTCGGATTGGTTCGGATTAATACGGATAGGAATCCTGCGAACTTCGGATTGGCTTGGAATGAAACTGATTCGCTCGGAAAGAGACTTCGCATTGGCTCGGATTCATTCGGATAGGAAATTTTCTATCCGAAGCCTTCGCCAGGGTAATAGGAGATAGTAATAGGGGTAGGGGAATATATTTTGTAGAGGGGCAGTGATAGTAGCAGGGAGAGGGAGAATAGATATTGTAAAGGGCAACAGATGATAGTAACTCAGGTAAAGTAAATAGATATTACAAAGGGGCAATGTGTGAGAGATAGGAAAGGGGAAATTGATATTTAAGAGGGGCAATGGATGATAGGAGTAGGGGGAGGACGAATAAAGATTATGGTTGGGCAATAGTTGATAGTGAAAGGGGGAGGGGGAATATGGACTGTAAAGGGGAAATGTGTGGTAGTAATAGTGGGAGGAGGAATATGGACTGTAGAGGGGTAACCAATTATATTAAGGGGGGAGGGGGTATAGAGGCTTTAAAGGGGTAATAGGTAATAGTAATAGGTGGAGGGGGAGTAGATATTGTTTATTAAAGTTTATTTAATCTTGATCAGTGAAGCTTTTTTTTATTTATATTTAAAAACCGTTTTTTAGTCCTGTCTATATTTTAAGCATCTGCAAAAGAGGAATACAATTAATAAACTTAAATTCAGTATTTAATTCAAGAAACCTGAATAGCGAGACTTTTAAAAGAGAAAAAGTTTTCCAACCGATCAACACCGGTTTGGAAACATACGTTGATGACCTTTTCACCCTGCGGGAGCCAAGATCGCGAGATTTCTGAGTGCACGGTTGATGCTGGACCACACAGCATCCCTGAACTGGACGGGGTACTTTTCGTCTCTGGGGTGATACTCGACCGTGTTCGGTGTCCACTATATCCACCCCTTGGTCCTGGATGAGGGATGAAATCTCTGGGGAGCGACGCGGACTGTTTTCTATTAAAACTTCCATCGAAATGTCCGGACTCGACAGACGTGACGTAAAAGACTTCGCCGCTGGCTAGTTTTTAAATTTTGTCATATATATCGGCAGTCGAAAGTCGCAAGCACGTCATTTCCCATGCACATAAATTTCAGGCTCCATTTGCAGAAATTTAATTCTATTATGCAATGAATGCCTCTTTCAAAATTCCATATATATTTAGATTTGTGTAATATCTAACAGTGGATTAGAATATATAAATGAAAATAATACAGAAATGTAAAAAACTAAATTCATCTCTGATCTGATTAAGTTGATACATAAGGGACTCTTTTTTTCACAGTGGACTGTAATGAAATTTTTTGTGGGATTTGACAATGTTTTTTTTTTGTCGAATGTAATTATGCATCGAGGTTTAATCCTCGGGGCGCCAGGCATCTGCATGCACTTGTCGATGTGTACAACGTACATACGCTGCCAACAAAAAGCCAATCGCATGATATCCATGTGTATGTATATGAGCTTGGAAGTGTCAGTAGGTTTGTGTGGGAATGCCAAAAGCCGCTGTTCTGTAATCTCGTTAGGGGGCTGAATCACGCAAAGCGCGTTACCTACCAGTTACCAAAGCGCGTACAGTTGCTCTTAACGGTTCTAAATTATATCAAGCTTTATTCCCAATTCAACGAAGTTAAACAGAGTCGAACGACTAGCTAATGTGCATTTTACTTACCTCGAGGCAAAATGAAAGAAATGTAATAGTTTAGAAGATTTTAAGGAATTTTCGTGACTTTGACTGACATCTATAGCTAATTATCATGACTATAGTAATTTTGTGTGACTTGAGTTACTTTGTGTGACTGTAGTAACTTTATACGACCTTAATGGCTAAAACACCTGAACTTCCAATCCCGAATATATTTTCTAATAAAAATATCTGGAAATAAAAGTGTTTCACTCCTTTCTCACAAGTGAGATTTTTATTTGTCACCTATTTCTCGACGAGTAGAGTTCAGTCAGTAATCGAAGAAGTCGTGCGCGATTAACGAAGGAAACAAGAGGTGTAGATTCGGGATGAGTAAGTCGGTATACGAGTCTTTCGCAAACAGCCAGACTACTCAGCACTGCATCACGGATGAATAGACGGGGTTGAGTCTCTATTATTAGCAGATGGGAGATTATATCGACTTTTTTTTTAGCCGTAGTTCAACCCCCTATTTCCGCCCCTTCATCCAGTCCGGCCCTCTTCCCGGTTTACGCTTCAATAAACGCATTCCCGCGTCAATTACTCGACGGACGGGGCGTTTTGCTATTAATTGATTTTTCTCGGAGTCGACGATATCGTTACACTCAAGGTGAAAAGAGGGGTCTTCCCTCAATAGTAAACTAGATTTTATCTCTTGTTAATTATTCTTATTTGGAACCCCCAAAAAATCGAAAAGCAACGAATGATAATATTTACAAGAATAATTGTGGGGACTGCCAATTTTATTTCTACCTCTGCTAATAATTATAAAGTCCCCGGAAATAGTCCACTTTTTTCTGGTCCCCTGAACTCTTTTTGTTATCGTTCTGTTGTCATTATTTCATTCCCCACCTTTGCCACCCTCCAGGGTACATATCGAGCCGCTTAAATACTCGGTGGTTGCTAATGCACACGAACCGTTCTGGAATCTCCCCTTGTGGGACTTGTTTTGTATATATGTTTTGTATGTATGTATGTATGTATGTATGTATGTATGTATGTATGTATGTATGTAT
>CAJFCO010000117.1:851961-893961 GCA_904066015.1 Synergus gifuensis
ATAATATATATGGATATATACTTTCGTCTGCTTTGGCCAGTTTAAAATGGACCGACCTGTTCGACGTCAGCTTTTAGTTAGAATCCTGTTAAATGAGCAGCTATCCACGCGAGAATGAGACTCGGATGGAAGGATTAAGTCCTTCCAGGATGACGACTGCGAGCCTTCCGACCGAGAATTAGTGTACCCTCCTTAATTGAAGCGAGAAACAGTCATTCTGTATTTACGTCCATTGTGAAGCCTTTCAGTCCATTAAAAAAAACTTTGGCTTTCGTCGAAAGAATGTTCTTCTTTTAAATAGAGTGGAAAATTTCATAAAATAATTTTTAAAATAATTTCTAAACAAAATGCTCTTTACTTTTTCTGCATTGTCGTTGGAGTAGTAACACACAGACGACTTTCAAAATTTTTCGATTCGCCTTAAACGAGAGGGAATTGCTGGCAGGATGGGGTTACAAGTTGGAACAATAAAAACGCCGCAGGGAGTAGGGGACGCAGTCTCGTGGAGGAAAAGGAAGAGGAGAAATAGTAGTTTGCAGGAGTCCGAGAGCCTGTGGAGTCCGAAGAGAGATATAAAGTGCGACAAGATAGGGAGCCGCAGCAGTTGGAACAGAGGAGAGAGGCGGTGAGAGTTCGGATCTAACACGGCTGAGAGAGACAGGATGAAGTATCGTTAGTGAGATCCGAGATGAGCCTAACGGTCCCGTTGCGTGCACAAGCCTCATGCGTGCGATTTCCGGGCACATTGGATATAACGAGCCGGGAAATGTACAGCGTTTTCATGTTGGTCCATAAATTTTTACCAGACTACCTCGCACCACCAATCTTTTTTGTAAAAATCAGAAAAAAATAATATTAATGAATAAGTTCATGTCTTTATATATAATCTTCATTTCTTTATATATGCCAGAAAATAACCACACCCATAGAACAATTGGATACGCCCCCCTTTTGTGGTAATGCCCACTAACCACGCCTCAAGGTATAAGGGCGTCTATTAATTACGCCTACAACATATAGAAGCCCCCTTAATCACGCCTATTGTTCTAGGAACGTTATTTAACCACGCCTCCAGTGATAGAGACGCCCATTGACCACGCCTCTGGTTTTAGGAACACCCGCTAACCATGCCTCTTTTTAAAATTAATACAGTAGAGTGTATACACCTTTTCTTAGACTTGTGATTTCAAAATAATGAATTTTGAATATTATAGACGTATCTTTGGTAAGTTCAGTTCTGGTTTGATCGCACGGAATTAAACCTTGCATTTATTTATAGCATAAGTATATATATATATATATATATATTATATAACACTGTATATGTCGATAGCGAATTCCGGATCGACCCCTCACAGTCAATAATGCGGTTAATAATGCATTCCGATATGGTGCATCGTTGATTTCAGGCGTCGATACGCCCCAAATTACATCTTCATTAAAGCGATGGCAAGAGAATCAGTACGTTGTGCATTCATTCTCTCTAACTCTGACATAAGAGAGTATTAGTGGCGCGTACACTGCTGTGCCTATATCATGGTTTAGCCGTCGTACGTTTCTGGTCGTAATAATAAATGCCCGGTACGGGTGCGAGAGTGCTCGCTGGAGTGTTAGTAGTTGGTGGCGCAAGGGGGTTGAAGGGAGGTTATATGGCAAGAGGGAGAGAATCCGGGGATGGGATATGGGATCGATGCGTCGCGCCGCGGGCCGATGCCTGCTCGCACTTCCGAACTGACATCACAACGCCGCTTCTATCGCACAAGATAACAACCCCTCACACCCCTTTATGGATAAGTTGGGGTGAAAGGCCATCGATGACCACGCGATATTCATCTGGGTCCGGTCAACTTTTTGAAATGAGCGATAATTAATCGCTAATCAATGGGGTCAATTTACCTTCCGCGAGGGACGGACTCTATCAACTGTTCACTCCTTTTTAATCACATCCTTTCGCCAGCCCCCACGCCCTCTCTGACTTATGTCTATTTGTTCCTATCTCCATTCTCGCTACACTTTTCATATTTCGAACCTCACCCCCTCCTCGGCCTCAGTTTCCACACATCCTGAGCCTATCCCTTACCCCCCTTCCTCCCATCCTCCCTTATCCTCACTCGTCTCCTCCTATACCCTTCACACCTTAAATTCCTCCAATGTTCCAATCATCACTCTTACCTCCTTGTTTGCCCCTTCTCTCCACTACATCATCTACATCCTTAATCTCTCCATTCCTCATCCTAGCCCCTCCCCTCGACCACACCTTCCCACCTTTCGCCCCTCCCCTATACCCTCCCCTATACTCTGTCTCCTCTCCCATCCCATTCTCACCCGTAACCCGTCGACTGCCTCTTCCTCTATTCTAGCTTTTGGGAAACAAGTTAGCCCCTCCTCAATACCCCCAACAGTTTTAATCTCTCCAGCTGTAACCCTTTCCCCTCTCGAATCTTTAATTTCTTCTATTCTTTCGTCAGTTTATTGTCCCACTCTCTCACTCTCATGCACGTCCCATAATTTTGTCTCTCTGAACCCCCTCCCCCCACCCTTTATATCGCAATACTAAATTGTGACCATACTCTCCGACTCTTGTCATTTCTGATGAATGCCCCATTATTATACCCCTATGAAATTCTTTTTCTCTCCCACACCCCTATATGCCCCACACCCCCATATATTTTTATACCTTCTTTAATCCTCTGCCCCTCTACCCTCCTATACTCGTCCCTCTTCCGTTCAAACTCCGTAAATAAAAATAATTATAATTCAAATATAAATCTAGATGATAAAAAGGGAGTGAAGTATTTAAAGCCAAATGTTGACGCTAAGTGTGTCTCTCTCTTTCATCTCTTTTGCCTCATAAATATAATGTACACGTGTTAGAAAAAGTAATGTTAAAAAGACCAAATGTAACATGAAGCAGAAATCGCGTGGAAAGGGTCGTTATCGAATAGCTACCCCAATCTCAGATTCCACGATTGACTGGCAACCCTCATGAAATGTTCCCCCTCGCTGGGGGGTTGAATTTGCTACATGTGGGTTACCACAAGTGGTTAACAATCGCCACTGGCGATTGATAATACCAAATTATACCATCAATTGAAAATCAAAGTGAAGGGATAGATTATGAAGTAAAATATCATTTTTGACAATAAGATAATTGCACGTTTAACTTATAAATATCATTTATTTAGATGTGCACTGAAGTTATTCCTTTATCTAGTTTTTTGTTTTTTATTTAAAAAATAAAGAAACATTAGTTTATTGAAAAAATTCAAGGAATTGAAGAATCATCATAAACAGCCACATAAATCTTGCAGCACTTTGGATCAATATTGACTAAATTAGCCCCATTAGAGTGATGATATTCCTCGATACCATTAGGATAATGTCTACGGTCATCTATCTTGAATTCAAAGAAATTCTACTTAGCATTTCATTGAAAGAGGGTCAAGTTTTTACAAGATATATTCCTTTTAAAAAAATTGATAGGACCCGATTGGGAACGATTGATCGATTGATTGTCGATTAAGAAACACAGTTGAAACCGATTTGTTATTTTCTATCCATTTCTATCGTTTTCTATCTATTTCTACCCATTCGTATCCCTTTGTAGCCATTTATATTTGTTTCAATTATTTCTATTTGTTTCTATCCGTTTCTATTTGTTTCTATTCTTCTATATGTTTATGTCCATTTCCTATCTGTTTCTATACGTTTCCACTCTTTTCCACTGAAACTTCATTCCAAAAGTTCGGAATTTCCATACGAAAATTCAAATTGTGAATGAAGCACGAAAAACCTAATACGATATGAATTCTAGGCTCTTTTTTCTTAGTTCCAGGCTTTTAGCGATCTCTCGAGCTCGAACAGGGGTCTCGGCCTATATATAAGTATATACGTAAGTCAGTGAAGATGTCGAAGTGGGGTTGGAGGCTCCCTTGGTAATGCGATTGCTCACTCGTTTTACCTCGCCCTCCAGTTTTCCCGTCTCGGGACTCTGGTTATAGTATCTTGGTCCCTGCTTGCTTATAGAAGCAGCCTGGGCACATCCCGCCCACATCCGGTAGCAGGGAATTTTCTACGGGTCGCTGAAAGGCGAACGAGGTTTTCTGCCGAGAAATATAATTTCGAGTCTATGCTGCGGGCGGATGCGACAAGGGTCCCGTAACTCCTGCAACTTCTGCAAGCGTATCTGACCACACTTATATGTTATTATATGTGTACTTACACATGTGTGCGAGACTTTTCACTGTGTACTGTCAAAAACACGCGATGGAAGGGAACAACAAGTGGTGGTCGCTGTTGTTCAATGGCGAAGTTGGTTGAAACGAGATCTTATCAAGAGACTCGGGAGGAGCGATAAAGTCGTCTGTCAGCATCCGTTTCCTCGAGTTCATGATGGAAGATTCGAATTCGTTTTGAAAAGAGAAAAGGTCGTTTTGAGTTGGACTAATTTAAGTTTCTGCTGAAGGAAATCGGACGAGTTTGATAAGGAGGCAATCTGGTTCTACCGGATTCAATTTGAAGCTGTTCTAGCTTGATTTTGGATTCAGCTCGAGTTAGGATTCAGGAAAGTCGCTTGAAGCTGTTTAAAGACTTTTGCAGTTACTTGAAGGTTGATTGAAGTCACATCTAATTATTTATGGTTACCTGGAGTCAGACTGGAAGTCAGGGAAAGTCATTTGTAGTCATAGGAAGTCATTTATAGTCACCTAAAGTCATGTAAAAGTCAATTGTAATCAGGATAAGTAATTTGCAGCTAACCGAAGTTCTTTGGCGTTTTTTAAGTTTACCACAAGTCATTTTTAGTGGCCTAAAGTCACCTAAAGTCACTAAGTCATTCGTGGTCCCCTGGAGTCAGACTCAAAGTCAGGGAAAATCACTTAAACTTATTTGTAGTCATTTGAAGTCACGTAAAAGTCAGTTCAAGTCATCTTCAGTCATCTGACGTCACATGAAGTCAGTAAATGTTATCTGACGTCACTTAAAGTGACTTGCAGTCATGTCAGATCAATTGATGTCATTTGTAGTCACCTTGAGTCACGACGAGTCAGTTCACCTCAATTAAGGTAACTTGAAGTCACTTAAAATTAATAGAAGTCACTCGTAGTCACCTGAAGTCACCTAAAAGTCAGTCAAAGTAATTGTAGTCGCATGAGGTTACTTGAAGTCACTCTAGGTTGCTTTAAATTATTATTTAGAAAATACAGTAATAAAGTCTCTGCAGTTTTCTGAATCCATCTGAATCTTGTTTCTGAATAGGATAGAGAATTTGTAATTTGTAATTTGGTTAACTCTCAGAGGGTAAAAAGTTGAGATAAGAGATGGATGTCTCAGGTTTGTCAGAGTTGGTAAAGGTGGATGAGAGTGGAGAGGTAAAGGTTCCAGCTTTGGTGCTCTCTCGACCTTAAAGTTTAATGGTTTTACAGTGCGTCAAAGCTGGAAAAGTGTGGGATGACTGGAGTGGTTGGGGGTAGGCTAAAGTTAGGGGTTGGGGTTTGCGCTCTGACGGGGCCATTACACCCTTGATTTCATTACGGCAGCGTTGCAAGTCGCCTGCATTTCTCTCTCTTTCTCTCTCTCTGCCTCTCTCTCTCCTTTTTCATCCGTTCTCTATCCAGCTTCCGTCACAAACCCCCTGCTCTGTTTCTACCAGTCTGTCTCTTTCTCTATTCTACTTTTCTGAGAAGGAATCTTTCTTTGCTCTCACCGATCCACCCACTCAATTACCCTTCCGTTACTATTAGATTACCAACCGTCTAAAATCAGTACCCTCCGTTCTCTTGTTCAAAATCAGACCAATTGCGAGGACAATTTAGAGCCTCGGCTACCAATGCTTCTTTCCTGCTAATCGAGGTGAAAATTGCATGAGAAACTTCTCAATAAGGTATTGACACTCAAGTGGGGCTTAAATTCTAAGTGACTTCAATGTCCTCATGCAACTTTAAAAGTCATGAAGAACTTTAGGAACTTCAAATTATTACTTAGGTCTCTTCACTTCCACCAACTTCAAGGGCACGAGTTACTTCAACGTTTTACCTTTTTTCATAAATAACTTCAGCAACATTCAATGACAATCATGAAGGATAAGGTGGAGGGGTGAGAAGGGCGAAGGGTGAGAGGATAGAGGAATGAGAAGAGGGGGAGGGCAGATTGGGACTAACGGGTAGATGTGACAATAGAAAATATGGGTATCAGGGATGAGGGGCTAAAGGGGGACAAGGTAAAAGGGAGGGGCATGCGAGAGGGGGCAGACGGATCAGAACTCTTCAAGAGTTTTGATCTGAAATACGGGAGAGGCCGAGAAAAAGTGTGATAAATAAGAGGGAGAGGGGCGAAAGGATTAAGCGAAGAAATTGACTTGTATTGGAAGAGGGATGATAAGGAGGGGAACAAGTTGAAGGATTGGAGTAGATAGGCAGGGAGGGGGACGGGTATACAGAAGAGGGAGTAGCCAAGTATTGAGGGGCTCAAGGAGGGGGCTATGGAAAGTGGGGGGAGGAGCTAATATAATTTAGAGGAACGGAAAAAATGAGGAATAAGGAAATTAATTTTTTGATTATGAATATCTAATATTGAATTTAAACTTCAACGAGTGGAGAATTTTTATATGTTTAGATGAACCCTCCTGGATAACATGGATAGTCTTCCCCTAGTTGAGGGGTTCCTCGAGATGTTCCCTTCATTTTTAATAATACTCTATTCTCAGTTTTGCACTCAACTGTGCAATATTCCAATTTTACCAGAACTGCAGGTTACACATGTAGCAGCACATGTAGGATATTAGAGACTCGGAACTGTTCTCCACTTTATCCCTTTCTCAGCCCTTTCCACTTAGTGGCTATGGCCTTCCCTTCCTGGCTTTTCAAACACGCATCCCTCCTATTTCCCCTCTTGTAGGGAGTTTTACACATCATGGACTTCAAACTGACTCTCCTCCAGAGTCGAGATACAATTCTCTATAGTTTGCTGCTTTTTTTACCCTTTTTTTACACTGTTACTTTACTCTCCCTTTTTTAGATCTCCGCTTTTTCCCTGATTTTCTGTTTAAATACTTTTTGCTCTTCTTCTTTCTCTCCCTTACTAGTTTTCACGCTTTTACGTCCCTTATTTTCAATTTTCAACTAGTCTAGCTCTTATTCATCTTTTATTTTATCTTCTTTACCTATCTCTTATTTTCTTCACTTCACAGCGTCTTCTTTCTTTTGTTCTTTTCGAAAAACTGGCTGTTTCCTCTTCCTCTTCTCATGTTTTTTCTTTATCATGTTTTTTCTTGATTTTCTTTTTCCTCTTTCTTTCGATCGGTCATTTTCTTCTCTTCATTAACTCATTTTATCTTTTTCTATCTCGATCTCTTCTATAATTAATAACTGTCCAGTTTCAGAATGTGGGCTAGGAAAACTGGTCTCTGTAATGCTCACAATATTGTCTGAAGTCGACTACGTAAACAGAATTAAGTAGTCATACAACTCGATATTAAATTCTCAGCGTGCTCAGGAGCTCCGTGAAATTTCTCTGAATTTCCTCACGAGAATATTCCCATCACAGCACTGCGCTGTCGAGTCAAACGTGTGAAGGGTAGAGGGTGAGGGTATTTGCGAGGGTAACGGGAAGAAACGAAATGCATGGGATATCGGCGAACGAGAGAAGAAAAGAGACGACTGTAAAACTTCCTCACATTTTAGAGCTATAGCGTTCGCATCCCAGGAATAGAGAAAGAGGAAAAAAAAACGATAGAAAAAAGAGAAAAAAAATGCTGGATTTTTTAAATTTTACATGGCAAAAAAGGAACACTGTTCCACAACGTTAATTTCAAATGAATACAAAAAACTTTACATGACTACAAATGTCTTCCCTTGATTAAAAATGACTTCAGATGACTAAAAATGACTTCAGGTGACTAAAAAAGACTTTCACGTGACCTCAAGTGACTTATAATAACTTGAGATGATTTTTGCGTAAAAAGTGATTACAAATAACTTTAGGTGACTTTTAGGTGACCTCATTTGACTACAAATGACTTTTGGTGATTTTTACGTGATTTCAGAAGACTACAAATGACTACAAGTGACTAGAAATGATTTCAGATGACTACAAATGATTTAATGTGACTTTTACATGACTTACGGTTTCTATAACTGACTTAAAGTGATTTTTTGGTAATTTCAGGTGACTGTAAATGACTTCATATGACTATAAATGACTTTCCGTGCCTTTCATGTGATTTGAGCTGACTAAAAATAACTTCAGATGACTACAAATGACTTCAGGCGACTACAAATGACTTTAGATGACTAAAAATGTCTCTAGATGACTTTTACATAAGATCAGATGATTACAAATAACTTTAGGTAACGAAAAACGACTTTAGACGACTAAAAATGACTTCAGATGACTTATTCGTAACTTTAGGTGATTATAAATAATTGTAAATGATTTCAAGTGATTTTTAGGTGACTTTCAGTGACTATAAGTGATTTCATATAAGTAAAAATGTCTCCGTGGATAAGAATGACTTAATCTAATTCTAAGTGAAATTTTTTCAGATATAAGAAAAAAGTAAAACAAAAGAATTAAAAACTTTGAAAGCATTCAAATTAGGAAAAGCTTCTCTTTTCCTCTAACTTTGATTTCGCCTTTCTTCACTCTCTATCGGTTTCTCTTGAGTGTTTCGAACTCACCCTTCTCTCCAATAACTCAAGTCTCAACCTCTCACATTTCTCTCTACCCTGCTTTTTTTTATCTTGTTCAGTGGCCTTTCTCGCTCTCTTTCTCTCTCCTACAAGTTCGCACGATTGAGTTTAACCTTCCTCTCTCTCACTCCCACTCTCTCCCCCTCACTCCTGCCCTCTTTCTTTCCTTTTCTTCTCTCCCTTTTTCTCTCGCACGTACAAGTTGTACCAGCTCGGTCCGGCGGCGACGATGGAGTCATGTTTCGCGTAATAGGTCTTCCAACTCTTACAGAGCAGCCAGCGTGACTGTCGGGAGCGTTTAGTTTCTTTTTTTATACCTCCGCGAAACCTCCCACGTCAATTTTTCTCAATTAAGAAAAATATTCTTTCAGAAGATTTATACCTTCAGTCGCTTTTTAGCTCCGAGTCTTGACTCATGACAGAAAATCAATCAGTGTCTAAAGAGACTTGTTAATGGGTTGCAACAGGTCAATTCACTCGAAAAGACTAAATGAAAAGGGCGTTAGGTTTCGGGTCGGGCTCATGGAATTTCGGGCTGAAACCAAAAGCGCCCGAACTCAAAATCTTCCAAATCCGAAGACCTTGGCTTTTTTAGGAAAGCCCAAAATCTAAATCGAAAAAAGGAGGTTTTCGTGGCCTATTTCCATTTAGAGTTTATGTCTACATTTCAATTCAATAATTGGAAATAGAACGATTCGTGATTCGCGAACCGCTTGCACGCCAGTTGCACGGAACGAAACCTGAATTAACCAATCGTTGCGCATCGCAACGAATAACATTTGCTCTCGCGGTGCCGCAATTAATACAGCGAGCAGAATTTCGTGGAGACCGGATTTTGCCAATCCCCATGTTATTTTCTCTCTTCCCTCTTCCCTCTTCACTTCTCCCTATTCCCTTTTCCCTCCTTCTCCTTCTCTCTTTCCATTCTCTTGTTTTCCCGCGGTGTGACATTCAACATCTAGATTTTACAATGAGGCCGTCGAGTTCAACCCCTGACCACCCCTCGCCGCTAAAAACAAACGGATTTTTAATTAATCACGTGCTAATGAGCTGGCACTAGTAGAGAGACACGACTAATTGGGACTCTGCATCGGGCACCGTCGGATTTTCCCAATGGAGGAAAAAGTGAGCAAGCAGCAAAGCCGAGGGGAGGAAAATAAAAGCGAATAAGGAAGGCGGAACCAGCGTTTCGCGGAAGCTGGCACTTTAAAGACTTCATCGACCTTTCCACTGGGTTTGAAAGAGGTCTTCGTTAAAAGCCACACGAGTAGAGAAGAGCGAGGAAGAGAAAACTGAACGCGGGAAATTTTTTTCATAAACTTACCCACACTTTTTCCGGTCTACTTTCAGCTCACTGGTTTCTCCTCCATTTTGTTCCTGGCTTGTTTTTCTTGTTTTCCTCTCCTGTTCTTCTCATTCTTGTGGATGTTTGATCTTTTATGTTCCTCATCTTTCACACCTTTTTTTAAAAATCTGTTCTGTCCCATGTGGAAAAATTTTCTGGCAGTCTGATGTCAGATCTGGCCCAGATCTGTCATCGTCTAGACTGTCTAGTTTGGACCACAGACTGTCTAGTCTTGACCATCTAGTTTGGACCACATCTGGGACTGGTCCGCAATCCATACCATAAAAACTTCTAAGCTTCAATCAGCAGCATTTTTTTCACCATTTCGAAAAACTGTCACGTTGTCTAAAATTATACAAAAGAAGAAATTAACACTATTAAAAATAATTTTTTTTCTTATAGACTTGACAATCTAGTCTGGCCCAGATCTGGGACTGGACAGCAATCCATATACCATAAAAATTTCTAAGTGCCAATCAGCCAAATTTTTTAATTACATCAATTTTAATGCATCTCAGTAATAGAGGAAATATTTTAAAGTTTTCATTAACATTAATTTTATTTACATGATGCCTTTATTGATGATGCCTTTAGTTTTTTTTGTTGCAAAAAATTTTTGTTTTGCCAATAAAATATCATATTATATCAATCAATTTAGGTTTTGTAAAAGTGCACATTAAAAATATTAAAAATTTTATATACATATTTTATTCATTGTTAACGAAAGAACTTTTTTTAATGAAATTATCTCGAGATAATTTAATATTTGTGTATGGTTGAGTGTATCGTGAAAAAAATTTTGGTACACTATCTCATGAGTTAGGGTAATGGTTTAGGTTATTGACTTCCGTCCGATAGGTCATGCGTTCGATTCCCCCCAGGTTGCGTGCGAAATTTTATTTGTTATATATGCGATAAAATTTACTAATATCGATTATTTGTAAGTATATCCATAATATATCAACGAATAAACCATGTTCTTAATTAATAATTTTTTTCATAAGATTTATATTTATTTTGTCATTGTAACTTCTCAATCAGTTCTCAATCAGCAACACACTAGTGGCTAAATAGCGACAGACCAGCGGCTGGCTAGACCGTCTAGCCACAAACTTTGCAAAAGTGTTACAGTTCTGACCAGTCCCAGACTAGATCGTCTGATCTGCGCCAGATTAGAGTCTAGACGGTCTAGTCTGGGACTGGCCAACGCCAGAAGATTTTTCCACTAGGGGTCTTCGGTAGTACTAGTTCTAGTAGCGAGTCTAGTGGTCCTACTATTTTTAGTATTCTGAGTGATTCCTAGAAGTAGCCTAGTATTGAAAATAGTAATAGTAATACAAATAATCTACTGAATAGTAGTACTTTTAGTATTCATAATACTCTAGTACTCTTAGTACTCTTAGTACTTCTAGCAGCCTCGTAATTCTAGTATCTAGTTCCGCTGGGCTGTGTAGTGTTCCGTAGGAATGTTTAGGGTTCTGTCACTGATATATATAATACACTGGATACACGACTGTATGGTGAGAAATGGTGAGAGCGTGAGGCAACTTGAAAAGTCGAGCCGCCATGTTTTAGAGGGATTTTTAGTGAAATATGGCGGGAGATTCAAATGTATTATAGAGGAAAATTTAAAATTTTTAAGAAAAAAACAATGAATGTATTAACAATGAAATTGTATTAACTAAATTAATTTAATAATTACAAAAGCAAAAAATCAAATTAATATTATGCAATAATATGCATAATTAAATTATATCTAATGAAAATGGATACTCATAATAACTTATAAAATAACGTATGCGGTATAGTGAAAGAAAGATTAAATAGGAAAAAGTTCTTTCCTCGTACATGTAAAAAGATATATTATAATATTACTATGTTTCATTCAAATATCCCATTATGTCTTGTAATTGATTTCGTAAAATTATTTTCTGCAGCTGAAGAAAAATGAAAGTAATTATATAATATGAATGATTTGATTGGAATTAGGATAAAATCAAATCCTTTTTAACAAACTTTAATGTAATAAATATTTTAAATTATACCGACTTCCTTTTTTTTAAAGCATTCAATTATTTTGATTAATAAAATTAATATCTTTTATGAAAATTATTCATTTTACAATTTTATTACATTAATTTGTTAATAATAAATTGCATTTAAAGGTTTGTTTCTTACAAATTAAAAATTTTCCTCTATAATACATTTGAATCTCCCGCCATATTTCACTAAAAATCCCTCTAAAACATGGCCGCTCGACTCTTCAAGTTGCCTCACGCTCTCACCATTCAGTCGTGTATCCAGTGTATTATATATATCAGTGGGTTCTGTCAGAATGCCTAGAGTTCCGACGGAATGCCTAGAGTTCCACCGGAATGCCTAGAGTGCCATCGGATTACATAGTGTTCCTGAGTTATGCATATTGTTCCGTAGGAATTCCTAGTGTTACTGAAGAATGCCTAGAATTCTGTCAGACTGTTTAATGGTTTTTCGGACTGCCTAGTGCTCTTAAAGAATTCCTAGAGTTCCTTGGGACTATGCCTAGTGTTTCTTAGGAACGCTTAGTGTTCCTGAACAATGTCTAGAGAACCGAAGGACTACCTAGTGTTTCTGAGTAATGTTGAGAGTTCCATTGTAGTGTTCTGTAGGAATGTCTAGCGTTCCTGAAGAATGCCCGTGCAGAAATTGCCAAATATTTACCTGATTTCCGATTTGGGCCCGGTCGGGCACGCTATTTTGTGGCTGTAACTTGGTGAATATCTGGGTTTTAGGTCGAACCAAATCCACCGCCATATTTGGCACCGAAAATATGTCAAATATGGTTCCATCTAGACCCCAGATTCGAAGCCAATTTTGAAGGTAGATGGCGCTCGCGTTTTGTGGCCACAAAACTATTGGAGTGCACAAATCTCCCAAGTTTCAATATAAAGTAGAAAGGTGAAAAAGTGGAAAAAAGTTTAAATAAGTGTAAAAAAATGCCTAAAGCGAGGACAAAACGAGTGCGTAGGCATTGAATGCGCAAAGATATTCCTACTTTACGTGTTCAAGATGAGAGTAAGTAAATTTATCAAATATGTTAAGATGAAACCTACCCTCGAAATAAGGTTATGTATTAGAAAATAAGAAGTAAAAGTAATTTATTATTTCAAAATAATTCTCTACGTGTAATTTAAATTTAAAATTTGAAAACAAAGATACATATATTTAAAAATACTTTGATAAGTTCGTTATTTATAAATTCTAGTTGTTATATTGTGTCTTTATATTGTGTCTTTATATTATATTATATCTTAATTATATTTATATTATATTGTGTTTTTCTTTAAATATTAAATAAATTCAAATATTTTAAATTTTATACAGTTTTAATAGTATTTTATTTAATAATCCCTTTTAATTAAAACAATAATAAAAATATATTTATATGGGCCCAATCGGGGCCAGACCGGATTATCTATCTGGGCGCTGCACTTCGGCCCCGATCGGGTATCACGTTTCATTTCGAGTCTGGGTACATCTAGATAGCCCGATTTGGGCCAAGTTCTGCCCGATTGGGCCCCGATCAGAGCCATATTGGAATTTCTGCACGGGTGCCTAGAGTTCCGTCAGAGTACGTCTCGTTCCGTGGGAATTCCTAGTGTTACTGAGGAATGCCTTGAATTCCTTCAGACTGTTTAGTATTCTTTCGGATTGCCTAGTGCTCTTAAAAAATTCCTAGAGTTCCTTGGGACTGCCTAGTGTTTCTTAGAAATGCTTAATGTTTCTGAAGAATGTCTAAAGTTGCATAGGAATGCCTAGTGTTCCTAAGAGCTGCCTACTTTTCCCGAGGAAAATCCCGAGAGTACCGTCGGAGTTCGTATTGTTCTCTAGGTATGTCTAGTGTTCCTGAGAGCTATCTAGTATTCCTGAGGAATGCCTAGAGTTCTGTTGGTCTGCCAAGTGTTCTGTAGGAATGTCTAGCGTTCCTGAAGAATTCCTAGAGTATTAGGAATACTAGTAGCCTATACATATAGTATTCCTAGTGTATATTATATTATCGTCTTATATATCATAGTCTCAATTCTAGTATAAATTCTAGAAGTGTGTTTCCCCTCATCCAACGCTTTTCTCTTCTCGTTCGGCGATCTAGAGCAAACTGGTTTGCGAACAAACGCATCGCAGTCGCTGTATTAACGAGCGATGCGTGTAATAATTACTGGCGCCGATGAAAGCCCATGTTCCATGCACTTTCACACATTCATGTGTGGATATGCGTGTAAATGTTGGCAGGTAATATGCGAACGGATGGAGCGATCGCATAAACGATCGATTTTCATGCTAGCGGGTCGAGGCTGGGCTCTTTTTTCTCTTTGGAACTCGTGTTCTTGTTATCGCGTCATTTTGCATGAGTTCCATCACCGATTTACGTATTGACGAATGTTTACATTGCCGACGAAACCAGGGGGAACGGAATATTTGAGACTTGAAAAATAATCAGGCTTGCGTAAATTTATTCTTCGGAAAAGTCGATTTTCGAACTTTTATCGCGTTTTCGATCGTCAAGCAGACAAGCACCTTAAGGCGCTCCCGTTGTTGAAGTTTGCATTGGAATATTGCGAATACGAAACTTCCAAGAAATTGTAAATTGTAAAATGTAACTTAACTTTTCTCTTCGTATACAGTTTTCTCTTTACAGGTATATGCTTCTCTTCGATTTTTCGACGCAGTACTTTTCTGCTTTTCTTTGCTTTCACCCAACCAATCCAATTCCCGGAATAAAAGGCCGAGCCAAAATTATCGGGTGGAGATATCGAGACTGGAAAACGAGACGAAGATCCCGAAAGGATCTTGGAGAGTTGCAGAAAATAAAAGTTCGAATTGAGAGCTAGTTGAATGCCAACTGATTTTGTGGATCTGCTCTCTTGGATTTTAATTTGAAATATTTTTTTTATCTTAATTTTGTCTTTATTTTAATATTATAGTAGCATATGACAGACTGAAATTCGACTTTCAAATATGGAGCCTCGTAATGTAAATCCATAAACTCTGACACATTTACCACTTCATCTGAAATCAAATTGAGCCGATGGTTGATTTCGTTTAGTGAAACAGCTATGCTGCAAAATCTTTAACGCAAATGTTGTACGCAAGTAGGAGTAATACAATTGCTAAAGTGCATGGTGCACATCGTAGCTAATTATTTATTTTGATTAAAGTGAAACTTGATGGGATCAGCTTGCACAAAATCGATACAACTTTCCTCAAAATAACGAATTCTCGCGCTCAGCTGACTGAAGTTAAGTAATTTCGTATCCATGGAACATATAACTGCAAGTAGAAAATCTTTGACGAAATGTGAAGTATTTTATATTTAATATTATACATTTTTCGGTATTTAGTACTCCGAGACTAAATAACTCTCGGAATGCTTATTTTCGCTTTTGAAATTGTTCAATTGTAATTTTTCTGTATCTTGAAGTTGTTGAGTTTTAAATACTCAATTTATGTGTTCCTTTGTTTTCAAATGTGAGCGAGACTTCATTTAGATAAAAAAAGTCTCAGAATTTGTCGAAATCAGTCGAAATTGCTTGCGTTAAAGGAAAAATGGCATTGATTTGCAGGCGACTTGTGTTTGGAAATTTGCGACGACTTTTTTCGCTCTCAGCAATTCGACGTGACAAATCTGGTAAGTGTTAAATTAAAATATATTATTTTAATTCATAATGGATGGAGCTGTATTTGTTTGTTTAGTTAACTTTCATTTAAAATAATTTTTCACGTTTTGAAAATATTAAATATTGTGTTGAATGCATAAAATAATTATATTGATTTTTTTGTTGTTGCAGAGTTCCCAGATCCATTGGAACACGCGACTGGTCTTGAGAAAAAAGAATTGCTTGCTGAAATGGCTGGTAATGCTGTAAGTTTTCTGTAGTTTCATTTATCTAGATTTATCTTCATCAATTGTTCTTATTTTGATATATTAAAAAAAGTTGAACTTAAAGATTATTTCAAATCTAATGAAAAATTAAATCTATGATTTCAGGATCCATTCATGATGGGTCCTATAGATAAAAGAGACAGCTGCCGAGAGAACCCAATTCTCGTTGATTCCGCATTTGATAATCGAATGATTGGCTGCTTATGTGAAGAAGAACAAACTTATATTTGTTGGTTTCGCTTGAGCGAAGGTGAACCTCAACGCTGTGAATGTGGCTTTTGGTTCAAACTGCGTAGAAAAACTCCCATTACAAATTAAAGAAATATTAACCGATTTTTGAAAATACCCTCAATCAAATTGACTGTAGCTATTACCAATCTTATTAAAACATTTCTAATAAAATATTAACAAAGTGAAATATCTTCTTTGTAGTCTCAAAATATTGCAAAAAAAAATAATAAAAAGGGGAATAAGGGTTGAAATAAGCGCCGCTAATGACTGCAGATCCGACGCGGCGTTTGTACGCGATGATTATAATCGATACCCGGCCTCTCCGACTTCCCTAGTCCTTCTAGTCCTCCATTTCACCACATTTCGTCCTCCTGTCCTCAGGGCTGGGAAATTCTTATAAATGCACTTGACAATCGGTCTTAAAGGTTGACCAGTTTTTTGAGTTTCGTGTCTAATGAAGAAAGTTACTTTTTAAAAAAATTTTATATTGAAGAGGTTATCAAAAATCCAGAATGAATTTAAAGAACAAAATTTTTAGAAAAAGCTGTTCCTCCTTCTCCTCCTTCTTCGTAATTTAATCTTTAAACGTAATTGAAGATTTCAGATTCTTAAATAAAATAATAAATTAATTATTGGAATGAGGTAGATTATATATTGACAATAAATTCTGAATTCAGTACAAAGTTGATTATAATACGTTACGAAAATAAGTGGGCAGTGGGTGTGGTTAATTATACCTGTTTGATGGGCGTGATCAATGAGTGTGGTTTGGGGGGCGTAGTTATTAAGCACGATGCATTAGTCGCTGTGTAGAGAATGATGTTAGTAATTCGGATTTAGAAGATGTTGTTCACTGGGCGTGGTTATAAAATGTAGTTTGGAGAGAGTTGTTTAGTAGGCGTGGTTAGTGAGTGTGGCTTTGAGGGTGTGGCTAGCGAGCTCGGTTTTAACGATCTTGTTTCGAGGGCGTGAATAGTGGATATGATGTAGAGGGCGGGTTTATTGAACACGACTCATTGGTCGTTATATAGAGAGCGATGTCAGAAAGTCTGATTTAGAGGATGTTGTTCAGTGGGCGTGGTAATTAGGCGTGAATTGGAGAGGGGTGGGTTGCAGGGCCTAGTTAGTGGGCGTTTTTTGTTAGCGTGGTTACCGAGTGTAGTTTATTACTTTACAGGTTATTGAGGGCTGTGACCAGCAGGCGTGGTTAGTAGAAGCGCCTAGTAAACAATAAACAATGGGTCCTTTAATGCTACTTAAAATTTTGTCTACAAAATAAATTTCACTCTAATTAATCAGAAAAGGAATCTCGCTTCTTTTTCTTTCATGATCTGAAAATGTTTGCCCAGCCCTGTGTGTTGCAAGGAAAAGCAGAGCACGTAGATTTCCTTTCCCATCCTCCTTCCTCATACTCTGCACCCCGTTTTCGATCTCTCGTTCTCCATTCCAGGACTCTTGTAGCGGCGGGAGGTTATGGTTATCGCCTCTTTACAAGCTCGTAAGCAGCCCGCAAGCTCGCCTCTCACCGAACCACTTTGCGGGCTTCCTTGCACGTGTTAGGAACACACATTGATCGACACGCCACCTCCTGGTGCTACTTGAACGCGGACGACGATTTCTCGTCGATATGATGTCGTTTATTTCTTGAGATATTTTGACGACGTGGAAGGGTAGGTGGAAAAATCGATCCTGCTTGCTTTTCAGAGGAATATCTTCTTGCTTTGGGAGTTCGTGATGCAAAAGTCAAAGAGCTTTTGAAATTGACGTCTCTTATTGGTCTGCAATTTTCGATATAAAGTTGCTCGAGATATTAAAGAAGGATCAGTCTCTGATGTCAAAACAAGAAGTTGCTCTTTATGCAGCAGCTCATTATCAAGCTAGGGTATCCGGTATCTTGTCATGGGCTCTTTCCTCTCTAACATAATGGACAATTATTTTGATAGAATCAGGAAGCCCTGAAAATGTTTTTAATTTGCTACATGAGTCAGCTAATCCTGAATATTCATCTGCTATAAAGTGGAAGCCTAAAAATATATCAAACTCTAAGCTCTTGTTTATTTATCATCAGTGGTGATACTATTCATCAGGAAAGCGGCTCTTTTAAACGGCTGATTAATTGATCGCAGTTCTAATATCAACAAATCAGCCCGAGTCTGGATGATATCGATCTCTGCCCATATAATACTTTTATCGTTTTAAAAACTAAAGATTCTTTCTTTTCATAATTGAAATAGTTAAAATTTTAATCACTTTTGGAAGTTTAGAGCCTACGAAACATGAAGAAAGCGTAAGAGAATTGAGGTGAGAGCAGGAGATGGAATAATAAAATATGAATTCATAGGACGAGAATAAACAGGAAGAGGAAGGACAGAAAGCATGGGATGTAGATTAATAAAAAGGGGGTGAAGGGGAAGGGTGGAAGATGAACCGACTGAATAGGACAATGTGGAAGGGGATGAGGATAAGGATGGATAGAATGAGGAAAATGATGATTAGGTCCAGAATTAGAATAAAGAAAAGGAAGGTGAATAAGCATAGCAGAGGAAGAGGAAGAGGAAAAGAACGAGAACTGATTTATGACTTGAGGAATGGAAATGAAGAATGAAAAAGTTATGTTGAAGGTATAAGGTTAGATTAGAAGGAAGGGGAGGAAGTGAATAAACAGAGGATGTGAAGGAGACGAATTAATGGGAGGAAGAAGGAGGAGAGTACGAATAAGTAGTTGAGAAGAAGGAAGAAGGGTGGATGATAAACAGACAGAATAGGGCATTGAGGAAGGGGATGTAGATAAGGATGATTAGGATTAAGAGAATGGAGATTAGGTAGAGGAGTAGAAGGAAGAGGAGGATTAATAATTATGGAGAAGAAAGAGAATAGAACAATGAGGAAGGGGATGAGGAAAAGGATCGATAGAATGAGAAGGATGATTAGGCAGAGGAATAGGAGGAAAAGAAGGAGATGGATTAATAAGAGGAGAAAGGGGAGAAGGATGAATAAGTAGTGGAGGAGAAGGAAGAAGGGTGGAAGATGAACAGGCGGAATAGGACAATGAGGAAGGGGATGAGGATAAGGATGGGTAGGGTGAGAAGGTGATTAGGCAGAGAAGTAGAAGGAAGAGGAAGAAAGGGAATAATTAGAGTAGAAAAAGAAGGAATGGATGAGGATGAGGGAGAGAAAGAAAAAGAGAATGAAAACCATTTTCCGACTTGAGACGAATGGAAATGAAGAATGGAAAAGGTATGATATAGCAGAGTCAAGGAAATGAAACGAGCAAGGAAATGAACTTTACAAGAGTGGATTCTAATGTTTGAAAGAAGGAATAGTTATAATAGTCAATTGAGTGTAAACTTGTCAACGAGCGCAAAATGGTTTCCCTCTTTTAATCTTGAAAACTGCACCGTATTTTACATCGGTCAACCCTCTTGAATGAATCCGTTTCGCGGCGGCAAGAGGGTCCGGCAGGCAGCCAAATTAAATTTAATGGGGTGAATTAGTGTCGCCTAACCGGTGCGTGCCGATCGCGCGCTGGAAACTGGGAACAATCACCGGCCTGTCTTTGTAAACGTGAGCGGTGAGTAACCCTCGCGCCTACACACACACCCTCCGAACACAATGCACTCACCCACACAAATTGCAGGCTATAGAGAGGCGCATATAGACATATAATGTAATCGTCAGTCATCCTGTATCACTGGCTTACATCGAAGCCAAAACCTCCCGCTCTATATTGTATCCCGGTTCGTCCCGGCCCACATTCAACTCCCTGCATCGACATCAGGCCGAGGGATGAGACGTCGAGGGGTTGGTGCAGGATACGGCAAGCGCTATAAGGGTAGGAGTCGAGGATCCGTATCCCCAGGGGCTTACAGCTGTCGCATATCCAACACCTTCCCCTTTAGGACTTTAGGTATACAGTGCACACCGACGAATCCAGTGCACGTGCGCGTAAATGTGCTCACGTTCACACGTACACACACTCGGATCTTTTGTATGCGTACTTTGGTGCCGCATAAATTAAATATGCGTGGTAGATAAAAATGGCCGGGTATTTACGTGGCGTCTGGCCGACCCGTGTTGTGTTACCAGAGCTCGGAAAAAGCAACTCGTTCGTGTTTGCTTCTCTCTGACGTAAAAGAGAAGGAACCTAAGTAGTAGTGATGGGGAGTATTTTTTTTCCACTTTTTGGTAAAGATTCTACACAAAAAGCCTTGAAGAGTTCCAGGTACAATATCGATTCCAAGGTCTTGATTCCCTATATACTGACTTTCCAATTTTGGCACAAATCATCAGAGAGTAATTTTCACCAAGCTTCTCGCAGTCCTGTTTTAGAGTAGTGGCAAAATAAAATGGTTCCTTTCACGCAAACCACAGCGAAAATGTGATAATTGGGGATCAAACAACCGAAAGAAGGAGAAGGCGTAGAGGAAGGCAGAAAGTTCTACGAAACTAATTTGTCCAGGTCTGTCTCCCATACTGGAAGTGGAAGGTACCCCTGCTGGCTAACTGCTCCCCACATCTGTAGCACTGCTCTTTTGTCTCCTTCTTTCTGGTTTTCTCATGGGAGTTCCTGTCCTCTTTCTGCGGTTGTGTCTGGGTTCTTGGGTCCTGCTCTCTCTGAACGGAATCATAAACCTTGTGGTAGTGAACAGGCGAACAGGCGCCCAGGTCCCGGGACTTTTCAGACTAGCCGAACCCGCCCTCTCGTACTCAATAATCTCATAGCATAGCGCTATAGCAGCTCCTATTACAGACCCCTTACTCCCATTCCCCCCTGAATGTTCTCTAAAGCCTGATCCTGTAGCGCCACACACCCACACTCACAGTTGGTGAGCAAAGCCGACCCTGTCTTCGGTCACTTGATTGATGGAGAGACCCAGCCACAAAACGATAGGTAGTGGTTCTAACTCACGAAATTTGAACCGACGACCTTCAATATAATCACACTTGATGGTTACATGACACATCAAGATTAAAACGCCCTTCGATGGAAGTAGGATAAACAGAGACAATATCAGAAGGAATAAATGATTGAAACTCCGGGCGAGGCTTAAATTTTTCACCCGGTATAGGGAATTAGAATATAGAAATCTGGAGCAAAAAGCGTTATAAATTCTCTAGTGGAAGACAAATGCAGAATTTCTGCCTCTGCTTCCCTGTTTTGTAGCCCTCGATTCGTCGATGCCAGCGCGAGTTGCAAATGATGCTGGAAAAATTCATCCCGTCGGGTGCCGCTCTCAGGGCTTCTGAAATTCCGCCATGAATCAAATTTAAAGTCGCTTTAGCGTAAATTTTCCGTTCCGCTTCTCGGACTCGACCCTCGTTCCAGGAACTCGCGCCTCAGAAGACCGGGCTCTAAGCAAGGCAATTAGTCACTCGCGGCACGATGATAAAACACAAAATTTCTCATCGCTACCCCTTAACGCCGTTCTTCAGACCTCCCCATTACTGATTTCACGTCCGGAGGAATTACGGATACCTTGAACTATTTTCCGACTTTCCAGTACCCTCAATGATGAGTTTTATACTGTCCCTAAAAGTTAAACCCTTACTTCCTGAGAGTTTTTTAAGGTTCCGGAGAAGCCTGGAATAATTGTTCTACTTAAAGATTTGAAATATTATTCAAGAAGGCTGAAGAAGGTGGAGAAGGGGGAATATGGAGGTACTGTAAAGAGCAGGAGCTGGAGAAGCAGGTGGTGAATGAATAGAAGGAGGAAGAATAGGAGAAGAACGAAATGAAGAAGGGGAAAGTGGTAGAGGAGCCGGAGGAGGAGGAGGACGAATAGGAACTGATGGAGGAGGAAGGAAAGAAGGATTATGAATAAGAGGAGGGGGAGGAAGAAGTGAAGGAAGAAGGTGAGGAGGTTGAGTAGAAGGAAGAGGAGAAGGGGAAGGACAAAAATGAGATGACAGGAGGAGGATTAATGGAAGAACGAGGAGGGGGGAGGTTGAATAGGAGGAGGATGGAGAGGAACTTTAGGTGGGAATGATTAGGTTAAGATCACTATATTCTTAGACGGATCTAAGCCATTTTTAATTTGTTAAGGACATTTGGCGAACTATTCCTTAAAGCCAAGATTTTTCTGCATACGTGACATGCTTCTAGAACTAAGAAGCACGAGATGACATTTAATTGATATGTTAGTATTGTACTAAAAGCGTCACTAGTTGGAGGATCGATTAGGCGATTCAAAGGCTGACTGGCACCCTTTAGCGAATCGATGCAACATTCCGAACGCTTGTGATAGTCGAGACTATCACTATGAGAGAGAAGTATTTAATTAAAGTGCTAAACAGTTACAGCGAACTGCACGAAAACGATCTATAGCTGATGCGGAACGCTTGAGTAAACTTAATTAAATCGTTATGACAGTAAAAATGTAAACAGAACGCTGCAATGCGACGCCGGTTTGTCCGTTCTCATGTACCCATGCATGCATGTATGCTCGAAATATTTGCATTCGCAAATTCATACCGAAGCAGAAGCAAACGGTCTGCTTCCACTGCCAGATAGAATCATACGAAATACGCCAGCTTGCTATAGGGCGAGTTACCAAGTTCGAACTCATTGCCCATGGGCAAATATACAGGCTAATTCAAAATGCAAAAAAGAGCTGAATTCGCGCGAAGAGGAGTAACGTTTGTTCGCTTCTGTTGACCCGCCTCCTGAAAGTGTAAAATGAACCATTCGTCTGTAGGGACGGATCTAGTTCATTTCAATTTTTATTCCAATACTTGAATTTTGATAATTCGATCCTTGGAATAATATCACTACTTAGGATAAGTTTGAAAGATAATTCAGAGTTATTTTTTGGGCGTGGCCAGGAAAAGTTTAAGAGGAGTGGCTAAAGGGTCTGCTTAGTGGGCGAAGCAAGTGGGCGTGTCAATTGGGCGTCGTCTGGGGGCGTTGTAAATTAGTGGAGAAGTTCTGAAATATCTAGTGGGCGTCGTTTCTGAACATTTAGAACATCTACTCTAGCCCTGGATAAAAGGAAAAAACGTTGGAATATCAATGAGGAGAATTCAAAATCCCTCCTTGCCGAATTATATTTTGCATGGCCCTGTAGTGTGTACATGCTATCAGGGTGCATATGGATCGTCGAAGCTTGAACTGGGAGGGGGAGTTAAATACCGGGGGCACGAGTGTCATTCCGCTTTCGTATGCGTCTCGACGGGTCGGCGGCGTCGATGTTTGTAGTAGTGGTGGTGGTGGTGATGGTGGTGGTGGGTAGTAGGATTTGCGAGACGTCACGGCGAAAATACGCGCAATTGAACTTTTCAACCCCTCTTACCATGCGGCCACCCTTAGTCTGCTCCTTCCCACCCCGCTGGCGCTTCCACGGAGCTTCGAGCGTTCCATTTGAGTCTGCCTCGCTTCGACTACAGCCGTCTACACTATGTCCTCGTTTCCTATCCACCCACCCATCTCACTGAGCAAAGCTCCCACACCATCGTGGCCTTCTCGGTCTTTTGTCATGGCACCCTTGTTCGCGCTGTCCCACTCTATTTGCCACCCCCCGTCGTTTCCATCATCCCTCAGAGCCTGGTACCGTGGCGAGGGTCCGCGATACTATGGTACACGCTATACAGGATTCTGTTCGCGGAACGAGAGAGTTTGAAAATCGGTTGGGATTTCACAAGTCCTCGTAAACGCGCAGCCAATGAGAAGGGTTCTTTTCCAAAGTCCCAGATCATGAAAGTATCTCTCGTTTTGTACAAAATCCGGCTCATTTTTTTTTTATTATTGATCTTTTGCTTTCCAACATGCAGACTTTTTAAAAATATTTTTTTGTTATCCATCTGCTTGTTTTTGAATTTGGCATGGAAAACTGCAGATTAGAAAAACGATGTCGGAAAAGAAGATTAAGTTTTGAATTGATACTGGTTCCAAAAATGAGACGAATAAGCTTTCGGCTTCAACTTTAATTTTCGGGTCTGATTCTCTTTGTATTTAAATCAATCGTGAAAGTCATTTTTCTAGATTTAATTTTCTTTAAAATAACGTTTCCTGTACATGTAGACAGTTTTAGTATCACAAGGTTTAAAAAATTGATAGTATCTGTAATTTTAAATACCCTGTTAATAATTGAGATTAACAGAAAAAGATTTGACCTTATCAAACGTCTAAAGACTACGTTGAAAAGTAGAATCTGGTTGGGATAGCGAAGAGAAGAGATAATGCCGGAGGTCGAATCTGAGAGCCCTTTCTCACGCGATGGCCAACATCCCTCCGGATCAAACCAGAATTGAAGTAACAACCCCTTCCGATTTCGAGAGATCCGAACCACAAGATCTCTCTCCTCTTCTCGCGTTGGGCGCGGTTTGACCGTTGTCCAGTTTTTAGCATCAGCATCCCTCCACCGGTCCGTGAGAATGGATCTTGAATTGAAAACTGGTCCAGAGGATGCGAATCGCAGAATCCCGGTAGTGGGGTGACGATATCTCATACAAGAAGTGGGGATCAACATTTTTCACCTCTGTTATAAAATTTAGTTTGCCACTCGCGTTTACAAGGAAATCTTCCAAAAGTGCCTCGAACAGTACCGCGAGTGCTTTTTTCAGGAAAAGATTTTTAAACTCGGAAATAAAAAGTGAAAATTTAATTGTGAATCTGAAACCAAGTGCTTGAAATCAGAAACTAGAACATTCCAAAGGGATATCTGTTGGAGCTGAGATTTGATTAGAGTTTTATAAAGTTCTATTCAAATCGCATTTTCAAAATGTTGATATACTAATCAGTTTTATGTTGCAGCACTTCCCCTTTGACTTCGGTATTTCTTTTTTTTAACTTTTAAATTTCAGGTAATTTGTTTCGGATCATAAAGAGAATCAGCGAATAATTAGTGCTCTCTAAACCGGAAGTTGATGCCACTGTCAAAGCCAGGGAATCCCACTTAACGGCTTATCGTTGGTAAATGAGTCGTTTACAGGCAGGTTGAATTCTCGAGTTCTTGACTTCTCAAAAGTCTTTGCAAGTTTCTGAAATCTCCTTTCGTCGGTGACTGTTTCCATCGACGATTTTCACCACAAAGTTCGTTGGAACGTACTTATCGCGACCCGCAATTTGCAATAAGACTTTCCCGCCTGACGCGATTCGTTCAAAAGTATCCTCTCGGCGCTCGTTCTATACCTACCCATCGATATTCAACATCTTGTGGTGTTCCAAATGAGTTCAGAGGAGTTGGAGAGTTTATCAATCATTTTCTGGGAAAGTATATCAGAGATTTTTAAGTGTTGATTCCCTCAAGCTTGTAATAATTAACAGTAGTAATATAGGACAACTTTGGGGCTTTACCACGCCCACTAAAAACAATACTGACACGCCCACTAAGCTACAATACTGACGCCACCCACTGTCCCTACTCTAATTATATCTACTAATAAGAGACACTAGGTCCACCTTCTGTCGACCACGCCTATTAATAAAAATCACTTTTCACGCCTACTGTTGAGGCTCTCTGACCACGCCTACTAGTAAAAGTCTCTAGGCTCTGCCTACTTAACCACGCCTATTTACTAATAAAATTTTTCCATCATTTTTCCGTCTTTTGCATTTTTGAGGTGGTGTATCTTCTTGTTTAGT
Organism: Synergus gifuensis; assembly: GCA_904066015.1. Taxonomy (NCBI): domain Eukaryota; kingdom Metazoa; phylum Arthropoda; class Insecta; order Hymenoptera; family Cynipidae; genus Synergus; species Synergus gifuensis. The sequence goes on from CAJFCO010000117.1 coordinate 877,725, forward strand.
CCTTTGGACTCATTTTTGCTGACTTAGTTTCCATTTTTCTTAGTTCTCAATTGTTTTCTGTCTACTTCGCTTCCTTCCGCTCTTCTTTAATTTGCCAGCTTAAGCTCCTTGTTGAATAGTTTCGCTAGGATATATCCAGCTTATTCTGAAGCTATCCTTAGCGCTTTTTTGAGCTTTACCTTGGTTGCAGTCTTTGAAGCTTGTCACATGATTCCAATCCCAAGCTTCCACTTCTTTTCAGCTTAAATTCTAGCTCGCTTTCAGCTCTTTCTATCGCTTCTCTAACTGATGGTAAAAGTATAATAAGAATTTCCGTTTAAAAATTGTACACATTTCTCCTTCGCTTTCAGTGGACTTTTTAACTTTTCCGCTGTATTTTTGGTGCATCTGTCTTGTGAGGATCTTGTCGATCTTGCTTCCTACATTCGCTTCTTGCATGTCTCTGTACATCTCTATCTCATTTTAATCCTCCTGTGCATCATTTGCGGTCCACCCTTAGTTAATCTTTCCCTGATCCAGTTTCTCTCCGTTACAGTTCTTGTCTTTGATTCCCAATCCAGACTCCGATTCTCCCCCTTCAGAAAAATCGAAATCTGAGCTAATCAAGTCGCATGTCGGAGAATCCTTTTTTCCGGGTATTATCGAAATTCACGCAGCTTATTGTTATCTTCTCATCCAACTTCCAAGATATCGAATTCTTCTTCTTCCTTCATTTCGGACAATCGAATGCAGCCAAAGAAATCATCTCACGATACAAATTGTATTTGAGTACACGAAGAGGTGACGACTTGTTCTCAGCAGGGTGAGGTTCACAGTTCCCTGGCTCGTAAAGTGCCCTAGGGTTTCAGTGTTGCAGGTTTTAGCTTGGAACCCCCCTGCAGCGCCTGCCTCGTTCGTGTGCCTTCGTGTGGGTCTCTCCCATGGACCCCATTGGAGAAAGGAAGCGAGAGGGAGAAGAAGAAGGAGATCTTACGACCAACAGCGAGCGGATCAACAGGAGTGCGTGTGAGCGATGCGTTTCAGTGTCCCGAGAGAAGTTCCAAGGAACTCGGAACTTCTGAAAAAGCTGGGAAGAGCTTTTAATCTCAGCAGCCTTGGATTTTGGACCCCAGCCAGATAAGCAGAGCTGCTGACTTGTACGATCCTGGACCGGGTCGAGCTTCCCTGGATCTGTGGACGCCGACGTGATTGGTGAGGAAAATGTAATTAGTATCAGGGTTTCACCGCTCTCCTCGTTCCACTCTCGATTTCTCTTTCCTTTTACATCCCCCTTCCACTATAGCAGAATGGATCCGCTGTCACGCGTGTACACCTCGGGCGATGCGAGCATGTTCGTTGTACGTGTGGCACGTATCTATGAGATATCGTTGCGCGATTGCCGAGCAGAATGGAATTGGTCATGGGGCATTCCGTGTGATCTCGTGCGGTGAAACATACAAAAAAAATAGAAGAGGAAAAGAGAGGATTGTTTTATACGGGTTTTATAATTGGTTGAATAGAATCCAAAAAGCACTAAATCTACTGATATTAAAATGGAACTAGTAGTGCCAACCCCCACTTTATATTATTTCATTCTTTATTTTATTTTTATTTTTATTTTAAATATACGGAGAGACTTTCTTTTTCAATGAATGATAAAAATTTATGAAACTTTAGTATTCTAGAATATCAAAACACGGAAAAAAGTGACTTTGTGTCAAAAATTGATATAGTGGTTTGAAATAGTGAAACTGAAATAATCGTTTCAAACTTTCGTAGAAACACGTAACGCAGAAATAATACATAGCTGAGTGTATCTGAATATCGCTTTTATAGTAAATGTAAAATATAATGCTACTTTTGAGAGAAAAGTCCATGTGATCCTATTGAGAAAAATATAAATTAACGTTCGTGCACTGACACGAACGCGTTCGGCAAAAATCGAGATGGCTCGGGCATACTGAGGGTATACCTATATATATATACATAATGAAACGATACTATACGAAAAATCAAAATTTCTACAATGGATCGCAGGTTCTTGGCATGTTAATATTCATAATGTCAATTTCTCGAATAAGTTTTACCAGATTATGATATTCATTTTTTCTCCTATTCAAATTATTTTTAGAAAAATTAGTAAGCACCATGTCGTTTTTTAGTACGATAAATTTTTCAAATACAGATTCATAATATTTCGTATTCCAAATACTAATTTTTAGTATGAAAGTTTTAAACTTTAGTACAAAGTTTCACATTTTTCAGTGTTTTGACACACAGATTACTAAAGTTTCATATATTTTTATCATTTATTGAAAAAGAATGTCTCTCCGTGTATACCTGAATTAAGTCCTAAATTTAGATTAATTTTAAGCAAATTTTATTGTGAATCAATAGGGGTCAATAAGAGCGTATGTCACATGGGCTGAATTCGTTACATAGCGACGGTATCTTTTTATAATGCAGAGAAGAGATATCGAAAAACTTTTTCACTCTTTCTCGGAATAAGCGTTATAAATGATAAAGAGGAGAGATCTTCATTGTAATAAGGAAAAAATTCGAAAGCGTTTGGTATCAATATTCAGGAAGTTAATATTTTAGAACGTTAGCTGTCCCTTCCTAATTTAAATATTCATCATCGGAGGCGGGAAATCTTTTGTAAGAGTTTTCGAGAAGATTATAGAGAATACAATTGTATCATTCAATTAATAACTTTCATATAAATATATAATTAAACTTCCTATTTCATTAGTATCGAGTGTCCCCTTCCTAAAAAAAATGCAACTGATATGTGCAATTGGACTCGAGGTAATAATGTCGATGAAAACAAGCGGTAGAGTTGAGTCGAAGCCAGTGCAATGAAGCGAACGCGGCAAGGAGATTCGATAACGATCCCTTTCCAATCATCGAAAACCGTTTGCAATTTTTTCCAACCAGACAAAATTTCCTTCCATGTGCTTCCACTAAAAAAGGAAGAACTGGGACTACCTTTTACCCCCAGTTAATGAACCGATCAACAAAATGGTGACTTTAAAAAAGCAATCGCGGTCGCTTGTGCTGTTATCTAATTGCAAATGTTGATTTACATCGAAATATTGTGACGCGACATTTTTAACTAATTAATTAGGTCTCTAGGAAGTCACGCACAAGACAAACTAAAAGGAAAAAAATATAGATACTTTTGGCGCCAGTAGTTTTTTAGGACAATTAGAAAAAAATACTTATATATATACATATATTATATATATAGTTAAATTAATAATACAAGAAAACTCATTTGTTAAAATAAAACTATAATTTATTGTAAAAAATCGTAGAATTGAAAAATATAAATAAAAGGAACTAGAAAAAATAATTAATAAATGCACAATAAAAAAATCAATAAAATTAATATAATGAATAAGAAAAACTAACAAAATCAATATATCATAAAATTCACAGCAAGAATAGCCTGCTGTGTTTTTGTAGGTTTTTAGTTTGTAGCACGATAATTTTCGAAAGAAATGACAGATTGGATTAACACTTGGTTATATACTCTGTTAGTGTTGTAAAATGAAGGTCCAGTTCGTCAGCCAGCCATTTTGGATAAAAATTCAAAAAGTTATAACATTTTCAAAATTTCTGAAACTACTTTCTTTGAGGATTTAAAGATTATATGTGCGGCTATTTATAGTACTCAAAAAGTCGAGAAATTTATCTTTATGCCTTTTTTCGATAAGAAAAAAATTATCAGAGTTACAGCGTTTATGGAATTAAAAAAAAAAACAAAAATGAAAATTTTAAGCTAAACAACGTACGATATGAAAAAAAGTCAAGAGGGGGAAACCGTTACTTTTTGTACGCTCTACCAAATTGTCATATCAACTTTTTAAATTGTCTGGAAAATTCGAAAATTCAAATTTTGAGTCAAATAATGCGATACGAAAAAAGTTAAGTTATCAAAATTGTTGCTTTTACGAAGACTCTTAAACTATCCTTTGAATATTTTTAGTAAAATTATACGGTGAACAGAGCCGCGCGCGATGAGAAAGTACCGTAAAGCAGGCAGATTTTTATTTGTATAGAACACCTGATTAAAAAATGCTAATGATGTTGGTAAATAGACACGACTGAGGACGCGACCTTGGTAATTCATTTTGATGGGGTCGACGTGTTTCTAATGGCATCGTTTAACGTTTTTCACTTGACAATGGTCGCGCCCCATAGAGGGTATTAGGATCCCGAGCCTCGCAGGTAGTCGGCTTCGAAAGAGGCCAGACTACACATGTTAGTCGCCTCTTTGTGTCTGGTGCTTGCAAGGTGTCACGCGACTCGCAAGGTGCTGTAGATATATCGGGCCTGCTCCTTTTTTTTCTTGGCCGTCCGCCAGAAATCTGCCTTTGTGCTCGGAGAGTAGAATCTGAATGGCCGCTAAGGACATTTGAATTTTCAACAGATTTTCGAGAATCTTGCTTCATTCCAAATCCAGAATGATCTTCAAGTGCTTCGGGTCAAGTTCCTATCGAGTCAGGATTTGGCTTGTGTAAGATTTAATAAAAGGAAGGCTGGTCCCGATACAAAGCCTTCCTGATTGGTCTGTTCCGTGCACGAGTGGCACGGTTGATTGGTATCATTACAAAAGGGTATCTGGTGCACCGACCACATATCCCTTCTTGGATCTTTAGGCTCATGTAGAAAGCAAGAGCAAAAAGTAGAAAGACTGGAAGAAAGGAAGAGGGAATAAGGGAGGAAGAGGGGGAGGAGGTTGTGGAAGCGAAATGGAAGGAGGCAGGGAAATGGGGCACCGGTTTCCTGTACTTTGGAGTAGCCGGTAACAGTAGAGCTCCCTTCTCTATTTTAATAATCCTAGGACCCCTTCAGTGCAGACTGAACGAGGATACGAAAGCGAGAGAAAGAGAGAAACAGAAAAAAAAGAGAAGGAGAAGGACCCCCCATTACTGTCTCGTGCCCGGTGTTATGGGGTTCTGCCCTCCTGCTGCGTACATCTGTCCTCCGATACTCGGCATTTTCACGTAACGGGTGGCTTTCAAAGCCATCCAGGCCTAAAGCGTTAGGGTGTTAGACCCTTATTCTAAACTTCTACTCTATTGTTTTTTTCTATTTCTATGAGGAAAGCGTAATTTACGTCTTTATGTGTTTACGTTTCTCCACATTCATTAGTCAAGTCTGATTCCGCACAATCCTGTATTAAGAATAAAGCTATTATGGCTTTTAGTCATTCCTCTCGTGACCTAATGAACTATAATGTCATTTTGAATGTTTGACCTCAAGTTGAACTCATTGGGAAGCATTCTCTTTGTTCTCCCATATACGAAGGAGGCAATTTGACCTGGAGAGCGCTCCAGGACAAATTACGACAACTTCCAGATAGTCTTTAGAAAAATAAACTAATTGACGCGTCGAAAATGACAAAAACGGGTTTCAAAACTGTGAAAAAAAACCGTTGCATTTCATTTTTTGCGCCCGTCGCACACCCGTTACATCTCTATCGCTGTCGCTCTTTATCTCATTTTTCGGACCGACTCTCCTCTCTCACTCCTCTCCGGAGGTTTAAAATGCTACGGTAGGCAGGCGGACCTACGATATGCTACCGCTCGGCTGTAGGCGCGTGAGTGACGAGGAACGCGATAAAGAGAGAACGAAATTAATCAGTCTAGAAGGCTAGAGTGAGGTAGGAGAGTTCAGTGGATCGCGAGGGAGTCAGACGTCTAGTAAAAGGAAAAAAGAAAGAGAGAGAAAGAAAGAGACCGCAGCCTTCTTCCCCCCCTCTCTCTCTCTCTCTCTCTTTCGATATGTTGGGGGCAGGGAGGAGCGTGAGAGCGAGAGAGCGAGAGAGCGAGAGAGAAAGCGCTGCGCTTGCGGAAGAGAGCATCGGCATCGGTGACGCGACGGAAGCGGGACGGAAGGAGGGCTGGATAGGTCTCTCTCCGCCACTCTGAGTGGATGGAGAGAGACGGGTGGTTGGATAGAGACGGCAGGCTGGAATATGCGGGTGGAGGAGGGAGAGAGACTCGTCTCTCTCTAGTCTCTACCTCTCTCAGTCGTGGTAGGCTGGTGTACGGTGGAGTGGTAACGTGGCGAGGCTCGGTGAGCTAGACTGCATTGGCGAGCCGCGTTCGTGTACGAGGAGCTACCGAGCGTGTACACGCGCGCACGCACGTGTGTGTGCGTTCGGATGGGGTCCCGGTCTGGATCGGCCCGTCCCGTCCCGTGGAGTATCGCACCGTTCGCTCGCCACCCGCTATCCGCAGCAGTTTCAGCCAGCCCGCCAGTGTCCCACCGCACGCCGAACCGTTTGCACTCAGAAGCGATCAGGGAGCCCCTTCCTTTGACTCCCGCGCACAGCACTCGCCAACCGATCGTTCCATCCCTCTCCTTCTCACTCAAGAGCGCTCTCGGCGCCGCATCGGTCCTCTTCCTCTCGTTTTATCTTTCTTTCTCTCACTTCATCCTCGTTGCAATCCGCAACTAGCCCCATCCCCTCGGCCCCTCTTCTTTCTCGTTTTACTCGTAACTCGCGGTGAACTGTATTGCTCCTGCTGTCACCTGATCGCGGGACGCTTTTCGCGGGTGAGATACCGCTCGGCCACCGAGTCAACTGAGTGCCGCGATACCGCTGAGTGCCTCCCGCCTCGGTCCGGCGCAATTCGTCTGTCACTACTGGTGAGACTCTCGCTGCGTGTAGGTCGACTGACAAGCGCTAAAAAAAGAGTGCTGAGTTTTTGTACACGACTCGTTCCTGAAAGTTTTTTTTACGAATGTGCTTTGTTGGATTAGTGGTGAAGAAGTGAATATCGAAGAATTTGAACGTCACAGGTCAGTTCTACTTAATCCTTTGTGATAATGGCTTTTGGAATGTTTTGATTTGATCTTTTCTCGCAGTTTATGGCTTCGTCTGTGGTTTAATGATTATTTTATCTCTTTACGCTTAAAGTCGCTATTGGGAAACTTGGAGGCTTTTTCTTATCTCGAAAGTCTCGCGCGTTTATTGAGCCGTTAAAACGCGGCCTTTTAGTCAAGTGGAACTCTACGGTCAAATAGTCGCTTCTGTGATCGGAATTCATTAAACCAAGTATTTCATTAGTCAATTCCATGAGAAATTATTCTATAAGCTGTATAAAAATGATTTTTAACAAATTAAACATGCTGAATATAAAATACCCTCCTGCACGGAGAAAAAATTGGAAAATAGGATAGATGCTGGTAGATTTGCTTTCTTGGTATGGAAAAATGAGAAAGAAGGAGGTTCAAGGGAAGCCTCGTCAAGCAGAGGAAGATAGCGGTACTTGTTCTGGTGGCCGGCGCGGGCCGGTCGCCACACCCGCCCGTTTGGGAATTCGACTTATTGCCACTCTATGCTCGAGCCTTTGACAGTGTAAGCCGCCTATCTCCCTAACGAACGCTGAGAAAGTCTTTCAAGTCATTGTCGGTAAAAATATAGCAGCGGCTGGAACGGTCCGTTTCGCTTCAGGAAGTATACCCGCGTACTCTGATATTATCTGCGTGCCCGTATGCTTCGATATCCAATGGGCGGCAATAAAGTCGCAAGTGGGCGATAAAAAGGACTGCTGCAAAGTAGACCTGATTGAGAATCTTCACTTTATCCTTCGGGCGGGATTCACTCGCTTAAAAAAAACAGATTTCCGTTAGGCTTCATCATTTTCCTCACTTCTGAATTCTCTAAACCAAGATCAGCTTTAACAAATCATATCTATTTATCGACCGATGACCGGAAGACACCTCCGGCAGTGACCGTTCGGTTTGATTTACCTGATCCAGGTTTACATGATTTCGCTCTCGTCCAAGCCATTCACATGAAACCAGTTGAAACTGATTAACTACCGCCAGCCCACCGGGATTTTTCCCGTTGTCCAGCCTGGTAAGAGTGTCCCACAAATTCTTGAGTTTGAGCTTGAGCCAATTTCTTTAGAGTTGGAAATTCAACGATGATATTAGACACTAAATAGCACAGATCCCAGAGGTTCCTCCTTCAGTTACATTTGTTTTACTAAATCCTGTATTTCTGATACGCTGAAACAAAGTGGTATACGACAACATTTACTAATTGGATTAGATTATCAATCATCCTCCTCGTAGAAAATAGTACATTTTTCACACAAATTTTACTACTACTACTACATAGTTTGTATGAAAAAGCTTCTTTGATTGAACCCTGATCGAGGACCGCCTTGAGTAGTTCAAGAGTAGGTACAGCATAATTAATTTAAGCATCAGCCTATGTGCTTTACATCCGGAACAGAAGTTGCTTTTTTAGCTGAGTTAAGGCCGGAGTATATATGGTATACCTAAGGCCACTGTATAGTTTGAATTCAAGACGTAGGAGATGTGGTGAAACGGATTATCGAAGCCTTGGCTCGCATGTACGTTGTGCAGAGAGTATCTGCGCTGTATAATACAGCGACCGTGCAAGCTTGATTACGCATTGCGATCACGAGTGTCCCACGAGCGGTGGACATAAGGCCTTTTGTCACATCGTGCCTGAGGCAGGAAGCACGTAGCGTGACACCATCCGTGGTGTGCGAGAACCTACATTATACCCACGTCATATGTATACGGAGAAGTGTTACAATGCGGTGGCTGGGCGATTCTACGTGACTTGTGTGCTGGACTTGAAACTGCCTAAAGTCCCACAGATGTCTCAACTCTTCCTGGTATTTAAAATTGTGTGGATACTGCACAAAGTCTGCTAAACAAAACTTTCTAGATCAAGTCATGGAAAAACTATTGAGCCGTAACTATTGTTTGCGGATCTTAATTTTGTTAGCCCTATATTCCCTTAATAATTAGTTTTCGTAGCTTCGTGCCAAGCAGTTGAGAAACAAGCGCAAACGACTGACGGCAGATAAGCAGAGTAATTGAGAAGGGTTTTTAGAAATTATACGCGGGGTGCGCTTAGCCCGATACGGAAAGGGTGAAAAGTGGAAGAGAAGAGACGATGGGGGGTCGAGTCTACAACAGGCACACCTATGTCATTAGGCCGATGACTCGAATGCGATCGCCACGAGGGTTGGCATATTCGAACATACAAGGGTGGCACCATGGGGTATCGGGATGGGGGCTTTTATGGGTTCGCGCAGTATGCGGGATCAAAAACGGTAGCAGAAGGGACGCATGGGTTCATTTTCATATCGTTATATTTCATTACTTCTTTTTTGTCCTCCGCGTCACTACCTCGCGCCTCCACCCCATTTCCTATACACTGCGATGCGGGATCCAAATCGTCTCTGGGACGGGTATAAAGGGGTCAAAGGAAGTGTGGCCTACCGCACGTTTTATTACACCATACTTTTCATTGACGGCATTTTTTGTATGTCGCTCTGTAGAAACAAAAATTCGTAGAACATTTGGTCCATTTTTATTTACCTATATTTAATTATCTATAACAAATCTTATCTTACCTTATCTATATTACTCTTTCTTCTGTTGCAGGCACTCATCCTTCTGAATCCAGCGAAAACTTGCTGATCGATCCGGGAAGGGTCGAGTCATGACTTCAGCAAAAGTTGTACAGTGTCAGTGAACCGATTGCTTAAGAAAAGTGATTTGATTGAAGTAGAAAGGAAGTTCCAGTGACCGAGTTGAATCGAACGTTTAGTGAGATCGCGAAGGGTAATGGCGACCGCAACAATGGGTCTGCGTCGGCGAGTGGCGGTGAACAACTCCCCTATCCCAATACAATCACCCCCCTCGACATCAAACAAGCGTTCAAGGTCTGAGAACAACAACAGCCCCTCGCAGGGTAATCTTAATTCGATGAGCTCCCGTGAGGAGCCTCCGGCAAAAAAATCCCGCGGGACTTCTACAGCCTCCAAGAGTTTGGAACACGGTCAATCTTCAAAGGGTAGAGTCTCAATGTCAAGATCGGGACATACCAAAACATGCTCCACACCAACGACGTCCGCAGTTCCGTTGATTAGCTTGGAAAACGCTACCAGCAGCAATGTGCTACCAACTACCTCTTGGCAAACCACATCGGCCATGCCGGATCCTGTATCCTACGGTGGCGTGACAGGATTGAACGTGACAGGTGGTCAAGCCAGTCTCTGCGCCGGAAGCCTCGGTATGCCATCGCCGATTCCTTACATGGCCGCGTCGATGGCGACCTTCGTAGGGAACGCGACGAATCTCGGGAAGAGCTCGTCGGTCTCGTACCTCGACATTTCAAACATGACGAGCGGATCTCTTGGCTCAAATACCGCGGGTGGCCTCAATCCTGGCTACATCAACAACGTCAAGCCAAATGGTGGCCATGACGTGAAAAACGGGATGAATCTTGGATATCCAGGAATGACTAGTCCTGCAAATAGTGGACCTTACACTGCTAAGAATCAGCCCAGAAATCAAAATACTGATGGTGTTAGTCTGCCTAAGAAGTTTCAAAATGACGCTATGTACGAGACGTACCAGCCGTGGGTGATTAAGACTTACGGTGATCTTGCCAAGACTAAAACGATTACCATCAAGAAGTACGCTCGGATATTGAGGACTCTCAGGGGCGAGGAAGTCAACAGTGCAGAGAACAGCAAGTTTCGTTTCTGGGTTAAGAGCAAAGGTTTCCACATCGGCCAACCGGAAGGGTACGATGCGAAGCCGGCGGATAGAATTATCGGACGACATGCCGTCACCAGCCCAGGATTGGATCCCCCTCTTTATGTTCCTACACAGCCGCCACATAATAAGGTAGGTTTTCTTTTTAAAAAATTTCCAGCTCGGGATTTGGTTGCCGAAAGTTTTTCTTTTCAGATAGAATAGATAATCACTAATGATCCTAATAGTTGATGTCTGGTTCAGAAAATTTCCCGAAAGCGAAAATGACTACTGGAATTGGGTTAGAATGAAATTTTCGAAAGGGTAGCAAGCTACAAAACATTCTTTAAGAGCGTAAAATTGTCTGAAGATATCCTAACTATGTGGGTTAACGATAGATCGTTCGGAACAACCGTCGTTGGAATCCCACTCGACTTGGACAAAGCTATTGGTTCCGGTCGATCGCCTTCGTTCCACGGGAAAAGTTGAACAGTCGTTTCGAGAAAAACGTCGGAAGCTGAGGGAGCTCTCGCGACGATTGTATATCACATTCCCAGGGGGATTCATATCTCCTTTCTTTCCCGGGGATTCCTCTTCGACCCTCGACGATAGCCAAGATGTGCTGTAACCCTGGAATGAGACCTTAGAGAATTGCTCTGTCTTCGTTAATAATAGACACCAAAGATCGCCAAGTAATAGTCCTTTTTGTGATTTAAAATTTTATGCTTATTCAAGAATAGAAATGAAAAAAGGAGATTGAGAATCCCTTCAATTAAAAACCAACAAATTATCATAACCTGAATAATTCTGAAAATTCTGCTCGATTTTAATCTCTGATAAAAAGTGAGTACCGTCATCGATCCCCTCGGCATAATTTCTGATAACGGTAAAGAAGCCATCCCGAGGAAAACGATCTCACAGGCGGACTCCATTATCAATAATCGCGTTTCACGCATCTCAGGTTGGAGAGGGTCGGACGGGCAGCTCTCGGAGAAGCTAGATAGCTCGTGAATTAATCAAGTTGGCGCGAGGCTAGAAGTAATCGAGTAACTACGTGAAATCTCGTGTAGTTCCCGTCCGACGAGAGCTCGTAGCGCGGATAAGGTGCTTGCTTAATTACGTCTAATTATACGCATAGCGGCGGTGCGCCACGAAAAAAAAAAAGAAACTGCAGCGGCGCTTCGATCCACACTGTGCAAGCATTACCCAGCTCGTGGCAACGTTCACCAGATATACGACTTAAACGTAACACGTTCGTCGGTCCGTTTGCCACGATTCGCTCCCTCGTTAAGCCGCGAGTCTGCATGTAACTATACGCATGTACCATCGCAGTCAAAAGTTTAGCGGGAACAATTTCTGCAAGTTTGCGAAACCGGTACGCGAAAACATCTTTACACGATTCTCTAAATAAACAAGCTTCTTCTAATTCGCAGCGCAAGTTATTGTGTTCCAAGTTATTGTGTTCTTAGAAATTGCGTCAATCGCATATTTAGATGAGCAGAACCGAGACTTTACATTAATGCTAATCGGATTAAAGGGATAACTGATGCGCGCAATAATGTGGGGTCCGAGAGTACTTTAATCCAAAAAAAGAAAGAAAGCACTGTGGTAAAGAACAAAAGACTAGGCATTACTGAGTCACTCGCTTCTAACGAGGCTTTTGTCTTTTGATGCTTGACTGCTCGTGAACTACGCTAGATTATACGAAATTTCAGCCAAAAAGCCGGATCCTCTTTAGGTCAAGAAGAAGATCAAGTCGCGCAATTTGCCAGGATTTTCATTCCAGCAGACTTCCATCACGATTCAGGGAGAATTTTTCCACCCTGTGTGTAATATTTTAAGCATGTGATCTATGAATTGCAATGGCTAGAGCGTACTGCAATATGGATAAGAATGGTTTAAAGTTCAAAGTGCGCAGATACGCACGTCTCTGCGGTACACCCGTAAAATATTTCTCTGCCGATAGTCATTTTTCACGTTTGATCGTCGTCGAGGGTTGCGGAGATAACGACCGTACACCTCTGATATCTGCATTGGTTGAAGGAAGAGAGGCTGAGCGTGGTCGTTCTCCCTCTGGCACGTTGGGTGGCAGAAGAGTAGGTCTGGTCGGCTAGTCATTAGTCACTTTCCGAAGCAGAGGCACAGACAGGCTGTGCCGGTACTTCCCTCTCTGTCTCTCAGCCTCCTGCCGGTACTCCCAACGATCCTCTTATCCCACAGTCCTCTCGACAGAGCTACCCGATCTCCCCTCGTCTTTTCGCTTCACGAACACCAGCATCTCTTCCTCTATCAAACTCTCTAACACCATCATCATCTATCAGTCCATCTTCCTCTCCCAGTCTTACAGCATCCTGACTTCTCTCTCAGTCCTGGAGAGAAATGCTGATCGTGTTCGCTTCTCTCGGCGCTAAGCCTCTCGCGCGTCTATCTCGATCGAGAGAGGGTATGTTCGAAGCCGCAAGAGGATGAGAGAGACGTCGTCAGACGTGTTACAAAAGAGGAAAGGAGACCCAAAGAGGTTGTCATTGATCGTTCCGACTGCGACTCACGAGCCGCTAAAGGTCCCGTACAAGTACGGGCCGCCAACAGACTTCCATATAGGTATATGTGCAGCCGAGTGCTTACGTGGGCATACGTATACATATGTATTGTTGGTATGTACGTCAGCTCGTGCGTATCGCTTCAAACAGAACGGCTGAGTTACGCGCCGAGCTCAACATCAACACGTTCTAGGAAAGTCGACTCGATCGAGTCTTTTTTACTGCCACTTTTTGATCCGCTGTTTTCTCATTCAGTTGTCCTCGTTCGAGGAGAGCAGGCTTATATAGAGGTTGAGTTATATAGGAATGAAGCTTACTCAAGCTTTTGTAGCCTTCTGCACAATAAAACTCATTTGAAAGATAACATATACATCCGGAAGTACTTTGACCTCTTATTTACAACGATGGTTACGTTTGGAAACATAGTTTTTAATTATATACTTTTTCCAGCAGTTTCCAGGACTTTTGCAATTCAGCTTCTTGCAATGCTCACAACTTCCGGGAATTGTCGAGCAGAGATTTGTAGGAGTTGGTAAATTCGAGATTTTCGTGTTTGTAGAACATTTAAACTTACGCTTCTAGTTTCCCTCTCGTTTAAGGACTAATAGCCGAGTCGTTGCCGGTTTCCTCAGCAAGCACACAGGTATGAGCCTTCAGCGCGGACCACCCTCGGAGACTTCCGCGAAGAGGGAATTGAATAAAAGAGAGACGGGAAATGAAAAAGTCGAATGAGCCAGCGAGCGCTGGAATCCGTGGTGTAGTTTCGTCGAAGAGAGAATAAGAAATAAGATTCAAGAGAGGAGACGACAAGAGAGGTGTAGAGGATAGGTTTAACCGAGCCGATAATTCGACGCTGCGATTTTGAGGGTTCGAATCGGCTAACCGTAACCGTTGTTCCGAGAGCCACTCCTCCTTCGATAAAATAGCAATCTCTTCCAGATGGTGTGAGAGAGCAAAGAAGACAGATCCTACTTTTGTCTACTAGATCTTCATGATAAATCTAAGTTTTTTGATACTTATAATTTTGAACAAGTGTTCATTATATAGTGTTCACAATAGTCTATCTGCGGTTTTAGACTATGATGTTTGCCAGAACTACGCGGTTGAGCACGAAAACAAATCACAGTGGACAGACTAATAGGCTATGAAGGATTAAGGCCCTCGGGTCGGTGTAGAGAAAAAGGATCGCTGCGGTCCTTCAATGGCTCTCAACTCAACCTTAACCCCAATGTATATCGGCTCGGTTCCGCACCCCCTTCGACCCTTTGCCCGGCTGCACCCGATGATTATCGCCGCCTGCCTCGATAATGAAAGTACATACTGGTGTTGGTGCGAAGTATGGTGTTAGGGTTGGGTTGGGTTGAGTGTATACTGTATATGGCTCGGACACAGTCGGATGAATAGGGACCAACGAGGGTGGCTTCGCTCTTTTGGTCCGGCTGAGTCACGCACGGAACAGAGGTTTCATAGTGATAGAAAGAGAAAGAAATACAAGGACGGCTTCATATATTAATATAATTGAATAACCCAAAGATCTTAAACTCTTGATTATTCCTGAGTATTCTTGAGTGCATTAAATCTTAACAGGTCATTTTATTCTGACAGTAGTGTTGCATCCAGAGTTTGATTTAATGTAAAAGGCTAACGCATAGTTCATCTGATAGTTACGGATCAATCAATCCTGAGCAGGACATGTTATGTCTCTGTGTCCGGAAACTACAGCGATTACGGTTACGTTTAAACCTTAATCTCAGTTTCTCATTTTCTTCATTCTAGGGTCTTACTGAATCACTGTGCTTTGTCTTTTATCAAATTCTGATCAAGACTAACTTATGATTACCTTTTGTGACAAAGATATTAAGCCTGTCCAGTCTTGCTCCACTATCGCATAAACAAATGTCACATGACCACACACGTACTGTTCTTAGAATATAGAGATTACTTTTTTATATACATTTATTCTACGAGTTAAACTAACAGTCTCAATCAGATATTATAGCTGTTAGTGATAGTTGATGAGAGTGACAGGATGCTGAGGAGGATTTTGTTGAATACTGAAAATCTTGCTTACATGCATCTGACGTACATCATATTTTGCTCTGCTTGGAAGATATTTTGATACCAAGAGAAAGTCCAATGTGAAAGTATATTGAAACCATTTTCTGAAGCAAAGGGTTCATAGACATGCTGTTCCATCGCCTCTGTTACGAGGCAACTACGTGGGTAAATTCGTATGAACTTACGTGCCATACGGGCGACTGAGTTAGCTCTACATAGGTATAGAACCGCGGTTGTAACCTACGGAACATAACCATGTCGGCTCTTGTGCGTGGTGCGATGCTCAGCGGCCCGTAGCCAGGAGCGGCCGGTGGTAATTAGTAGTGGGCCGCCAAGGGAGCCTCGGCCTCAGCCTTTTCCCTCGACCCGCCTCGACTCTCCTCTTCTCACTATCAACTTCTCTCTACCTCCGGCTCTCTCTTTCCAGTGCCGACTGTAATATCTCTTGTCCTCCTCTTCCAAACCAAGTCCTCTTTCTCTAACTGCGGTCATCCTCCTCGCTCGACAGGAATCATCGCCAGTTCAACTTGGTATCTCTTTCTTACTCGCGTGCGCGACCGAGTTGCGCATCAGTTCGAGAGAGAGGTAGATTAGAGGGAGAGGAAGGGGCAAGAACAAGCGGCCGCATAAAAAGAGGCGCATGGAGTGAAAAGAGTAAAAGGAAGTGGAGAAGGGGGGATGATGGTAGAAGGAAGAAGGAAGAGAGAAAGAAAGAGGTTCAGGGTAGAAGCCGCAGGCTTTTTGTCCCGCCATCGCCGCTGCTACCCGACAAAAATAGACCCCCACAGTACTCCAGCTCTCTTGCACTATTGCTAACAATCTGCTTTCTTTCTCTTCAATGGTGTGGAGGGCTTGGCGGCGCCAACGGTTCTTTCGTCTTCGTTGCTCTGTTCCGCTCCCTTAGTTCTTGCCTTCACTTCTTTCCAGCTTCATTCTCTTCTCTTCTCTTCTCTTCTCTTCTCTTCTCTTCTCTTCTCTTCTCTTCTCTTCTCTTCTCTTCTCTTCTCTTCTCTTCTCTTCTCTTCTCTTCTCTTCTCTTCTCTTCTCTTCTCTTCTCTTCTCTTCTCTTCTCTTCTCTTCTCTTCTCTTCTCTTCTCTTCTCTTCTCTTCTC
>CAJFCO010000117.1:894361-915496 GCA_904066015.1 Synergus gifuensis
CTTCTCTTCTCTTCTCTTCTCTTCTCTTCTCTTCTCTTCTCTTCTCTTCTCTTCTCTTCTCTTCTCTTCTCTTCTCTTCTCTTCTCTTCTCTTTCCTTCTCTTCTGTTCCCTGTCATCTCTTCTACTCTTCATGTCCCGTGAACGTGAGGTTGTTAGAAGGTGGTTGAGATCAAACCGATAGAACACGCCTTGATGATCCCTATCTACAACGACGTAGTGGTCGACATTAAGAACACCTACGCGCAAGCTGAGATCGACTCAATGGTCTTACCCTCTCAATACCTACCCTGATAACCCAGCCGCGCGGCAAATCGCGATACGTATCGACCCTTCGAGGCGACCCCTTCCGATAAAGTTCTTGGACTACAGCAACTCGGCAGCCGAGTCCCCTTTCTCGACATTCTCAGAATGATGTTCAGCCTCTGTTCAGCATACAACAAAAAAAGTTCACGGCAGTCTACTTTAAAGAGACAAGCTTGCTTAAAGGAATGTGCCTTGCTTTAGAAAAATGTAAGTAGTCAACCAAACGTATATTCTCGCGGAAGATAATAAAACCTCGAGAATCGCTAGACAGCTGGTTAAAAATTATGCAACGAGTCTTAGACATTTTCTTCCAAGTGAGATGCTTCATGAAACGGTTACAGATTGCCATGCTGTGACTTCCTTGAGAATATAACCTTATCCATGACACTTGATTCTCTCTGCATCCACTCCTGATTCCTTAAGTCAATAAAAATTATTTTGTCGTAGGAGCAGCAAACACTTCATTGCAACATCGTTCAGTTTCAAGTTAGCATTATTCTTGCAGGTCTTTTTGCACCTCTCTTATCTCAATATTTACCTCCGCCGAGTCATTATGAGGATTACCACTGTACTTTGCGAAATTACAAAGCGTAGAAACCGTGAATACAGGTTTCAAGTTCCGCCGCGGAGTTATTTTAACGAAGCGTTGCTCGAGCCACCCGTTTATTTATTTTTGGATAAGCCCAACTGCCCTTCCAGTTTACGCGGAAGCCAGGCAATGAGAAGGTAAAAGACCGCTATCCGTGGAATGGTTGTGACGCAAAAAGAAAGACGGGAGTTAGTTGCGGTCATGGAAAATCAAATTGCAGTGCTTTATGTTTAAAGCGCATTGGACGAAGACCAATGAGCTTTAAACATGTCATTCAAACATGGCATACAAGACGAGCGGGTGCCCTTCGCGCTAAACGCAACCCGGATCCGCGAGATATCTATTATTGCGTATTCGGGAGCTAGAGTTTCCATCAATTGTGGTTAACCGAGGGCTGAATCCTATTGTTGAATATTCTCTGAGGATGTTGGCTATCGCAGTACTCCAAGTTTGTTTGTCGGTCATCTGCACGTGATTGTTTGAAATGAGGATTCAAAGTGGGTATCGATCAAAGCCTATAGGGCTTTAGCTTCAACTTACGAACTGAATAGGAAAGAAAGGGTCGAGGAAGTCGTTGGCTTTCGAGACTTTTAGTTCCATGGAAACTATACAGCCTCCGATTAACATAAATCATCATTTGCAAAAAACCATCTATATTTTTGTCATCAGTTCGAATAAGTATTGACTCACCGACATCGGTGAGGGTGACATTTTTAGATGTAAATCTGAAAAAGAGAAACGAGCGGTAAACTCAACCGTGGGTAATTGGAGGGTCGCGGAATTTGCTGCGCCGGCGATGTAGTTGTGAGCGAAGGAAAGGCCCGTTAAAATACGAGCAACGGTTACTCACTCTGAGAGAAATGGACGAACAGCTTATGAACGCAGATGCTGAAGAGAAAGGGCTATCTAATTGTCTAAAAGCCGGTGAAATTTACACTTTTACAACAAAATGTACGCGAATATCTAAAAGTGTAGCAATTGCGTTCGTTGAAGTATTCCTATATTTACTTCGCACTCTATAATTATTGGCATACTGATTACCGATGTCGTAGCTTACATCATACTCGAGTGTTACAACAGGTCTGAAAACAATACCATGCCACGTGTGGTTTTTCTTCATGAATCATTGATCATGTTTCATTTAAATAATCAACCTTAACACACAGAGCTGCAAATTGCAGCTGTTATTCTTTCTTCAAGTGTCTTCTAATGCTATTCTATATGTTTTGAAATCCTCTCGGAAATCCTATAAGCCTTTTCGACATTTCAATGTGACAATCTCAACCGAATTAACCCCACACAATGACGCGGCAGATATTACGATCATATATACCGGTATTGGCGTAGGCGCCGGCTGCTGCTACTGCTGCCGTCGCCTCCCGTTCTTATCTTCCTAACTTTTCCGTACTCGCTGTCGTCAAACCCGTTTCGTGCCACTGGCACTCTCACCCCTTACGTGAGAAATTTCCAAGTTTCGTCGTAACGCGGATCGTAAAACTTACGATAGTCCCGAGAGCTTGACGTGAGCTCGGCAACGATCCTGGATATGTCCATATACAGTTACCACTCACGTGTGCATGTGTGATCAACTCAATGTGGACACTTCTACTAATGCATGCGTATATGCACATACGTACACATTTATATACACTGATGTAAGTTTGCTGAGAGCCATGTGCGCACATGCATGTCAAAGCTCACGAAAACCACACACACACACACACACACACACACACACACACACACACACACACAGGCTAATAAATATAAATGCAAACATGAACATGTATCCTGGCACACAGGCAGTCATGCGTATACAGTGTACACTTGTACAGTGTACTCTGATATACTCACACGGAGCCCAATCAGTGAAATTTTTTTTTTAATTTTCTAATGTGGAAAAGATACATTTTTTTCCAAACACCAAATTCCCGAAATTTCAAATTCTTGAATTAAAATTAAAAAATTTCATGCATCCTAATGCACACACGATTAACCTTCATCTAATCGCTGTTTTTCTTGTTAGCTTGCGGAAGAGAAGAAGAATCACAGAACTTATTCATGAATGACTATTATCAAGAGTTATCAGCCCCAAATATCTCCGTCCATATGATCAGCCTGATAAACATAAATTTGAAGCTAGACATTCGGATATAGTGAATGATGGGTGCCTATATGTGGGTGGATCGTACACGTGCAGCCTAAAAGGCCTTTTGAAATCGTGGGATTTAGATCGTGGCAAGCTCTTCGGAAGAATCGATTGGAGCAGGCGCTGGGTTTGTGGGGCGCGGCTTACGTATTCCTGGGTCACCCGGTATAAATGTCGCCGCTTGCGGGATCGTGGCTTTGGACGTTTAGCAAGCCGCAATCGTCCGGCTGCTGGCGTGTTGATTCTCGGTGCTGAGCGCCAGTATAACAGGCAACCAAACTGAGCAGCTTGGCCAGGCTTGTCGGCTTGGCCCAACCCGACCCTGTTGTGCCTGCCTGGTCTCCCTCGCACGAACGTGAACGCCTCGTAATGAGGCACACGTACACGCTCGCGCGCACGCGTACCTTCTCGTCATATATCAGCTGCACTGGGCCCCTCTGTTCCCCGACACGCCAGGCAGTCTCAACAACCCCGCCGCCTTCCTCCCTTCTAGCACACAATGCACAGCGCACTGCCTACGCCTCATGGTAATGACATACTCCTACATGCACGATAACCGTACCTATCTGACAGTTGAAGCTACCAGGAGATGACAACCATGACTACCGCCACAAGCTCGCATTAACCGCGACCGATCGTAATTGAACGTGGCCGCTTAATCACAGGAGACCGACCAGTTCGCCTTCCTGACAAGGAACCTCCTTCTACCGCGTGTGCGGTATACTTTCAGGTGTGGTGAAATCGATTTCTTCTTCCCGATGAAGAAGAAACTTCCTTAATTCTTGCAATTTGCTTTTTGATGAAGAGAGTGCTTCTTGGGTTGAGACCTCTGCCGGAATCAAATGACACCCCGGTATCTGCCTCACCTAAATATGCGACAGACGCAATTTCCAAGAATGCAATAACTCGGGGTGGATTAATGTGGGAACCGAGTGTAACGTCTTGAAGCAAAATACTAGTAAAAGATCTATTTGAATTAGGTTATGGGAATAAAACAAAAGATATACTTTAAGTGAACTTGTGCTTTCTTTATTCAAAGAGCACTTCGGAAGGCACGTCTTTCTTGTATCAAATACTGATAAAAACTAACTAAAGATTACTCATTTGCACCAGCACCCTTTGTGACAAAGGCTAGGCCTGTCCAAGCTTGCTCGACAATCATATAAACAAATTCCGTCACTTGGCTACACACATACTGTTCTTAGAATATAACGATTACTTTTTGGTATACAATAATTTTAAGAATTAAACAAACAGATCTGTCAACACTTTCCCCTGGGATGAGGACTCATCGATGCAGTACCAAAATTTGTTATTTCGTTTCCCTTAAGTCTACCACACGATCGTCTTTTTTACGGACTGCGGGTGCAGCTTGGTGTTTACTCGACGCGCTGTAAGAGATTAATTCTGTCGACGCGCCCTCATTTTTTTCCTCCTTTCTCTATCCGCGCCACCGCTCACAGTGAGACTCACATTGGTAGCAGGCTCAATGCTAGCAGCAGTAGAAACCGCGATATTTTCCCCTTGAAAATGCCTGTCTAGAATCCTCTCTTATTACGCGTGTTGATCTTGGACAGACTCTAGGCGAGGGAACTCTAAGTAAGCAACAGTTTCACTCTCCGTCTCTGCGAGAGTTACTGTAAATGCTATTTTTCTGATACGCCAACCGTCGTCCTTGGTTCCTTTCCCAGTTTGAATCATACTGAGTGACTTCAAGAGTTAAACATTTTGTTTTTATACATTGCACTTCCTTTAACTCATCATCCTTTTCCTCAATCTCTCAGTGAAAAAAATGGTTTAGCTGTCCCAGCTAGACGTATCGCTGGATTTCGTAACTCCTAAAAATTTAGCTGTGTGAGCTACATCTCTAGCTGTGTTGTCTAAATGTCTAGCTGTTTTAGTTAAACTTGCCATCTAGAAATTATCTAGTTAATTTCTACATGCTGGCAAGTTTAACTAAAACAGCTAGACATTTAGGCAACACAGCTAGAAAGCTGTAGCTTTCTACAGCTGTGTAGCTGTGTGAGCTGTAGCTCACACAGCTAAATTTTTAGGAGTTACGAAATCCAGCGATACGTCTAGCTGGAACAGCTAAACCATTTTTTTCAGTGCTTTCACTGGCGACCAGCGGAAATCTCCCCCCGCTTTTATTTAAATATTTATTATCATTTTTTATACATAATACACCTTTGGACCCTGAACATGCTGTCGAAAAAGGTCCTGTCCCCTCAGGGTTGGCGCTCCTGTTCTCTCCAAATCTCCTCATTCGCCTTATTTGTTACTCCCTATACCGACTATTCTCCTCAGAGGAAATTTTAATCTACAAAGATTTTCAACAATCTCAGTAGGTCCACAAGGGTCAAGGATTGTCTGGAGGGAAATATCATGTCGCCGAATGACGAGAAGTGTGATAAATTGTGACGGTTTGTCTGTTAGTGCGAAGCTTTCGCGAGCGGTTTCGAAGAACCAATGGAAACGGGACGAAAGAGGGAAGGAAACCGCGGTAAAGTAGGTGCGCTCTTCTTCAAAGGTTACACCGACATCCACTCGACTGTCGGTCCGCTCTTAACTTCTTCTCCCTTCCCCTCAACCACCACCGCCTGTATCTCCCGAGTTCTCTGCCTCTCTCTCTCTCTCTCTCTCTCTCTCTCTTATTCTCTCTTTCTCTCTCTCTGACTCTTTAGCGGTGTCTCGCTCTGCTAACTTTTCGCCCGCACCGCTGCGAGGCAAACCTACTGAGTGGTGCAAAAATAAGAGCGCGGTTTTTAACGGTTTTCCGCACAACGTCTAAAGTAATTCCTCATTTAAATGACGAAATCCCTTTTCCGATTTACATAAAAATTTTCACACGAAAGAGGAATTTTGAAAATTATTTTGAACTTTATATTTCAGGAAAAAATATTTTTTTATTTTATAAGAACCGATCAGTTTGTATAATCAGATTAAAGATTGAAGCCAATTTATAACATCTTAATATCCTCATTTTACTCAAAAAATATTAGAACTACACTCAACTCTGTCATTATGTCAGTCTGGCGTTACGACGTTCTTCGAATTTATCCGGTACTCGTTGGCCCACAATCTTTGATAAGGAGTTCGAGGGGCAGGGAGAGAAGTGCCTCTCTCTGCCCCTCCGGCATCACGTGCCCCACAGTTGCGTAGTCTGTTTTCGTCATAAAAATTCTAGGAAACGTGTATCGGTAACTTCAGACCATGCCCGAAAAGAGGCATAATTTAAGTGTAACTTTATTTAACAAATACTAAAAACAGGGCAACCTAGACTCGCTCTAGGACATAATACCCAAAAATTTCCCGGCAACTCAATAAACTAAGTGTACACGTACACTATGTGTAATCATCCCAATGTTCATCCTTTCTAAATTCTATTTACCGCGTGTCTATTCATTTAACATTACAAATTAAAAATATTGATACAATTGGTTCATATATGCTGATTTGCCAGCATGTATATTATATTAAAGGAAAAAGGGCGTGGGAGGGGGAACTCTTTTATTTTAAAAAAATTCTCTTCAATTCTTCGAAATTGTTAGTATAACGAGATAAGATTTAAAATAATCGGATTAAAAGTAATGATATTCAGATTTCCAAGGTGAAAAAACCTGTGTTTCATCCGTCCCGAATAAGTGTCGTGAACCAGGACGCTTTCGTCTGCGGGACATTTCGCACAAGTGGGGTTGGGTGAAGTGGGTAACGGGGACTGCACGAAATCCAAACTGGCGCGGTTCAATGCGTGACGCGGCAACGCAAACAGAAATCCGACACGCCAGCCAGATAGACATACGGATGGGTGGAGTGGTCGAAGGGACGTGAAAGGGAGGCGATGGAGAGCCATTCGCGTTGACTACGGATCGCTACCCCTGGTTTCTAGTGTCACCGCGTGAGGGTGGAGGAAATGCGAGCTGTTTCACAATGGAAGCCTTTTTGTGACACGGAGGGAAAAATACTACGTGTGGTTGCTTGCCAGCATTTGTCGACTCCCCCTATTCTTGATCGCCTCACTTCGCTCAACCAACGATAAGGTATTTTCCATTATCGCGGACAGCCTTCTCGTTAACCCTGTTCTATCAGAAATTCAGAGCTAAATTAGAATTTCAGCTTTATCTCTCGGTTTGTTAGATTATGGTCAATTAGCGTTGCAGAACACGATCAGCTTTTGCAATTAAGTGCATTTTCTTAGGTAGGATCATCTACCTCATAACGAGAATTTAAGTAGTTTTGTGATCCAAACTTGGTCCTTATTTTACCCCACCGCCATCGCCTAATCACCAGCATCTCTCTAAAACCCAATTTAGTCCTTCATGAAAATTAACCCATGGAACGGCACATGAACCGATATTTCTAATTTGGCTCGACACAGAAAGACCATAAAGAACTGATCTTCGCGATGCAGGTCGATGGCGTGTCGATATTTGTGGGACCGTGGTCGTGCTCTCTTCGTTTTCTTCTCACTCTCTCGCTTTGACTTTTTCCCCGTTCCCCGAATCCCGTCCGACCGCGAGCAAAGTCTCGTTCTCTCGTCTGGTATAATACGTGGCGGCGGTAAGCCGGCTGGCAGCTGCCTTCCGTGCAACCAACGTGCTGGCGGTCTGGTCTGGCCCGTTCCACGATTCTCCATGCGTGGAATCTCTGGAGATTCGTACCAACCCACTCCATCGCTCAGTTTCTCTCTCGGTCTCCCTCTCTCGTCTATATCTACAGCATCCCTTTTCAGTCCTTCCTTGAAAGCTCCCAGCTCGACATCTACTCTCTGCGTCTTTCAGATTGCAACATCGAATCCTCTCACTTCCAACACCGTAGACGGTTGCATGAATCGGGGCCGGGAGGTAAGAGGAACGACACGGCGCGAGAGGGAAAGAGCACGATGCCGAAGTTTAGTCCGGAGCGCACACTCTCTTCAACAGAACAATTATTGTCTAGATCTCGTCCCGCTTCAGGGTCCCGTTTCCGAAGCAGAGGAGACGAGTTTGAGGGCTGGAGTCAGATATGAATCTTGGCACTCGGAGGGGGTCGACTTGCCCGCCGGGAACCCTACTGAAGTGGAATGGGATCTGGGAAGGGGATCGGCAGACGAGGCTCTAATAATTTATTCAGTTTAGGCCTCCTGTCAGGTCTTCGTGTTCGTCTGTGTATCAGGTCCCGCGGTGACTCGTCAAGGATATAAGTATAAGATATAAGCTGACCTAGTCAGGCTGGTGCAGGTAGGTGGGCAAAGAGTGGTTAGCAAGGGTATCTGTCCTTACGTCACGACAACCTCATAAATGTTTGCCCTCCACTAATACTCCCTGGCTCTCTTCTTACGCGAGAAATACCCCGATCTTCCTCGATCAAATCTCCCAGAAACCTTTTCAGTCTTGTTGATTTCTTTTGCTCGGAAGGGCTTTTGGTTCTCAGGCCCTAATGAGACCTATTTGATTCCTGGCTCAGGACCAAAGAAGATTCTAAAAGACGTTCCAAGATTTTTTTCCGAAGACGTCCCATGTGTTAAGACTTAAGATATGATGAACTTTGCAAGGAAATATGATTTTCTGTGCTTGATAACTCGGTTGAATACTCCTCTCAGAAAAGGGGGAGTAACCTTCTGAGGAATAGGGGCTTATATCCAAAGTAAAACTTTCTGTAGACCAAAATTCCCTAGGCCAGCGGTTATTGTTTGAATAAGAGACTATCAGAACAGATTAGGGAAGTATTCATGTATATGTCTCCTTTGGTTCGAAATTTTTTACAGAAGTCTACTGCACTAATATAACTTAATACGAAAATACTTCAAGGTAATAGGTCAAATTAGGTCCCAAACTGACCAATAACTGATAAGCCTCGTCCTATCGTTATGGTTTGCATCAATCTCGACTCTGAACATTTTCAAGATCTATCAAGAGCATCTAAATCTAAACATGTCGATTGAATGTCGGTGTCAACCTGCACTTGAGTATCTTTTCCGTCACCAAGCTGGCTTTATCTCTCTTCCAAGTACTGTCTCGTATCCTTCTCTACCCCTCTCTCTCGGTCGATCTCTGGGGAGGGATCCGTTCCTTTTTGTCTCTTTCGTTCTTAGTCGCTCACTCGTGTGTACATGTATCTGTTCTTCTCTCTGGCTGGCACTCAACAGGGGCAGGTCGTTTATCTAAATGGCTACTGGGTGGCCTGGCTGGCTCTGCTTTCTCACAACAAACCAAAACTAACCCAATCATACACCTCCTCGTCGTCCGGAAGAAGGGAAAAAAACAAACCTTGATAGTCTGCTACACTTTAATGTATAAAATATAAAGTGTCCTCATGTTTAGGATTAGAAAAAGGGGACTCAGGTAGTTAAGGCTAACGAGGCCATCTCAACTCACTCTTTAGTACACTCGCTTCGAGACCTGATTTCGTCACCTACTTTGGAACTGTTGGCAACCGTCGGAAAAAGCATCGGCTCTATTTCTGTAATACAATCCTCAATCTGTTTGTTATAGATTGCGAGGGAGACTTCCTCTTGTTTCCTTCTTGACTTTGGTTAAATCGTCTTTGTATTCCCAATGGGTTAGCAATCGGTCAAAGTTGGGGCACATATTGGTTTCTATTGTCCAGGGAACGCCTTCATCTTTAGTGAGAATGAATAAAGTGGTTGCTTCCGTGATGAAGTAATAGGCGTGGCTCTTTTATGTATTGTAAACTCTCTAAACATGGTAAAGAGATTAGCCTTCTCGGGAGATACTTGCGAGAACATAAGTGTTACCTGCCTATTTTTTTACGTCTGGTGTCTTCTGTTTTGTAAATGGGTCACTGAACACGCATGGCCCCTTCAAGGAGCTTGACAGGATGAGCAAACAAACCGCCGACGAGGGTTCTGGCTAAGGGTGTGTGACTCCTCTCTCTTGTTCCACTCTCAAAAAGGGTCACGAGTTCCGACCCTGGACCTGCGTCCTGAAGGTCTGAAAGTCAATTTGTAACTTATACCATCGATTGTCTTGTGTTTCCTTTTGTGCAATTCGACCGTAAACTATATCTTTGATATTATTGGTATATTGATCTATTAGATATAGTTGTAGGTATGCATCTGTTCCACATCAAAGTGATATACTCTGCAGATGCACGTACAGTGAAATTCATGATACTGAACGTAATCCTTGCATTTCTACTAAGGCCACTCAATGCGTCCTTTGAGGTCGATCTCCGTATTGTCGATGGGAAATCGGATGATGCACCTGGAATTGCTCTATACGGAAGCGGCTAGCCTTGGCTTTGATATCAATGCACAGAGCGGCAATGTATATACTTACTAGGTACCCACACCTGTAGGTATTAGTAGGTGCTGCGCATAAGCTCTGCACTAGTACGACACATTAACCCGATAATGTAATCACCTCTGCGAAGTGTAATTGCACCTGAAATATCCTACGTGCGTGGTAACTATTTCCGTTTACAGGTGTTCAATGTTTACGGTTCATTTGAAAATGTGTTTCCGAAATCGATTATGAGTTAGTAATCAAGATTATCTATCGGGTTACGAAGGGATAATTAATTATCGTTCTTAACATGAACTATCGACTGTTGGTCCTAGATTAAAATTTTTATATCAGGAACTGGTGTTACCTGGACATGTTTCACATCGCTGGAGTGTATTTTTATTTATATGTCACCGCTGGTATAAACCGAACCAGAATTCGATACCACTTTCCGTGGCTTCGTTATATTACGTGATATTTTCCCACGTATAACCTACTATGAAAACGGACTCGAAACCGCGGTTTTATCACGAACCGAATGGAATTCAGTGTTGCATTCTGAGAACCGACTAGTCAGCTTCCAACTCGCTACCGAGTGTGAATTTCCGATTTTATAGCTTCCCCTTTCAGTATCGTTACGTCGATCTGGATTTGCTAAAATTTCCTCGGGCAGCTTCTGAGCAACTTTGACAACATCGATTACACACTGATGAGGGACTCGAACCTTTCCTAGAGTATCAACATCTTCTAGTTTTCCCTAGTCGATTTTTACCTCGAATATCCTTCCGAGTGGAATAAACGTACTTTTCCCGCTGTCAAGAATATCAGAAATGGTTTTATTACGTTTTGTCTTCGATTTTAAAACAACAAAGAAAGGTTGATAAAGGCAGCATGTGAGGAAGCTTTTTTTATCGCTACTGTTTGATCTTTCCTCGATGCGTTTGTTTCTACATACTGATCGGGAAAGAGTAAACTGAACTCGTATCATCCTTGTTGAAACGGTGATAACGTTTTATCGAAATGCCAATATTAACTTCTCTGTAGTATGGATTCAACTGGCCTAAATCTTCGTATCTAAAATATAGATATTAGGCGAAGATAAAGGTTTTCTAAATCCATTCTGTCTACCAATATACCAGACAAGTTACTATTTAAAACTTTCAACATCTACCTCCGTCTCTTGTTCTCTATATATTTGAACACATTTTTGTCATTTCCATCATCAGTGTAGAAAAAAATTGTCGATGCAGATAGGCGTTGTACGAAATATTTGCATTAGTCGTGACACCCTGTAGTGAATGGTTCTGATTTCGCTTCACCTCGTGGAGTCGATGAGCCTACTACATGTTCGTTACGTTGGCATACAACGCACACAGGGAAATATATTGCGTGACGCGGGAGGCCGGTAGGCGACAGGATGCCGAACACACGCCTCGTGCATTCAGCTGTGAAACGCACCCTGCGCTACACACCTACATCCCACTTATACTCACACATGCGCACGGATAATGGATATGCACACACGTGTGCAAGCACTCGCCTATCCTCGTACGCGCCAGTGGGTTATCATTCTCCGTGTCGGTGGCGTCAAAGGAATAGCTATAGTTCTGCCCCAGAGGTGCGTCCGCCTACGGCCGTTATGGTTGCTCGACAAATTATATGTACTCTGCGTATATCTCTCATCTTGCGTAATACAGAGTACTGCTAGAAAAAAAGTGCGATTCCATGACACGAAGTAAGGGAATTTATATAAGAGAATCAATGAAGCGAGGATGACTTTCCAAAAGTGCCCAACTCTAAAAATAGGAATTTTTGGGTTGTTAATACTTGCATGAATCCTAGGAATCCTACAGTTAGCGATTTCTAGTTTTTAACTAGATTTAGGTTGGTATTATGGAAGCAGGGTTTTAGTGTTAGAAGGATGGCTTGATTGACTTGTGTGTGAAAAAGTGGGGGCCCCTGGGCACGTGCCCCATGTGCCCTTATGTAAATTCGTCACTGAATACAACTAGTACTAATAATAAAAATGAATAATGAAAAAGGATGTAAGAGTTACACAGAAGACCTTTAAATGAACTTATAATTATCACGCTTGACCACAATCCCCTAACCCAGGAGCGAACCCCACGCGAGTTTGACTTTACCCTTCAACAGGTGTTTATAGGAAAATACAATAATAACGCGCTTGCGCCTTCAATTTCTTGAAGTCGCAAACTTGTCTAGAGCTATTAATCGTTTATGTCTACCAGTCTTTACTTTAAGAGAATTCTCATTTGAGAACGTTATGATATTTCAATTTAAGTAAAATAAGATCGAAATCAACTAGAGAAACCTAGCATTTATTTTCTAAAACTATTTCTTTGTCTCATCTTGTTTCAATCAACAAAATATGTATAGTTACTAATATATATGAGAATATGAGAAGCTGAGTTTTCCTTCTCATGAATAATTAGTTCTTGCTACTAATTTGGAAAAATCAAAACTCCAAGTTTATTGTTTAGTTACAAAATTTAATTTACACATTTTTTTTATTTAGCATTATTCTCTATACTAAATGAGCACACTTCCTCTTCACTTTTGGCAGTGCTGTAATAGGTTGATAAACTTTGTTGTGTCTCAGCATTTGGCATTGAACTATTCCAAAATATAAACGAATTAATGAATCAATTGAAACGTGTAGTGCAAAGTGCACCATTCGCAAAATTGTCTACAGAGCTATCTACCTTACCGATGTCAGATAGTTTAGTAGAAGAGCCAAGCGTCGGTAAGGCAGAAATCATTTTACAGGGTGGCTAACTTTCATGGTATAGTCAGTTAGGAATGAGGGGTTCTAAAATCTGTGAGTAAACCACCCCGTGGTAGATGGCGTTGACACGCAAAAATTAGACATTTCTATAAACAGGGTGTCTACCGGACCGGAAAACCGGGAAAAACCCGGGAATTTTAAATTGCCTGATCACTAGACACCCTGATAATAGATAATTCGGTAAAGTTAGTTTTGTTCCCTAAAACCCAACTTTGAAGAATGAAAAAAAAAAATTAATTTCGCTAATCAGTTATCTGAAAGTTAGAATAGGGAAATATATGGTCGTATATAATAGATTGGAAAAGTCCAGCCTATACTGGATAAAGGTATCTAAATATAAGATTTATAGCATGTAGATCAGGCTTAATCTAAGCATGTTATTAATTGATATTACTCTTCAGATTATGAATTCTAATGATTTTACTGATGTTTTGTTCCTTTCTGTTGCAGGCTTTGAATGGAGCTGAAGGCACAGTCCCACCCGGAAGGATCTTCAAAAAGGTCGCTATTGTTGAAAACTTTTTCGACATCATTCATGCCGTCCATGTCGATCTCGAGGGTCGTCCAGGGAAACATGCGGGTCAAAAAAGAACCTACAGGACGGTAAGGAACATTCAATTCTTTTTCGTAATTTAAAAAGTTCTCCGACTGTTACCGTTTGAATAAGTCCTTGAATGGAGAGGGTGAAGCTATATGACATGTATCCGCCAAAAGTGATAATTAATCAAGTAGAAAATATTCCTTTGATGATAAAGTTTGAAGGTGGAGATAGACATTGAGGGCGTTTATTAGCCCAATCGGTGGAATCGTCACGTGAGATGATATTAACCGATTCCCGTTGTCTTCTCTCGGGAATTCATTGAGGTATTCAAGCGACCGAACACTCGATACCGCACGTCATCTCACATGTTCCGGCGCACATTCGCGCAAACCACTCTCTCGGGTATCATATCTATATTCCTCTCTCTCTTCATTGCTCTCAGACTCTATCTATCACTTTATTTCTCTCTCTAACGTTCGTGACTCTCTTTCTCTTCGCCATCCAGCTTCATCGTCCTCTTTCTCTCTTTCCGTCTCCCTCTTTCTCTTACCCTCTCTAGCTTGCTACGATCTGCTTGTGATTCAAAACCTCAGGACACTTGTTGCATTGCCTGCTTACTCGCGTACACACATACACAACGAAACGCGTGACGGTGAAACTGTTTTACGTTAAGTCGACGTTACATAGTGCAATTCATCGAGTCGGGGAATCTCCCGCCGCATTAATCGTTGTCGTATCGACGCTAGAAAGTCACCCTCCCTTTCTGTATGCAACGGAAATTGAGATCTAAAATAGTTACACCTCATCGAAGAAGTACCTTCTTCCTCGAACCTATCCGATTCTTCATTCATAATTCTTCTCATCTAAGCAGAGTAATGGATCTTGCGAGTTTGGACTCGATCGCTAAATCATTAAACCAACATTTAGGAAGCGCTAATTGGGAAGAGGCATCAAGCCAGAGAGAGAAGTCGATTTACATTTTATGTACCTTATTCCGTTATTCGCTCTGCAGGAGAATGAGAATCGTTCGTTTATTTCAGGACCGAAGTAACTTTGCCACCCTGTCACGTCTAACCGAGATCCGTCGTCTCGGTTTCCTACCCACCCCTCAGCCTCTCACTTCCTCTTAGTTTCACAGTCAAGCCTCAAGTAAATCTTATCGAATTACCCCTACACTATACCCTATATACATCAACCTTTACCATTCTCGAATCCTTGATTAAGTTATGCCACTTCTCTCTCCTACCCCTCTGCTCGAGAGGAAACGTTTCCCATTAAGAAGCTACCAACATGCTATTACCGAAAATTTAATCTATAATTCGTTATTCTGGTTTTTGGTTTCAGATCACCGAAACTTACGCCTTCCTTCCGCGAGAGGCCGTCACCCGATTTTTGTTAGGGTGTACCGAGTGCCAGCGACGTCCCAGAACTCCCAGCCCCAGCAATCTTACGAACCAGTCTCATGCGAATACAGCTTCAACAACACTAACAACGCCTCTATCGACTAGCGTATCCACCATGACGTCCTCAACTGCGATCTCTTCCGTAACCCCCTTGAGTCCAACCCCCGGGACAGTCCTTTCTGCTACTCCGATGCAAATTAGCCAAAAACCCCGAGAAGCTAGCCACGCACCGGAGAGCAAGAGTTTATTCAACTACAGGCATCCCAAACACCAAAAAACCGTCTTCCCACTTCCCGAGAAACTCGAAAAGGAGAAGGAAGAGAAAATCCGAGAGGAGCAGATCAAAGAGGAAAAACTCAAGGAGCATAAATTGAAGGAAGAGAAGCACAGGGAAGAGAAATACAAAGAGGAAAAATACAAGGAAGAGAAACACAAGGAGGAGAAATACAAGGAGGAGAAACCGAAGGAGGAGAAATACAAAGAGGAGAGGTACAACCCCTTGAGTATCACAAATTTACTCAAGAAGGAACCCACCTTTAGTTCCACGACCGAAAACCTACTCGAGTCTCGGAGGACTCCAGAATCCGATCGTGCAAGTTCCAGGAGTTCAGCTTCTTCAAAGAGAAGGAGGATGTTGCCCGAGGGACGAACACCTTCACCGCAACCTTCTCACCCCCTACCCAGACCCTGGAGCCCAGGATTGGACACTAAGAACACTCCTATCGACTATAGCCTTCCCATCACTACCACGTACCTAAAGCACCAACAGAGAATCCTCGCCGAGCAAAATAAGAAAACTCCTTCCAGGGAGGAAATTGCGATCCAGGAGCTTCGCAAGGCCGCTTCCCTCTCCGAGGCTGAGAACATGGAGAACGAGAGGTTCTCCCCAGCAGCGGGTCTGATCGATACGAACCTTAATCTACTAGCCACGATTCAACACCTCCACTGCCAGGTCATGTTAGCTTTAACTGAAAGACTCAGGCCTTCGACGATCATGCCCAATCCTCTCGCTTTGCCAGCGCCGGTGGGTTTAATTCCAAATTCCATTTTTGAGCATAATCCGATGCTTGGGCACACTTCACTTCTTGGGACTAGTTCCATGATTGGACACAACTTTTCGATTCCTGCGAGTCAGCATCATTCTTGAGAGGCGATTGTTTTGTAAGATTTCAGCTGATTTGAAGCAGATCTGAGGCAGAAGATGTTTTCAAACTTTACAGTCTTTCTCAATGTGCTTCTAGAATGAGTGGAACGCAATTTTATGAAAATAGAAACTTGCCAGGTGTCTTGAAGTAAAACTATAGACTTTCCAAGGGAATATTGATGATTTGTAATGAAGAAAAATGCTGGACTATAATTCTTCTAGACTTTAGACACAGAATACATATTTATTTTCTTATTTATTGATAATTCACTTTTTCGTTTGGTTCGAAACTACGATTTAAAGAAAATTATCGCGTGCCTTCAGCAAACAAATCCTCCATTTGGAGTATCACTTTTGGAAATAAAGAACTTGAGATTTTTTCTTTTTAGATGTTCCGTAACTATAGTTCCAATAACTCCTAAACCAACTCCGTCATTTGTAATGACTTGTAAGTTATTTTACCAAAAATTCTCAAGAAGCAAAGCTCATCTGAAGACATATTAAGTGTATAGTTGTTAAGATCCCGTAGCTTCTCGAAGAACAACTGTAGTACAATAGAACTTAGGGCCTTACCAGTGTGCTTATGTGAAATGTCTAGAAGTTCGATATCTTTGTGAAAGTAGAAGATCCCTCAATGGGATTAACAATTGTAAACACTCTTGATTAACCCCAGAGAGATCGCCAATTTATTTTGTACATACTCGTTGTATAATAGCAAAGCTAGTTTTAAGGTCGAGGTACAATTAAGTTATTGTCGTCGCAATCAGCTGTAACATTTTTAACGTGCTATTAACGTTATGTTTAAATTGCACCCAAGAGAGGAAAATATACACTAAAGATATAAAAGAGCCTGACTTTTCTGTTCCTTCATCGTCCACCTTATCCTCAACTTCGACATTTGAAAAATTTCTTCCCCATCGAACTTTCGTAATTCTTCCCTCGGACTCTTTAAGTGATGCTTGACTCTTCCACTGTAAAGGAAAAATATAAACTTGTGGAAGGTACGGAAGTTCAAGAAGATTTCGACGGAGACAAATGACCACTTTTCTTTAAAAATCTGATTAAAGGGAAAGATACTTTTAATTGAGAAAAAGCGAGCATAATTAGTTTTTTGTATAATTATTAATATTTGATACAGAGGTAAGGAGAAGAAGGAAAGATGAGGAGGAGGAGGAAGAAGAGGTGAAGATGTGGAGAGGGGGTAGTGAAAAAGAGGCTAATGGAGTAGAGGGTATGAGTAGAGGTAGTGGATGAAGAAGAATTGGATTAGGGATGTGGAAAAGAAAGAAAAGACACAAGGAAGAGGTAGAGTGGAATTGATGAGGAAGAAAGAAGGGATAATGTGGAGGAGGGGGCGAGTAGAGTTTTTTGGAAAGGAGGGGGTAGATATAGGTTTTTGGAAGAGGAAGAAGAGGTTAAGATGTGGGAAGGAGGGAGATGGTGTAGATGAAGAGGATAAATGAGCTAATATGTCAGGTGGTATGAATAGAGTTGGATTAAGATGAGGATATGGATATAGGAGTCGAGAAGATGAGGAGGAAAATGAAGAAAATATGGTGAAAATGAAGAGGATAGATATATATTTGTGTAAGTGGAAGAAGAAACGGGAAAGATGATATGAGAAGGATGAGGTGAGGAGCACTATAAGAATGTATTATTTTAGATGAAATGAATTTAATAAAATTTAGTGTGCTTGATCACATCTTTTGATAGTGGGAAACAAGTTTGTGAAACAAAAGGAAAGGATGTTACTCCTACGAGTGAAATAGCTGAAATAAACAATAGAGGATCCTGTGGATGGAAGCAAAAGGCATTAAGGTGGGTTCTGGGGGGAAAGGCGAAGCTTCATTTCTGAGAGCCCGATGGGTGAATCCGCCTTTATCCATCTAGCTGTTGCCAACGTTGTAGCATCCTCGTTCCATCAACTACCCCCCTGCCTGGCACTTCTCTCTCCTGGTTCTTCTCCCTTACCATTCCAGCCCTTAGGAGAACTCGCCCCCATCTCCTCAATTCCAATAAGGCTACCCCATTCCATTCCGTCATTTCCACCCTTCGGTCTCCCTCGAGCCTGCATCCTCTGCCAGCAGAGGCCTTCTCCTTCTATACGGCAATGTTCCTATCGATTCAGCCACGGAAACACGTTTTTCCTAGACTCCAGTATTCTTTCTTTGAAATTCGAGGATCACGTGATACCAATTAGGAATTTGGCTTTTTTCCAAATATATTTTGTACTTTAATTCCCATAGATAGTATGTGGGGAGTAAGAAAAATAAGTAGGGGTTGAGAAGATTCGAGATTTAAAGTTGAGAAAGCGCCTTATCAATTGATAAAAGTTAATACACGATAAATTATCTTGCCTGTTATCGATACGCCGGTTTGCTTATCCTGACTAGTAAATCGATGAATGCATTCTCTCGCGACCCTCGTAGCACACAATGACCATATTATTGGGGTTAAAGTGGCGTAACTCCATTGAATGGCGATTTAGCATTTACCCCACTGGCTTCGTTCCACCCAACGTGAAATCTATTGTTCTTCGGGGAATACCCCATGAAATCTGTCACGCTTCCAACAAACGAACGCAGCCTCCAAGAGACTTCAGTATACATATATACGTATCTTTCGCTGATATGCCGTAATCCCTATGTTTTACATCCTGATTATGTATTAAGCTCTTGAATAATAATGCTTTTCAAGTTTAGTTTAAAAAATACGGATATATAAGCGATCTCTTTCCCGTGAAAATCTGCGTTGGATTAGTTATCCTTTTCTCCAAAAATTATTTTTTTCATTAACTATTTCTATCTAAGTAAATATTAATTGGAAACGGGTGGTTGTTAGAAGCGGGATTGTTAATGGAAAGTATTGGTAATCTAAGCAAAAAAAAATCTCAACTAGCCATCATACTCGACACTATATCCTCTTTTACCCAGCATCGCGCCACGAAGTGATAAAATTGCAAAATAATCTTCCCCTCGAGTTACAATAATTATTCATGGACTCTGGCTCATCGATCGTTTCCCGTGTCAGGAAAAGGTCAACCTAAGACGGAAGTTAACGAGTTCTCGCAAAGTCGTCACTTTCTTTGCTCGCAGGGAATAAAATATGTTTTCCAAGGGAGTCCCTTGGAAAGTGAGGCCAAGGCGAAACGATCCGATCGTCCTCGGTCTCGGGTCGTTATTCGTTCGATGAAGCAGACTAGATTCTAGATTCCAGAATCAAGAAAGTCCTGTAAGATCGACCTCATCTCCAGCCAGTAGGATCCTCCACGTGGCCATTGTAATTCGTATCGCGAATCGCAAGAAGGGAATCTCTTATTTTCTCGTTGTCTAGTACCCACCTATCGCCAAGCACCAGCACTATTCTGACCTTACATGCACGTACAAGAACCGACCCCCGAGGATAGAGCCGGCACTAGAATGTAAGGGATGATTTCGGAGATAGCTCGAGGGTCGTTCGCTACGTAGGAGTTGTCGGATGGAGGTCGAGGAGGTGGAGGGGGGTTTGTGAAATGGGGTGGGTTTGCGAAATGGGGGCTGGCATTGGGGTGGTTTACGGGGTGGAGGAGAGGCTTCGGGAGGTTCAGAGGGAGATGGAGGTGAGTCTGCAGAGTCTCAGGAGGGTGAGTTTGGCGCCGAGGTGTCGCTCTCTCTTCCTCTCTGTCTTCCTCTCTCCTTCTCTCCTTTACTCTCAACTTCAGAAGGAGATTACCTAACTTTCCCATTTTTCACTTTCTATCTTCCACATTTTACTGGTCAATTTTCATCCCACGCATTTGACTTAGCTATTTTCATGTTATGTTTTCACCTTTAAGAGTGGAAAAAACGAAAATATGAACCGAATTTCGGGTTCTAATGGAATTAGTCGTAGAATTAGAATAACAATTTTCACCTTCTTCCGAATACTTCGTTTCTTCCTCTGTCCTTCTCTCTAATTTCCTTTAAGTTTACTTTCATTTCCTAAATTTTCTCCATTGTACTCTCTCGTTACCTGAATACCTTCCGCTCTGTTCTTAATATTTATTATTTAGAATATAAAATACGAGAAGAAAAGGTTCAAAATATAAATATAAATAACAACACTGAGTGGGAGAAGAGAAAAGAGAGAAAAGGGTGAAATGAGCTTACTAATTCCTGAATAGTAAAAGGATGAATTGTCGAACCTCGCTCGCGACAGATTTTTCCAGACGAGCTTTGTTTGCATTTCATTTTACAATTCGCTCTACGTCTTGCTTTTCCGAGGGGAAAATGTTACTCAATTGGTCTCTCAAGACTCTTAAAGGTCACTTTCTGGCTATTGTTAACTGTTTCTTATTCAGATTGAATTCCATCTAAAGAGACTTTGTTCATATTGGATATGACATTTAAAATTCGATAATAGCAGTCACGTTAAGATCTGCTTTCCCCTTTGTTTGTAAAAAATTAGAACTAACGCACAGGTAGAGGGAAAATTACATATCTGAAATACTCATTAATTGTTTGAAATCCTATAAGAATATTTCCAAAGCCGAAATGTTGAAAACGAAGCAATTAATAAATCAAAAGATTTATCCTCTTCAGCACTCATCGCCTACTTACATTATTACCTAATTTATCTTGGTCTCCTTTTTCCCCAGACATCCCAAGGACTTAGACGTTAATGACTCGGAGGGTGCGTTACTTTTCACTTTTCTTAATATTACCCCCTTTCCCACACTTAATATCCCAACTTCTTCAAATCCTAGTTGTTTTAAACTCTTCACCCAAAAAATAATTTTAGTATCTAACTAGTTTTTTTTCCAATACATGACTTCTTAATTCTTCAACTAGAAACTACTGTTTTCCACGCTTTAAGTCATACATTTTTCCTAAACGAACTAAGAACACTAACTAAAATCTTCTTTTAATAATCTCTAATATTCCCTGTATTCAAAACACTCTCATCTGAGAAAAGCTCTCTCGCTTCCATAATTTCGCCTTTCGGCATTCTCCACC
>CAJFCO010000117.1:931402-1183693 GCA_904066015.1 Synergus gifuensis
GTAATGTTCAACGATGCCTTCCTCTGTTTTGTAACGACCCAATCCTGTTTTCCATTATAGAAATCAGGATTGGGTCGTTACAAAATAGAGGAAGGCGTTTGTATTATTACAATACTACTCGCTTTTTACGCAGAAGTTTCCGTGCAGAGCGACAGTCATTTTTTATTTACGAAAACGACGGGAAAATAACAGGGAATCGAGCTGTCACTTTGAATCCTCCCATTTTTCCTGTTGTTTTTCTGAAATTCACCCTGTGGTCGCGAAAAATGACAGGAATTCCTGTAGTTTTTCTCCTGTCATATTTTTTCGTATGGGAACCATATACACTCAACTTCTGCAAATTTCACGAAATCCAAAACAGAGGTCTCCGCAAATTGCACCAATAGCAACCAATCAGATGCCGAGTGCAACGCATGCGCGATGGTATCAAGTGCATGTTCAGAAAGATTCTGGTGAAATTTTCGGAATTGTAAAATTTGTGGAAGTAGAGTGTAATAGGCAATAGGTATTCATTTTTTCATAGTTTCAGCTTCTCGCTGGTTTCAGTTTGTTATAATCTCATTTTGCCAAATAATCTTTAGATTGGAGACCCTGTATCATTTATGTACTAGATGGAAATGCACCTCAGATAATTTTTTAAGTACACTCGAGTCTTTCAAATATCAACTTCACAAATCTCAAGTTCTCTCAAATCTCAAGTCATTTTTCTCTCAAATGTCAAGTGTCTCTTCCTCAAATCCCACTTGATAACCACTGCGCACGCGTTGCGCTTGGTATCTGATTGGTTGCTATTCACGAGTAATTTAGAATGCTAGAGAATATTATATTACATGCAATGTATTGTGAGTGTATTGTGAGCAATTGGAAAACCAGGGTTGGTCAGTTACGTGTAACTCGAGTATTTTTACGTACACTCGAGTCTCCCAAATGTCAAGAAATTTTTGCCAGAGGTTCTCCCAAATGTCAAGAAATTCTTTATCCTCTATAGTCACATCAATTGCGCATGCGTATTGCGTATATAATATAATATTTTTTATTTTATAATATAATATAATTTTTTT
Organism: Synergus gifuensis; assembly: GCA_904066015.1. Taxonomy (NCBI): domain Eukaryota; kingdom Metazoa; phylum Arthropoda; class Insecta; order Hymenoptera; family Cynipidae; genus Synergus; species Synergus gifuensis. Next base: position 932,464 of record CAJFCO010000117.1, read on the forward strand.
ATTTTATAATATTATATAACATTTAAAATTGCGCGCGAATAGCAACCAATCAGATGCCGAACGCAACGCGTGCGCAGTGGTTACAAGTGGGATTTGAGAAAAACGAACTTGACATGACATTTGGGAGAACTTGAGATTTGGGAAGTTAACTTTTGAGAGACTCGAGTGTATATTACTATAATTTTTTACATTTGTGAATTACGCATTATACATAGAAAACCTCTCACTACATATGAATTTGGCGTTTTCAACGTAATATACGTACGTAAATTACGTCAAAAACCTCATATAATTTACCTATGATATATTACATAAAGTATATTACTGGCTAGTGTGGTTTTTAATTGGTAATTTTATGGCAAAATCATGTGAAAATTTCCAAGGTCAGGAGAATTTTATAAAAAGTAATTTATCTAAATTTTGGTCTTTAGTATCTAAATTCGTTATTAACAGTAAATTATTTTATTTTACAGTATTCTTCAGATCTACAGAAACTTTTTATTAATCCAAAACGTAACAATATCGGATCCTGCTCACCGGCTGTTAGGGTAAGTTTTTTCTTTTGATTTTAAATTAGTTTTAAAAAATGTTTAAAATTGGCACGTGCATTCAATTTTCTTTTTAATCTTTATTTTCATCGAATTTGCAAAAAAAAATTTGAAAAATGAAAAAATTTTGATTGAATGAACAACAATTATTACATAAACTAGAAACGATTTCCAATAAAATTATATATGGAAGGGGATTCTGTAACACCTGTATCACTATTTCGATACAAAAACACGTATCATACACATCATGTTAAACTTGAATTGCGTGAGTATCTACAGCAAAATATATACGAATGCACATTTATGAGGCTTTAGAAAGTATGTGTAAAGAGAATTTCAGCAGAACCACTGGACTGATTGGAATGGCATAGACAGAGGTGGATTACGTTTCCGATTGGAGCGTTGCTACGGAATTTTCAAATTTTCATTTCAAACCCGTTTTCACCTAGCGGTCACTCGAAAAATACATTTTTCATTGTATCTCCATTTTTGCAATAACCTCACTTCCCAATATGCAGAAAATGCTTAAAATTGCTTCCAAATGATTTCTGTTATTATTATCAGTAATAAAGCATTCAAATTTTTTTATTAACAGAAACAAAAACTGATCTAAAAATCACAAAACAATCTCAAAAAGTATAGAGTTTCTATACGTGGAGAGAAAATACAATTAACCATCTTTTTAGCATGTTCTATTTAACTACCCGTTACCTGCAAGAAGTTAATAAAAAAAAATTGGATTATGAGGAATTAATTGGGAATCAATTGAGACCGAAGTAGGTATTTATTGTGAGAACAACAAAAGCCCTTATGCGAAGACAAGACCGTTAAAAAATGATTAACGAGGAAAATAAAAGAAAAATGGTAAGGTTGTTCACGAGCAATGAAAACCAATAAAGGGTTTACGTTCACGCATACGAGTGCAAAGTGGACTCTAGGACATCTCACACAGCAGAGCCTCGACACGTACACATCCATTCTCATAGAATCGCTCGGGCACTATCAGCGATGAAACTATTTTCTTGCATAGAGCCCGACAAGCCGCAACCATCATCCGAGTCCCTTTAGGGACGGAGCTCTAACAGCGCCCCAATTTCATGCCGATGCATCGCTACCTGTGATTATCAGCGCGTACCGTGTTAAACCTGAAGCCCAATCCTGCGTTTACAATCAGCCTGGCTTCCATGAAACGCATACTATCCAAGCCCTATTCTCGTACGATCTACTCTCAGCGACACATAAACTAGAATACACATATGCGAGATCGTATATATCCACCTACAAGGAGTCCATTTTGATATCGTAGTTGCTCGTGAGTACAGTGTTGGTCATAAATTCAGTTCTGGGTCAAACCTCATAGGAAAGTAAGGATTTTCGGCTTAGAATTACAAGATGTTTGGTAATTGAGCCCTTGATTGACTTATTTAGAGCAGCATCACCTAGAAATCATAATAGTTGATTTTAATTCAATTTTGTGCTTTTTAGGGTGTTTTCCATAGGGGGCGAGTTTTAGGTATTCCTCAAAAAATTCTTACCATCAATATATTGTTTAAGATTATTAAAGAGAATTTTCCACGTCTTAAAATTTAAAGAAAGTTAAACTTTTTGGTGTTATCTATGGGAGGTGGGTTTTAGGGTTTGTTCTGGAAATTCTTACTATCAATAAAAAGTATGGTATTGTTAAGGAGAATTTTCCACGTATTAACATCTGAAGAAAGTTGTAAGTAGTAAAGTAAAGTAATAGTAAAGTTGTATTTTCACGACTTGGTGCGTTTCGAAAAATCGTTTTCACTAGGGGTGGTCTCTCATCTCCAAAATAAAAAGTTTGCAATTTTGTTTGCATAGAATGGGTTTTTAAGTCGCCCCTGAGAATTTTCCCAGCAAAAAAAAACATTTTTTTATCGTTCACTTGAATGTTCAGAACTTTTGGGCAATGCCCCTCTCTGTAGAGAGGGGCCTCTAGTAAATATCATCGAGAGGGGACGTAACAGGATGAGGGAGAAGGTTTAGTAGTATTGGTCAATGTCTAGTCAGCCAAAAGGCATGAAAGACCTGCAGCGATATTCTTTTACAGAGGAGTTTAAAATTTAAAAACTCTCAGAAAACTTTTCTGACGATGCTTGCCGGTACTTTAAAGACCAAAATACTCAAAAATTGAAAAAGTACTGGAATACTTAGGTGCTCTACTGTATGTGAAGCCTCTGTACAGAGGCTATATATGGGCTCTACATATGTGCAAATACAAGTCCAGCCGGTTTACATGGAGAGATAGGGTGGTGAGTGGTTAGAGGATGAAGGGTGCAGGGTAGATGGAGAGCGGTAGGGGTGTTGGCAATGAGGGAGAGAGGGTTGTGTCGGTTCCACGAGGGTAAGTAGAGGTGTGGTTGCTTTAGAGGTGCGTTGAACCTAACGCAGGTAGGCTGACATCGACGTGCGCCTTGTTCCCACTGAAACGTGCTGAAATCCATGCGAAATTGGCGAGGTAACGAGCACCCTGAGAGGGGGTAGGGGTACAGAGGAAATAACCTCCATAGAAATAAAGCACAAGAGGTTAATTCATAAATTCGAGAAAAGTACAACTTTTCCAAGCAAGTTTTTCCATCAACTAGGTTGATTATGAGAAAAAAAGAGGTTTTTTTTATTTCGAACTTTGGCGAAAGAGAGGAATTAGTAATCGACGCTTAAAAAAGTATTTATATGACATTTTTCATTGAACTAGGAAGAAGAGATAAAAGAGGTGATATAAATATTGAATAAAATATCTGTTCTGAAGGTGCAAAATATGAGCTGAGCGAGTCCCTTGTGATTTCATCGTGCGTGTTTGAACCAGCTCTGTTCGTGCATTCACATTCGAGTGCGTAATTCAGCGGTACCTAATGCCGGTTAGGGGTGGCTTTGGGCGGTAAAGGGTGGTTTTTGGGGTGGCTATAGAGATGGTAGGAGGGTTGCGGGTGGATGAAGGTAGAGGCGGCTTCGCTGTTTGTGTGTCAGCCGCGCCGGGACCCTCTGCCCATCCTCCCACCCCCAACCCCTCATCCAGTTTCCTCTCAACTCACCCTCCGCTGCCTGGAGGGTGAGGAGGCTCGAGCTACGACTTTGTGCAAGGGTGCGTGCGTCCGCTGCGCATGTACTATTCTCTACGTATACACACACATGCGGGTACACCTATGTGTTGCACCTTACAAACATCACCTCTTGTTCCTCCTCTCCCCACGTATAACGGATACGAGGCTAATACAGAAAGAACAGTGTGCCTCTCTCCCGATGCGAAATTTGTATTATTTTCCTGTATATGTGCTTTTTAATATGTGTGGAGTTTCTGAAATCGTAAGAATTCAAATTTGTTGAAATGCGTGTTTCAAAATTCCAATTTGCCTGTGGCTTTTAATTTAAATACGTTTGAAAGCGGGCAGAAAAAATCATGGTAGTTTTTAAATGTAAGCGGGCAGTGTTTGACATGTTACTTTACGAAAGTAACGCGTTATCGTTACCGTTACTGCTTCAATGTTATTCTCTTGTTGAAATCATCTATGAGTGTGTATGTGTGTGTGGGTGTGTGTGCGTAATCGATGGTTTAGGACTTGGGTAGGGGGTGGGGCTTATAAGAGGTTGCGACTTGCACATGGCCTACGGTTTACCGAGAGACAAGTATTCTCTTAGATCTAAACTTACGATCCTCAATGTGAGAGTATGTGTCGAATTGCAGGTATGTGTGTGTGTGTTTAGATATAGTGCTTCAGTATTTACTTGATTGATGTTCACATTTGATACTTGACTGCCTGGCCGATAAATATCAATAGGGTTACTAGAAACTACACTAAATTAAGCCAGTTCCCCTATAAGATCGTTTGGAAAACTAAGATATATGTGATCCCTAGTAATACACTCAACTCTCATGTTAGGTCACTCTCGTGTTTTGACATTCTTAGAATTTTAGCCAGCTCGCAACTTATGGTGAGGCATGGAGAGAAATTTTTTCAAATTTACTTTCTTCTTTTTCTGAAATTAAAGAATTTCGGATTGTTTGAATTGTTCAAATGGTTTGATAGGAAATGTCAGGGAAATTAAAAAATCGAATTTTGTACCACCCTGGTTTTGATTTCAAAGCCGAAGACATTGTTCAAAATATTTTTAGAAATACCATTTCTTCAGACAATAATCAACTCTTCATCTCGTACCCGCCAACCCCACCATCTCTACAATATATAATATATAAAAAATTACTTTATTCTCACCGTAAGCTACCTTTTGCGCAAGTATTACACGGATGGTAGGTTGGGGTAAGACAGCGGAGTTCTCTAAAAGGTGAAAGGCATTTCAGCCTTAGTGAGGTAACAGGAGAAAGACAGAGAGGATGGGGAGTTGGGGGATAGGGGGGAGCAGAGAGTTGGCTCAGCTGTGTTTTCCGCTGGGTTGAAGAGGTGGTTGTGGGGTTGCTGGGGGTGGGATTGGTGGGTGGTGGGCGCTCGGCATAGAGGCGGTTGTGGATTGTGGAGAATGGGTATCGTGATGGCAGGGGATGAGGAAGGGAAAGGGGGGTTTAGTTGGATGGCTGGCTGGCAGGCACGCAAGGGTACGTCGAGCTGGGCCTGGATAGTGAAACGAGGGTTGGGCTGCTTTGAACTAAGCCAGAGCCGGTGGAGGGCAAAGAGGGATGCACACTAGGGGGCTGTCGAGGGTGGAAAGGGGCTACAGGGCTGGAAGGTGGATATGGGAGGTAGTCCTGGACACCGCAGCCTGCCTAACTGCACCGTGTAGGGCTACCATCCACTGTTCTAAATAATTCCACGATAGGATTGCCGCGGCTTTCTCGACTCCACACTGACGCATTTGGTTCCAGGTTGTCCAGCTTAATCTCGAAGTGGAAGTCGGTATGAAAAACTAAAAAGGAAAACGGAAAAGAAAATTAGGTTTTGGATTTTGGATCCGGAGTGTTTAGGAGTCCCTAAAGTTAGTTTAGGGAATAAAAGGAATGGTGATTAGTCACATTGCATAATATTGCAGCACATCGGATAGGATTGGGTCACATTGAATAGGATTGAAGTAATAGAGTAAAGAATTCTAGAAGAGAGGATTGGAAACTGTTTTAGGTGATCTATGGGAGTCTTAAGTAAGACGAGAATTGCAGAAGCTTTGACGAAAAACCGACGAGAAACATCAAGCCGGAGCTGAGCCGGGTGAAATAAATCATAGCAGCGGCCGGCGAAGTTTGCCTCTCCACAAAAGAGATTCAAAGTTCCGCAGTTGTAACTACTCACCCTCTCTCACCCGTCGGCGGTTCAACGTAAGACAAAGTGGGTTAGTGTAACACGTTGCGATTTTTGCTCTCGGGTGTAAAATGAGTTCTGTTCAATGTTTTCCTTTTGTTAATTGTCTTTCCTCTACAGCCAATTTCTTTAGAAAAAAGAGGTTAAATGGTTTTTTAGAGAGTCGATAATTAAGTTAGAGAGAATATAATTTGGTTTATAATAACTACTTGGTGCTATAACGCTACCTTTTAATTTATAACGAAAAGTTAATTGCCTCTTAAAAGTAGCCTACAAAGAATTCTAATTAAACAAATAATTTAGCCAAATAAATAAATTACATAACCAAAGAAAAGGGGACATCAATTTAACAACAAGCAAAGGGATTTAAAAGGAACAATTAATGAAAGATAACAACTAAAAAAAACATGTAAATATAAAATGAGGAAGGGTCTCAACTCAATAAATGACATCACAGTACGCAGTGGATAATCTGATAAACTGTGGATATTTTGGTCCACCACCTCTAATAGGAAATTTTCGATATTGAATAAGTTAATTACATGAATCGGAAAATACAGGAGACAAAAAATTAGAAGGTAAATGATGATTTAAAAGGTAAAGTAAGGGGTGTGATTCATTGGGTTCATGCATAGGTTATATCAGTCGCTAACATCAGCCTAGGTATCTTCCGCCTACAATTTCTTCCCGTAAATCCCTCCTTTGCCTTTGCCACTGGTACCGGAGGCAGGACCTATATCTTCCACCCTCCGAGTCCAAATACTCGCTCACCAGCTATTCTACGATGCACGTAGCAGCCTGGTTGAGTTGGTAACATTGCATATAGCTATAGATACAAGTATGCATGTTTCCGCATCTATACTCACTTCAGTGGTTGCAACCATCGAGACCATTCACCATCGCCGACGCCTACCTACTCTAATGCTCCTTTGTATTCGCGAACGAAAGCAAACTTCCTTTCTAAAGCTGAATCGCGCCGTTGAGATTGTCAAGTTCTCCAATAACCTCGGGTATCAGGTGGGAACTCGCGTTCACATTCGAGTCGTAACGTTTGCACTCGCTCATTACTTTTTCTTTATGGTAGTTTACAATCAGGTGCGTAAATCCAAGGCTTTTTAATTGAGGATTTCTTGAAGCTGGGCGTTTGAAAGATTAGGATGATTTAACAGTTATTAATGACACAAAGATATGGATTCTTCGAAGATAGAAAATCGTATTTGAAGGTGATCAACATTTAGAGGTTTTCGTAATTGGAAACTTCACAATTGGGGTAGTACTTGAAGTCATGCAAAGTTAGGATTCAACGATAAAGGTTGTAGAGATTTTGAATATTGGAGATGTCCCAATTTTGAAATACACCTTTGATGAAACTGATGCAGAAGATACCGGATGAGGGAATTTCTTAAGTTGCAGAGAGTTAACGTTGAGGATCTCACCTAAGATAGGGACGCCAAAAGTTGGGGTCAAAGTTAGGGTCGTCTAAATTAGGGACTATTCGAAGTTCAGTGTTTCCACTATGTCCAAAGCTGGGAACAACCCAATGTTGAACGTCTCTGGAGTTGGGAAATTCCAAAATTTGAGCCTGAAATTGATGTCCATGTTTTCCAAAAAGTAACCTACACTTCCAATCGACGTGATCTTGATGATGACGAAACCTCTTCCTCAAAACAACTATATTTCATATTCCTATTACACTTCTTTAAAATGGAGTTAATTTTCTCTTAATTGGTCAGTGACTACATTTCCGAGGCGTTTCTGCCTCTTGGGAAAGTATTTAAAAGCGGATCGTTAAAGGAATAGGTGACAAAGGGAACTGACTTGTCGCACCTACATATGGCGTGTGTACACGCCTTGCTCGACACATCCTCCTGCAGTGTTCACAACTTTGTCACATTGCACGAATTATAAATTAAAACTGTACTCGTAATTAGGTCACGCTTCACGTCCCTTGATTTCTCTACGATGCATCGTCAGTCCTAAAACTTTCGTAGCAACAAAATTCTTTTCTCCTAAATCTAGAGAGGTACAAACGCAATCATGCTAATGATCTTTCATACAGGAATTAGAGAAACTAGTTGCAATGAGAAACAAACGGAAAAAGTAACTTGGCGATTAATTCAGGAAACATGAGCGCCACTGCGTTCGCCATGTTGGCTACCCTAGGTTGGTTAGAGCTTGGGCTTGGAACAGGAGCTGTTTCCGGTACTGGAGGGTATGAAATGTGTATATATATATCTATGTGGGACGTATATACACCAGAGCTTGCAGGCCCTCACCCTCGTTTACCTCATCCCCGTGGGGTTTGTGGGGGAGTTTGTGGGGTAGAACGAGAGTCGAGCGGGCAAAATGGCCGCAACCAACCTGGAGAAGGTAGATAGATCCATCACAAATCTTTGGTTTCTCCTTTCTACTTTCCACCTTTGAGCTTACTTCTATTTTCCTCCAGAAAACCTCCGGATCCGAAAGCAACCCTTCAATCTCCTAATCTTATAAGAGGGAACAAGTTATCAGGAGAACTACGAGATATCTTCTCTGAAATCGGAAACAATATTTCTTTGGTTTATTTAGCCTCGTTGAATCATAATGAGGCTGATTTATTTATTATTTTTTAAATTCAGTCGATTGGGTAATTTTTTATTATTTTAAAAAACGTAGTGGAAGACTGTAAAGGAAGATGTTGGAAGAACCAATAATTGAGCGAATCTCGTAAAATCTTCATTACACCCCATCGGTCTAATAAAATCGTCCACGTACTAATTTCCAGCCCTCATCTCGATTTACCCCATTTTCGCTTAAGGGGGTAACTACCACCGACTCTGGTAGGCTTTCCAGTCTGTCGATGGCTAGACAAAGAGGGTGAATGGCAGAGATAAAAAGCGAAAGAGAGAAACGAGAGGGGTTGAATCGACGAGTAAAACAATCATGTCATCGTGCTATTTGGCTACCGCCTCGTAAAACAGGGTCTTTCGCAATTTTTCACCCTGCCATTTTACGCATTATTTTCTTGTCCATTTAAACGAGACACTTTTAATGCCGTCATTATTATCGCCCTTCACAAATCCACGAAGTCAAATTGTCGCGTTTGTTTCCCTCTTCTACCCCCTTTTGTTAATATTTAAACTTCCAACAATATCACCATCAATCTTATCATCATGATAAAGATTATAAAAAAACAGAAACAACTTCTAAAATAATTTAAATGAACCACTAAACTGATTAAGGAAATTAGTATGGATCTTTTAATTAATTAAGATACTACCATCATTCCCACTTTCCTTGTGTGATAAAAGGCGTACCCGCTTTTCACGAGCGACCTTGGGATCTGCCTTGGATTTTCCCGGGCAGCTTGAGACTGTTTCGTCTGCTCGGCTCGTTAGTCGAGCTTCTCACTAGTTAAATAATTAACATTTTGGTTAGAATGTACCTCTGGTACTGTCTACCTCCCCCATTTTCCTTCTCACTCTCTCTCGCGGTTCTATATACATAGAACGTTCTCTAGTGCGTCCCTGTAACACGAACCCCAGTTAGTCCAGTGATGTCCACTATACTCGTCGACTCTCCTGGCAACCCTCTCCAACCCCCCTGCCCATCAAACTAGAGTCCAGCTTGCATAGCGTGCATATTGCACGTTATACTGTAACTACGGCCACAGACCTAAAATATACAGTCCACTAGAACTGCGCTGCACACAATCGCCGAAGTGGATGACAGGGGCTGCTGAGTTTGGTTTAGAGAGGGAGGGTTGGGAAGCACCAACCCACCAGGTTGTATCACCTACCCTTTGCGCGTCACTACGCCGAAAGGTACGAAGGTAACTACCTATAGATATGGGTACAGAGATAGGAGGCAAATGTACGTCAGCTGCGCTCACACGTTCAAACTATATCGTGCTAATGTGCGTGGGACAATACATTATTAAATAACACTGTTTCCAGTTTCACTAGAGAGGAAAATTTGGAGCGAAAAAAGTTGCACTCGATTTCACTGACCACACTCCTTTTATTTAAGTCAGGCCCCATTTCTTTATTTGCCACGCCCTTTTTGTTATTACCGACATAGGCTGAATCTCTTCCCTTAAACCGCACCCCCTTTTCTTCAAGTCATGCCTTCTTTCGCTGACTAGACGCCTGTAAATTAAACCCGATTCCTATTTCCATTGAACGTTCACTCCCTGTATTTGTTTGCCACGCCTTTTTTATTATTTTCATCCGAACCCTCATAGGCCACGCCCTATTTTTCTTTAAGCACGCCTCCTTTACCTCAAATCAAGTTTATTTTCGCTGATCAGGCCTCTTTGAATTAAACCTCACGCCTCTTTTCATTAAAATAAGCTCACTTTTCTTCTTCATACGTTTTTTAAATTCTCCACACCTGTAACTTCTTAGGCCACACCTCTTTTCTTAATCCAAGCCAATTTTCCTTAGGCCACGTCCCCTATCTTCAATAAACACGCCCACATATGTATTCACACCGGTATCTCGATTTTGTCTTTAATTTTTATTGCCGTCATAAAGAATAAAAAACAAAATAGAAACTCCAGTGTAACGCTGAAAGTAGAATAATTGCTAATGAGATTACTTAGAATTGTTTGCTAACAAATGTGTACTCAGTTCTGCATTTGGTCACACATGACAGAAATTTTTAAATGGCTTAGGAAATGCTGCTACCATTTAACCCCTCACCCCTGTTTAACAAATAGCTATCAATTACACTATCATTGCACTTCCAAAGCAACCTATCCTCAATTATCCAGCTAGAAACTCGGAACTAGTACGTATAGAATATATACTGTATACAAAATGAAGATTAGCTCAGAGTGTCAGGACACTTTGGGGGCAATTTGTTTACGTAGGTCCTTCTCCTAATGTTTACCCCATCTCTAACTGCCTATCGTAGAGTATAGATTGTATAGTACTCTTACGACTCTGAGTCTCGAATCCAGCATCTCTCGTCGCCACTGCGTCTGGACCCTAACAAGAAACTTACCTCCTACCTCCAACCCTACTCCTACCACCAAACCATTTCCAACCAACCCTTCTGAACCGAGGTAGCGTTGCGTTCGTTCCTTTACCTCTAGACTCCAGAGTCTAGCTAGTTCCTCGAAAATGGAGTAGAGGATGAGGGTTGGGATTGGGGTTGGGGATTGGGGGTGAACCCAAGGGAAGTACGACTACTAGAACTTAGCTTGAAATTGCAAGGGGGAACAAAAGTCCAAGCCAGTTCCTCGATTGCATTACCTAAGGGGTGTAATGTTAGAGAAAGTGCTTTTCTGCAAAAAAGGGGTAGCGTTCTATTTCTGACATTGCATGAGACAATGGGGTGTTTATCTACACGCATGTGACTTATCGATACGATTTTAACATTGGAAATACATTAGCCTATAATTTTGAAGCGCCATTTGATACACCCGTTTAACTCTATTGACATGTTGTAAAATAATAATTAAATTTAGAATCAATACAGACTCGGAGAGTCGTGGGGTTGAAACCGCTCTTACCTATAATAATTTCAATACAATATACTGTCGCTCAACACCCGAACGCTAAGATTTAAATCCCTGATAAAATTTTAGATAAGCAAATGAAAACCTCACCTATTTCCTACCTCATATATAATTTATATCGAAGTCTGTTTAAGTTCGACGAAAATTTTGCTAAAAATCATGTAAGTGAAGTTTTCATCGTCAGACTTTTCTAGTTTACGTATTAATTCAATTGAAAACTCCAAATTAATTAAGGGCATTTTAGTAGAGCGCACTTAGATTTTCACCATCAGGATTTATTTGATAATCACGTTAGTCGAACAGTAGGTTATTTAAAGGTGAATAACAATCTAATTGACGTCTGATCCTCGAGCGAGTTAAGTTTATTTATAGAAAATGGAACAGAGAACTCCATCCGCAGTACTGTTTTATGCAAAATTGACTGATACCGAAATGGGATTACGGTTAGTTATGCACATTTGTTAAGTGCACATTGAACTAAAGTGTGGTAATAAAAATAATTTAGATTACTCTAGTGCCATCGAAAACGAATATATCCTATAATTAATTCTCACTTCTCACCTGCTAGAAAAATGCTCAATTCAATCACATTAAAATTAAAATAAAGGAATATAATATCACAATCTACCTCCTAATCTTCCGTCTTTTTACTGGACAGCTATAAAGTATTAATACTATTAATGATCAAGAGCCAATACCATTTTACTATTAGATACTTAACGTCAAATACATTTTTAAATTCTTATTTATATTGCAAGCTAATTAAAATTTTATTACACAATACATTGTAATCAAAACCAGTCATGAAATTTACAGTAATTAATATCGAGCAAAAAAAATATACGAAAATTTCATTTTCTCATTTTTAAACTATTCTAACTACATATTTAAACTCTTCTTTAAGCCACGCCTTTTGCGTTCGATCACGCTCTTTTAATTTAAACCACGCACTTTTCAGTCATTTGACACGCCCCCTTTTTATTAAATGCCACACATTTCCCTAATTGCTCACGCCGTTTAATTAAGAAACGTCCCTTTTTGTTGGAAACGCCCCTTTTCCTTATGCTACGCCTTCTCTCACTGACCACGTTGCCTTTAATATGCCAAAATAATTTCAAATTTACAAAATAGTAGGCCGTAGCCCATTTCCCTTATTGACCACGTCATTTGATTAGGAAACGCCCTTTTTCGCAGCAAAGTCCTTTTTATTAAATCCTATCCCACTGTCCTCTAACCACGCCCCCAAGAAGGTGGAGTAAATAGTACTTTCTTTTTTTACTTCATATTACTTTGCCCATTGGCAAATACTTTCCAAAAAAGTATTCTCTTCCTGACTAACCCCTGTCTCTCTCCCCCTCCCCCTCTCTCTCTTCAGAAAACCATATTTTTATTAATAAAAATTATTCACTCTTTTTTCTCTACAATCTTCCACTTTCTTTTCCTCATTCAAGACTAAATTCCATCTCTATGATCACTCTAATATCCACATGCTCCACCATAAAAGATCAGAAAGAAGCCCGAGGAGTCCTGCAAAGTAAAGTCTTCCCGCAACCCTCCAGTGCTCATCCAATCTCTCCTTTCCCGGGAAAACCGAGGAGAATCCTTAGCTTTGCACTCGTTCCCCGAGGTCGTCCCTGCCGGATGGGGTTGGAAAAAAAACGGTTCGGACCGTGGCAGCTGAGGAAAATCGTATCTCCTCGCAAAGGGGTCGTGGTCGTGGTCGTCGTCGTCCTCTTCGTGGTTGTATTGGACGCCATGAGCAAAAACACGTGTGTGTACATAGTTATCTCTGTGTGAATGCTTGTACGTTCCTGAGTTTCCTCTACGTTTTACGGAAAAGGGATGGGGGTGGAAAATGGTGCGAGGGCGACAGAGACCCATTCCAACACACGAGCCTGTATTACGGTATCTCACCCTCCCCCTTCTCTCTCTCAACTCTCCCACTCTCTCTTTCTCTCCCTTTCTTTCTCTCTTCCTCTCTCTTTTCTCGTCTCGCCTTCTCTCATTCTTCCTCTCTTCGGTTCACTCTTGAAATGGCCCCCATCCCTCTCTTTGTATCTCTATCTCTCTCTCTCTCTCTTCCAACCCCTCGAGATGAAACCCAACTTCCCTTTTGCCCCCAAATCCCCCTCCCCTCGTCGTCTCCTGCTGTCACCGAGTCCCGAGTCCTTTGGGGTTGAATCGTGATGCTCGGGTGTGGGAAGGTGGACACCGTAGGTAGAAGGACATGGGAAAGAGGAACGTGTCCGAGAGGCGCTTTCTCTCTGCACACTCACATTCGCAATCATATGAATGTGCAATATGCGTGGGTGGCGCCGTAGGGCGATATTAATTTCTGTGCGAGGCTCCGTTCTACCTACGAATCCCCAACCCCCCATCGACATTCACAAACCCTTTCACGGTTTTCTCTTCACTATCACCTTTGGGGCTGGGGAGTATTGTGACAGCTATGGGGGGTCTAGGAATTTTTGTAGTTTGTATGATATTGAGGAGCTAATTTTTAAATACTTGGGAAAGAGGTTCTAAAAAGGTTGAAGAGTGGGTACAGACGCGAATGCAGAAAAGGTCGTTGGGGGACATCCAATAAGTATACGCTTCCCAACCCCTCATCTCCCACCCTACATCCCCTCCTTTACCCTCTCCCCATTCTCTCTTGAGATATCACTCCCCCTCTTTAGATATTTTCTCTGAAAAATTCGAATCTGTACTTTTTTTCTGGGGGGAAGTACCACCATCTCTATCTTCACTTCCTCTTCATCACTATTCAGATATTTTTGCTGAAAAATTCGAACATGTGCTTTATTTTTTGGGAGGGGGCAAGTACCCGTGCCCCAAATCCTCTCTTATTCCTTCTTCTCTTTGAGATACCTCCTTCCATCTTTAGATATTTTTCCGGAAAATTCGAAATTGGGCTTTCTTGGAGAGGGGGTAAGTATAAATAATCCCATACCCCCTACCCTCCTACCTTACCCCCTTCTATAAAATAAATTGTGGAAACAAGTGAACAAGATTCGAAAATTTAAATTGTCGATAACTTATTTGGGTTACGTAATAAAAAAGGCAGGATATTTTTTAAAAATAATTTTAATCCAATAAGAGAAAAGGAATGATGGGTGTCAGTTGGACGATCCAAATCAGGATTTTCAACCGAAGGGTAAATTTCTGTCTTCAATTCTACAGTTCTACATCCACAAGATCGATACAACCACTGAAAAATATCTTTCTATATCGACCCTCGACCTCGGTCCACCCTTCCATTTCCCTGCTACCTGCTTCTCTGCAATATACATAACATTCGATCGTCTCTCTATTCGATGGACACGATAGAGGGTAGAATTATTCAAGCTTACAGTCCTTTTGTTGAGGACACTTTTAAGAAGGAAAATTTTCTCCCTTAACGAAAAATATCCACAAAATCCCCCCTTTTTTTTTAATTTTCTGCTACGTAGATTCAGGTTTTTTTTAATTTCTATTTATTTAATAATAAGTAAATTATCCTCTCTGGAAATTTAACTAGAATCAAAATCATAATACATTTTTTGAAATTAAAGGAGCTGTAAATTAATATTTTAATTATCAAAAACGACCAGGGGATTTGGATATGTAGAGGCATATTTATTTCAAAACGTCAGTGGAAATTCGCCTGCTTTTCCGCAAAATCTGTCTAAATTAATGTCGAATAGAAAATCTATTAAAACCCAGCTGGAATGAATAAGGGTCGAATTTTGATCATCATTATTTTCCAAATATACGCAATGTTGTTGATAGGTTTTTAATTTATAAAGTATTTTGATGCAAAGAACAATTCAGAATTGTGGAGTCATTTTAAAGTGCTTACAGTTAAGATAAATTAAAATTACTTATTTCCAAAGCCCACTGATTCAAATTGAAAAAATGTGTCTTTCAATTTTTCTCAGTAGTGTCTGGTGAAAGTTTTTGATTGAAATTAATTCCGAATCAATCCGAAATTTTCGGAACTATTTAGAAATTTGTATCCGAACCAAAGGATTGCATTCCGATCTAGTTCAAAGGAAGCTTTCAATCCGGATCAATCTGAGGCTCATTAAAAATCAATCCGAATGAATCAGAATTAATTCGAGTCCATCCGAACTTCCAAGCCGAATGAATCCGGACAATCCGAATGAATCAGAATTCATCTGCATTTTTGGAAATTCGCATAGACAAGGTTCATTCAGATTGAAAGTTTGGATTGATCGAATTGAGTGGGTTCATTCTGATTAGAACTTCGGATTGACTGTTAATGAGCATCAGATTGATTCGGATTGATGACCCTTCGGATTAGATCGCAATGATACTGTTTGTTTCGGATAAAAATTTCTGAATGATTCGGTTTGATTCGAAATAAATTCCCAATCCGAGACTTTCGCCAGGGTACCAATGTTTTAAAACTGAATCTTAGAATTTGTCTTGCAGATCTAGATTTGATACTAATAAGCATTTCTTGAATTTTTTTTCCACCTTCTTGTCTGAGACACGTGTTTCAAGACTGACGAAAACCGCAGCCGACGAGTGCTGGTGATGTTGTCGTACGGTTTCAGCATGACGTCACGAAGAATCGAGAATCATACGATGGAAACCCTGAAAAATAGCGCTCCACCTATTCCTATATCCAGCGTCAAAGCCACCCCCCAGCACTCATCCCTCAAGGCGCTTTTACCCCTCGTGCAGACTGGCAGGTTTTTTGCTTCAGGCGATCCAAGTTAGAGGAGGATGAGAGTCAGAAGGGGATGGCAAAGAAAAGGAGGAAAATGGAGAAAGAGGGAGAGTAAAAGAGGGAGTGAATGAGAGAGAAAGAGACAGATAGTGTGTGAGCGAGGAACTGGAAAGGAGCTTGATGGGGTGAGGAGCAAAAACCCAACCTAAGAGACTCGAGCAGAGACGCGGCAAAGGCTAGAGGAGAATAAGGGCGGTTTCAGGGCTTGGGGTGGGTGCAGGATGAAATGGTGGTATAGATATGAAAGGTGGTCCTAAGATCCATGGGTACCATCTAAGGTATAAAGGAGGGTGCACCCTCCTTTCAACCTTCGCTTCTACGATCCACCTTAGCCGGCACATTCTCCGTCCAAGAAAGCAGAAAGGTACCTTCCTTGCTTCCTTGCTACCACCTATAACATATATTGTGGCTCGTATATTACGTTGTATTAAATCCGTTAACGTACTCGTATACCTTATCCGAAGGATGAGGATCACGAAAGTGTACGCGCGGTCAAGCTCAACGAGATATGTTCTACTTTCCAGCTCGAATTTTCCGCCACCGAGATATTCTTCAACATTTTTATCAGTCTTGAAAAGCGGTTCATCATAATCTCTATTTCTATTGTCACGTCCACGCCACTGTCGCATTATCATTAATTATTGATTAATTAATTACAAGGGAGGCTACGCCCCCTTTTAAGAGCTAGAAATATTAGGGAAAGGCAGTGAAAGGCGTAGGGCAGATTAGGATTTGTTCTGCCTGCTTAACTGGCGGACCTCCGTACCGGATTGAATCATTTCGTTCCCGGCATAATTGTCAGTCTATTAAAAAAAATCGTATTATAAAAATGCCTCTGAATCATATATTTGTATTTTCACTTGACTCTTTTAATCTTCTATTGCTTCCCAGAGTTTACCAACCTTAAATTGGAATACCTCTAAAGTTTATCTCGCCTTGGTTTGGTCGTTTGGTTTGGGCTTCCAAAGGGGGTATTGAAGATTCTAGGTTGAATCTCGTCTCTCCACCCTGTTCCTTGCAACCGCCACTAGTGGCTTGAAATCTGCAGCAAGAGCATATATCCCTGCTTGAGAAGTTCTCTACGCCACTTTCTACTTCTATTGTGATTTATGCGCACGATGAGGGCGGCTATGCGGCCGCTATATACTGTATAGTGCATGATACGGGTTTAGAGGGAGATCCTAGACCGAGAAACGAGATGCCCACGATCGTCCTCAATGAGATTACAAAGGATCGGTGCGACGATGGTCCATACCAAACAGGACGTGAAACGTTTCGAAACGCTTCACTTTACGATTCCTCATCCTCGTTCGAAATCCAAATGGCGTAAACGCCCTTTGTTGTTCACGAGAAGATTCCAGATTCGATTTTATGCCCTTATTTGATGCCGATCGACACGAATCTGTGGTTAAAGATCGGAGCCTAGTTCCGATCAGGAATTGCGATAGGAGAGATTTTGGGGTTGCGTTTTAGATAATATGACTACTATACTAAATTTTTACTACGAAGTTTCTGGTGAATTTCCGGATAATTTACGGAATTTTTCCGGTTATAAATATATAATGTGATTTCATGTGATTGCAAATTATTAAAAGGGACTAAAAGTGATTGGTATTTAATCAGGCGATTTCCGGCGATTGCAGGTGATTTCAAATGATTTCAAGTGATTTTCAAGAGTCCAAATATTTTCAAGAAATTGCGGATTATTAAAATTGAGCAGAAGTGATTACGAGTGATTGAAGGTGACTTCAAAGTAATTTTAAATGAATGCAGGTGATTATAATCATTTTGGATAAAAAAAATAATACATTCTCTGATGAGAATGTAAAAATTTGGATATTTTATAGTTGGTATGCCAACTTTTCGACAGTACTTGTTCACCTGATTAAAAGTTCGACATTTCACGTTCCTAATTCAATTATGTGTTACCTACATTCAACTTTCCCCTTCAGAAATAGTAATTTTCTCAACGTCATGGGGGATGTACATTCCTCACAGTGACTCCCTTCCTGATACTGCTTTGACTCACGCCATACTGCCGGTAGTAAAATTCTTCAATCAACGGTACGTCCGTTGTTTCGTGGCTGCTTATCGGCCCTCTTTATCGGACCTGAGTTTCCGGTTCGACCCACTCTATGTTTATCCCTGCCATTTCGATGGTATTACCCGCCACGAGCACAATGGATTTCCAAGAGTTACTTCGCAGTACGATCCTAAGATTCTGGACCGTTATCTCGCCCGCAATGGTAGCTTCCTTCATCCCGGAAGTGGGCGTGAGAGCACCCCGTTTTCGCTATCTTGAGTTCCTCTGGATACGTGGGCGGAACACACGTGTCTTCCTGCCCGAAAATTGAAAATCCCTTCTGAATTCCACTTATTTAACTAAAATTATTTTCACTGAAGTTTTTTTTCTGGAAATACTTTTTTGGCATTATAAGCGTCGGCTCGATGAGTTCCCTACCCTAATGAAAGCTTCATTCCGACCTAATTCGAATTACATAATCCAAAGCCCATTAAAAATTAATCCAAACCTTTAATCCGAACGAATCTGATCAAAGCGAATTAATCAGAATTAATCCGAATTTTCAATCCGAATAAATTCGGTCAGTTCGAATGAATCCGAAATTTAAATTATTATGTTCAATTATTAGGTGCCCCCCCCCCTACCAAAGCCTTTCTATGGATCCGTCCTCGGATATTTCAGATTTCACATATTTCAGAAGATTTCAGATATTTCTGGAAAATTCAGTAAATTTCTATGCAAGTGTGCACCTGATTTCATGAGCCATCAACCCCTCGGGTCGGCTGAAAAATGTCGTTATTAAAGAGACAATTTATGCAGTGGGTGGTTATGGGAGAGCAAAAGAATAAAAAAAAAATAAGGGTGGCAATGGGGGTAGAGTCGTTGTGCGAAACGTGCCGCCACGAGGACGCGTAATAGCGGCATAAACTGGTCCTAAAATCTTAAAATAGTCGCAACAATTTATACATCCTGTTGTTGCACCTTTGCTTCCCATTCTTTCCTTCCGAGCAACCGTCTGGTATGAAAGGGTGTCTGGAGTACATATGTATACACGAGTCTACATCTGTGTCCATAAGATTCCGAGATTTTGTATTTCTGTACGTAAACAGAACTAAAGCACGAATATAGGCTTGTCATGTTTGGAACTAAAAGTTCCATATATACAAGTCGAAAAAAATGTTTTGGAGAAACTTGGTAGAAGGAAAACAAACAGAATTGAGTGCCTCTCATGAGCACTCAATTCATGGGTTTGGGGCAAGGCGACTTGCCTCCGCATAAAGGTAATTGAATTTTATGATAGTGGAGGGGAAGGGTAATTATTAGATGGTTCCCCCAAAGCCCTTCTCTGGAACCGCCCCTGGTGCCTCTCTTAAAAACTAGCGACTTTAGAATTACTGTATTTCTGTATTGCTCTTCTCATGTCGAAATTGTCGTTGAGTGGTCAATCAATAAACTGAACTAGAACTGTAACGAGTTGAGACAGTAATTCCATTGAAAAAATGCCATTTAAATTCCGATCCCTGATAAACGGAGGCCGGCAATTGATAAAAACATATTTGTGATTGAATCCGCCCGCAAATGTGTACACGCATTATCGACAGACCAGGCACGTGTGATTGTATGGGTGAGAGCGACCTATGTGCGATGTCGACACTGAGGTCTAGATACTGAGGTTCAATATGTGTGAGTGTTCGTCTGTGTCGAGACCATGTGTCCATGACGGGAAGCCGGCTGAGGTGGTCTGTGGTTATTTCGGTGATTGGTTTTATCGCGTTGGCAACAGTGTGTGACCGGTCCTCTCTGTAGCGGACCCCGTCACAAGTTTGCACCCTTTCAGAATACACACCATATATACACTGACGCACAAACGCACAGATTTATCTTTTCACTTTAAGTCCCTCAGATTTCCTTTCATGAACTTCTTATCCTAAAAACAAAACAATCCATTTTACCTCAGATATTACAAATGGTTTTGGAACAAAAATAAAAAAAAAAGTAAAAGGGGCACCAGAGGAGGTTTATCACTGGTGTCCCTTCAGGGACGAATTACCAACTCCAAAATTGGTAATCTCTTGAATCCTAGAGATGAAATATGATCCAGATATATATGCCTCCGCAATTGAAATTGCAATGGGAGACTTTCTTTGCGACTGATAGCTACGGCCTTGGAGCCCTTAATTACTGATAACACTGAAAAAATCAAAAAATGTTTATGTCTTCATTCAACCTTTTTTCTTAAAACCAAGCCAATTTCTTGTACCCCAGAAATTATGAAAGATTTTTGGATAAAAAGAAAAAAAAACAAAAAGGGGCCCCGGAGGAGCTTCCACAGTGGTGCCCCTTCAGGGCCGTATCATCCACTCCAAAATTTGCAACATCCGGATTCCTGAAGATGAAATACCACCCAGATATAAAAAATGATTTTGGAAAAAAAGGGAAAAGTAAAAAGGGGTCCCGGAGGAGCTTCCCCAGTCGTGCCCCTTCAGGGACGCATCATCCACTCCACAATCGGCCATCTCCTGATTTCTAGAGATGAAACATTATCTACATATATACCTCCGTAGTTGAAACTACATTGGAAGACTTTCTTTGTGACTGATAGCAACGGCCCTGGGGCCCTTAATTACTGATAACACTGGAAAAATGAAAAAATTCTTGTGTTTTTCACATCCCCGTGTCCAGAGTGTGGATGCTACCCGGTTTACGCGGAGCTCACTCGTACGTGATGGTTGCATTGAATCGTTGGTGTAGGTGGATGCACATTGCACATTGAACACGCAGAGATAGACGTGGCGTACATAGACAGGCGGCTTTCATCTGCTTGCCGGTAAAGGGGAGTCGAAGCAGAACCCGGTGCGAGTGGGTCGTGGTGGGTGGTACCCGTGATACGCGTACTTTGAGCTCTTGTGTGAGTGCTTGCGAGAGAGTCATATCGTGTGGGTAACATGATTTCAACGTGTTCTGCGTTCCCTCTGGTACAGATCGAGCAAATGCAGCGACTCTCCTGTCTGATAAGCCAGATCTCCAGTTGTTGCCGACACACTGAGAAGACGCTGAATTAATGGTACGAGCGATAAGTCTTGAAAATTTGAAATTTTTAAAGAAAGTGAAAAAATAGGGCGGCCCTGATGCCCCCAGTTTATACAGGCCTGACCGTATAAACGTTCGGGTCTTTTGAATACTTTTTATTCCATTTCAGTCGTATTTATTGAAGGAAGCGGATTAAGTACTCTTTATTAGAAGACAAAGGAAAGAATTAGTAAATCTCGAAGTGCACCCTCTATACGGCACTGGGAATGAATTATTGTTCCGTTTTTGAGTAGAATTATTAATTGTACAATTTTGGTGACTTTTGTGTGAAGTGTATGAGTATAATTCACCTGCAATCACTTTTAATCATTGTAAATCATGTGTAATCACCGGAATTCACACGAAATAACTTTATTTCGTTGAAATCACCTGAAATTACTTGAAATTATCTATGATCACTTGCAATTAATTACCTTTCGTGACCTGAAACCAATTTAAATTACTTTCAATCGCTTTACAATCATGTGCAATCATTTGAAATGACTTGAAGTCACTTGAAATCAGCTGAAATCACCTGAAATTACATTAAACCACTTTAAAATTATCTACAATCAGTTCCAATCTCTGTAAGATCGGTGTAAATCATTTGAAAGCAGCCTAAATCACTTAAAATCAGCTTTAATCACTTGAAATCACCTGAAATTACACGCAATCGCATGAAATCACTCGAAATCACTTGCATTTTCCTTAAAATCATTTACAATCACTTCTAATCATTGGAATTTACTTGAAATCACTTGTAGTCACCTTAAATTACTTTGAAATCATCTGCAATCACTGGAAAAATCTTGCAACCTCGGGATTCACTGAAAATAATTTCAATTAATTAATAGGTTTCATAAGAAGTCAATCACTTCGAAAATTAATGTTCACACAAATTTTATGAAAAAAAATATTTTGTTATGGATACATTTTTCAAATTTCATTTTTGACTTTCGTCGTAAATAGCATTAAGGAAAAAGGAAATTAAAAATCAAATACGGTGGATGAAGCTTAAATACTGCGGCACTTTAGATCCGGTTCAGTCTCGCACCAATGAATCGTAATAGTTGATCCGTGTAAACTTTAACTGGAGCTAATGAGCTGTTTCGTCGTCCCATTTGTTTCTCCCACCTTCTTTCTTTCAATTCCCCTTAAATCGTGCGACCAATTGCAAATGATCGATTTCTTGGATTCTGTCGAATCGCGGCTGTCGAGGGATGCAAATATTCCTGAGGAACTCGACGATGCATAAAATTGCCACTTGCATCCACATATTTGCCCCGCGCCCGAAAACGCTCACGGAAAGCATCAAAGTTTCAATCTCTCGAGGATTCAAAAGTTTGGGCAACCGGAAATGGACATACCACTAGTACACAAACTTTCAAGGTGAAAAGTGAATGTTTCTCATTCTTATCGACGATTTCTAAGGGTATCAACTTGTCGAGTATATTATGGATTATACAATCACTTTCAATTAATTTTTATAATTCTCAATCCCTTGAAATTAGTCCCAATCTCTTTAAAAACACCTGAAATCGCCTAAAATCACCTGCAATCAATAAAAATCATTTTCAATTTCGTTAAAATCACCTGCAGTTACTTGAAATCATCTGCGATAACTTGTAATCATTTTTGGTCGCTTAAGGTGACTTAAAATTATCTGCAATCACATTAAATTGCTTTGAAGTCACATGCAATAACCCGCAATCACTTTCAATCAGTTGTTATTATCCGAAATCCTTTTAAATTACTTTCAATCTTTTTATAATTACATGCAATCATTTGATATCAGTCCCAATCACTGGAAATCATCTCCGATAACTTGCAATCATTTTCGATCACCTAAAGTCACTTAAAATTACCCGAAATTAATTTTAAGAAAACGTTTAATCAGTCAGAATCATCTCCAATCCCTTAAAATTACTTTGAAGTTACATTCAATCACTTGAAAATTGAAATCACACGAAATTGCAAGGGAGAGGTATTAAACAGTCTTAAAATTACTTTATTCTGTACTGCTGTGGGTTGAGACATAAGATTAAGTGATAAATAGGATTAGATTAGCCAGTTGTTCTTAGTCACTCAAAGAATAACAAACCTACTAGAATAGTGCAGCAAAAATTTTAAAATTTTGATATATGTATTCATTTATATATAATTAACAAAATGTATATATAATTTATAATTAATTACATTAATTAAATTAAATCTTTCAATAAAAATTAAGTTACTTATTATAATTAAAATTTTTCTTATTTTTTTTTAAATTCAATTTTACAGAACGTTTTTTATCTTTCCTGAAAAATCAGAAAAATCTACATTAATCGACCCTTATGAGGTGCCACTCTTTAAATGAATTCAGTCTAAAAATTAATTTTACAAAGTGTAACGAATTATTAATTAATGAATCTGATTTAGCCAGGTGTTCTCAATTTTCCAAAGGAACCATAAATAACGATAATTATCAGATTTTCTTGTTTGAGTTAAAGTGATTGTGGATTTTCACCTTGAAGAGGCCAATCGTCGGTACGGAGCGAGAATTTCTACCGCTATTATAGGAACTTCTCCTCCACCCCTCGTGGTTTGCAAAGCCTGCCGGTTACGTCTTTACACGTGCGATGGAGACAGAGCCAGGCCTCTCTCATAGTAGTCGACGTCTTCCCCCTTCACCCCTCACCCTCACCGTTCGAGGGTACGAAGATTGCGCCCATCCTCTGTTCACTATTGCTCTCTCACTTTCCTTCTGTCGGGTATTAGCGCCGGGAATGCATTAGAGTTGGAGGTGGAGGAGGTGGTGGGAAGGAGGTAGCAACGTGGCCACCATGTGTGGGGCACAGGCAAAGCTAAAGTTCTTTCTTAGGTTCTTGTCGGGTATCTGTGGTCGGTGTTCTGCACGTAGAAGACGAGAGAGGTTCTCCTGCACTAAACTCAGTCAGTGTATCGCATGAAATCGCACTTGCCTCCTGAAATCAATACTCACTTGGATCTCTCATCAACAGATTGTGGCTTTAGTTTCAAATTGTGGGAATGAGACGTGTTTACAGAAGAACTTTAAATTAGGTGTTATTTCTAGCTCCAACCAGTAAAACGTATTTTTAAATTTTTATTCTTTTAGTGGGCTAAATAGTCACTTGAAGTCACCTGCAATCAATTTGAAATCATTTTCAATCATTTATAATCATCTGCAATGATTTAAAATTTACAATTTATACAAAATGACTTTGAAGTAATTACTTCATCAGTGATACATTTATTTTCATAAATTTCTCTTTTTATTACAATGATGTCCCTTTACAATGATTTCCCCGGACAATTGTTTACCTTTACCATTTCTCTTTACCGTTTTCCCTTACCATGATTTCCATTTACCATTTGCCTTTATCATTTCCGTTTAACATTTCCATTTACCATGATTTTTTTTTAACATTTCCCTTCACCATGATTTCCCTTTACCATGATTTCCATCATTGTTTTTACTATGATTTTCCTGTACAACGATTTTCTGTTATAATGAGGGAAATTTTGGTAAAGGGAAATCTTGGTAAGGGCAAATGGTAAAGGGAAATTTATAAAAATTTATAATTTTTTTTATAATTTATAAAAATTTATAATTTTTTTTATAATGTATAAAAATTTATAAAAATCGGAAACTATCACTCATAGAAAAAAATGCTTGCAACAAACATGTGTATGTCGATCAGATCTACAACCTTTGTGTGAAACGTTTTTAAAATTTTGCATGTTGACTCAGATAAACGTAAAAACTACGATTTTTATAGTCTTTTCATGATTCAATAATGAAAATCGCCTAGTCGCCAATTTTCACTTTCACATTCGTAATCAGCGCATCATAATACACAAGTACAAGGAGTTTAAATAAAATCGTAGGGTTTCTGTATTCGGAACTTCGAAAACCAACCTACGGCCCCAACCTGGCCCTGAACCGAATTCTCACAAATGCCGAATTCATGAGTTCTGAAGGCAGGCGAAATAGGTTGAGAATCACTAGACATCCAGGAGCGAATAGCTCGGCGAATGGTTGGAAAAGGTATAGCACGATGAGGCACTCGAGCGGGGTAAATGGGAGTCTAGGGGAGCAAGAGTGATGGGAAGAGGGTGAAAGGAGGCGAAGGGAGAAACCTCCCGTTGCGCCCACACTGGACTTGGGTTTTTTGCGTGGGAGTGCGGGGGACAGGGTCTACTCTGCTCTACTACTCTCTGCTTTACTACTCTGTAGAATGAGAAACATAGGCAGAAGGTCGAGAGAGGAGGTGAGGGTGGGGGGTGGGGTTGTCGGTTCAGGTCTCGTCAAGGGGAATGGAGTGGACGTAGAGCGTAGAACGTAGAGCGTAGATCCATAGGGGTGCCAGTAAAAGGGTAGGGGACCACCGCCCAAGGCTTCAGAAACCAGGGGTGTCTAATGCCTAGTGGACTTTGTTCGATCGCAAGATGACACACTACCTACATTCTAACTCGAAAACCGTTCACTCAATAGTGGAGTTTTATTAGAATGAAGATGTAAGTTGCGATTATATCGAAAATAGGATCTCGCTGTATCTCGAAATCTGAAGCCAGACTCTCTCTTCACCTTTTGGTTGGATCTTTATTTGTCGCCTGCACTTTAGGGTCAAGATCAGAAGTGTCAAATGATTTTGAGGAATTTTTCCAGAATTTTAGAAGAATTCAGAATAGTTTCAAGTTTTTGAAGTCATTTAAAAATATTTTTGAGTATTTCAAAGGATTTTAAGTAATTCTTTATTTACATTTATTGAAAAATCTTTTCAAATCTATTGAAATTGTACAAGAAATAGTGAAACCTGTTAAATCTTTGGAAATATCTTGAAATCTCTGTGAATTTCTTTTAAGTCTTTTGAAATCTCTTAAATCCCTCCAATTAAACCTTTTGCAATATCCTAAAATACTTTAAAAATATTTTGTAATCTTTTGGAATTACTTAAAATCTTAAAAATTCTTTGCAACAGTGCAATTCGTTGCAAAATTTATGACGATGAGTAGATAATGGTTAAAAAAAAAATAAAAAAAACACCCTGAATAATCGAAACCCTCTGTGTTTGGGAAGCAATTTTCAGTGCTAAGTGGGTCTCGAGTTTACACTTTCCGTCGATGTCTAAATCAAAAAGGCATTTGAAACTCCCTGCGGGCAAGTTGGATGTTTTTTATGCTCCTGTGAAGCTTCTTCCTTCTTCCCCTTAGGGCAAACTGTTGCTTAGATCGTTATCGAGTAGCGATTGACGAGACGGGGACAACTCTATTCCGCCTCGAAGGAATAAGAAATAAATTTCCCAATTTCCACGCAGCCAATAATTTTTCAGTCAGTAATAGGGGGCCCAGAATTCTAGAACTAAATATCAGGTCCTTAAAGAATTTTCCTAAAAAGAAGAAAAGAGTTATGAGAACATTTTTTCTTTCTTAATCCAATAAAAGTAAAAAAAAAAACAATAAATAAAGTTCGTCAGACTAGACGTTGACAATTTCAGCCAAATTTACAAGAGAAGATGCAAATTCAGTAGGAAAATTACACCTGGTCGTCAGGATTAGCTTGTCAGGTATAGGATTCGCCTCGGGATTCGCAGAAGGAACGACTGCGACAGGAGTCGTAAAATCAGGAGAAAAGAGTTTTATGAGCTCCTTCGATAAGTTGCCCACTCTTCATAACTTTTCCGCCCTTTTCCTTACGATACTGACTCCTGATGCCTGCTACCTGGTTTGAATCGTTTATACTTTATTTATACTGATAGGAAGAATTTCTTACCCGGAGACCTTAACTGCACTCTGATGGTACATATCCTTCATCAAGGATCCTTGTTCGCGTCAAGTGACGCCAGGAAGTGTGTAAATTCAAAAACGAAGAGTCGACTTGCAAGATAAATTGACTAGAAGTTTAGAAAGTACTCTCGTGAGGTTCTCTGTTCTCGGATAGGTAATTTTAACCTTCGGATTAAAATAACAGAAAAGTGAGAATTAATAAAATATCTCCTTCAAATCTAAAACGAAATCCAAATCCAAAAACCTAGTCCTTTAAAATAAATAATAGATTATATACAATAATATATAGGATTAAATAGGATTTATATAGGATTAAAAATGTCCAAAAAAGTTATTTGGTACAAAAAAATATTTTTTGAATTTTTGTCGGTCTGCGAACAGAGTCGAAATACGAAGAATAAATAAACTGACAATTCGGCTCTTCCAAAATCACCCTAAACCTCTTCAAACAAAAACCCTTCCAATTCCCAGCTCCGCATTTCCCATCTCAACTTTCCCTCAGTAAAACCAGAAAATGGGAAATTCGTAGGACGTAGTTCGTAGTGTAGGGGACGTGACTCGAGGCGAAATAAAGCCTCGTGCACGTTTCGTTGGTACGCATTACGCTCGAAGCTTGGGAGCCTAACTCCGACACATCCGTAGAAGCCCCTTCGGCCGATGAGTGCTGTGCTGGCGCCCCTTGGCCCCTCGCGAGTTCCCCCCACGTCAACCGAACTCCCGCTTCCCCCCAAATTCCCCCTTCCACCCGCCGAGTCGGAGCCTCTTGCCCGCAGTCCCCCTCCCCACTCAACCCATCCGTTGGTTACCCACCCAGCGGCCCCTTGGTGTTCTGACGGTGACAGACCCTACCTTACCGTCCTGTGGCAGCAGGGACGGTGCGGGAGGATGAGATGGGGAAATGCTCGGGGTGAGGGGAGTAGTGGGGTGGCTGATTTCGGAGTGGGGGGTCGCCGTCGCGTCGCCAGTCGCCAGTTCGCCGTGAGCGCTCGTTACGTGAGGACACTGTGTAATCCTTCCGCCAATTCAGGCGCTCTTTAAAGGTATAAACGATATCGCACTGTCCCTCACTCGCTTTAACAGAATCTCTCGCAGAAACCACGGATTAACAATTCATCCGAACAATTGACAAAAGCAAGTATGTAAACTAAAGTGGAGATTTTTCTCAAGGTGAAGAGTCCTAATATTTTCAAAGTGATTCCTCAATTCTCGATCCCTCAGTTCTTGTGGGGATTTTTTTTCGATCCAGTCGGAATAGTTTGGATAGATCTTTTTTTTCTTTCTTGATATTCATCTGTTATCTCAGTTTTCGGGATATTGGGTTCTGGTTTTTTAAGAAGTGTGGCGCGAAAGTTCGATTTGAATATTTGAGAGACCAAACTGAAGATAGCCGCGAGTGCGCCATGTGTTAAGCAAGGGTGGCGGTACTAGTTTTGCTTATTGTTATTGTCAGCTTTTGTTTTGCTCGCGACCCGCACGACCGGGAGCGCGTGATTGGCTGAGGTGCGTCAGAGCGCGGACGAGAAGCGGAGCGAGGATTTTCCGCTCCTAGCGAGGACAGGCCTGAATATGTCCGCGAAGCGAAAGGCCACTGCCATCATGCAGCACCACAAGGTGAGTCCCCCCTACGGGACTGCTTTTTTTTCAAGTGCATTTTGCCCCGCATTTCTATTCATCCACGTTTTTATTATTCCTCCTCGTTCCATTTCCACCTCTCCAACCCTCACTCTTCTCTTTAATTTCGAATATCTTCAAATCTCTCATTTACTATTTTAATGGACTACTGAATGTGCCCGTTTAATGCATTTATAATATTGGTTTTTTTAAAGGTATTGTTTATTATTACTATTATTATATCTGTCTCCATTAATAATTCTTATTTTATAATAAACTGGCTTTTATTAAATTCTTTCTCTTTGTATTTGAATAATACAATCTCCATAGGAATTCTAAAAATACTCAGGCTTTACCACCCTGTCATAATCAGCAAAAACCAACCTCCCTTAGCTTATTGTATTTATATCTGTCCGTAGCTCCGGCTGAAACAGCTGAATGGGTAAATAAATTTATTGTCTAAATTTGCTTCTTAATAATTAATTAAATTAACTAATTATCTTACATAAATATATTGAATTATTTAAAAATCATTAAAATTTTTTTTATTCGTTTCTTAAATTTCTTAGAATTTATTTTACCCTTTTAATCTAATAACTTACTATTGAGATTACTTGTATTTAATTTTAAATGTTACTTTGCAATCAATTTATCATAACAATTATTATAGCAAATGACAATTTCGTGAATTTAAAGTTATTTTTTTACAAATATTAATTTGGACAATGAGAATTAGGCAAAACTACAATTTTAAAAAATAAATATAATATAAAATTTTTAAATGCAAAAAAAATTGCTAAAAAATTAGATTTTTAAATCTGCTAATGCTTGATTTTAAGAGTTATTTGTTTTTTTTATTACACAGAATGACAATTTTATAGGTTGGTAACAGTTTCCTAACAAAAGGTGACTCGCAGGTTAATTCTGGGGTTGACTTTGTCAATAGGGTGACAAATACGAAGGGTGAAATTATAATCACCCTCCTTATTTTTCCATTTTTTGTTTCTGAGTGCTTTACATTTCAGACGAGGGGAGAAATCGATATCAAGTATCTTTCTTTATTAAAAAAAAAATTTGGTTTATTTACTTAAGTATAAGATTTGGGAAGCGATTTATCGAGTCAAGTCGACATTGTGCAATCGATAAATTGATAGAGCATGCACCTCGGAGGTTAATATTTTGTTCTCTCTATGTTTTGTCGTTTTCTCTCCTTTTTTCATTTTTTAATTTCTTTTTCTCTTTTTTCATACCGAATCACGCTTGCAGCTATACCGGCGGCGTTTTGTCGATAAAATATGAGCCGCACGAACAATTTGCACCGAGGGCAAATGTGCTGCGGCTGAATGTACATCGACAAACTTTAAAATTCCCGCCGCGAACTCGAATGCACGTTGAAACTCGTTGCCCGATATATTCCAGAGTGCTCGGATGGCTGAAAATATAATTTTCGAATTCGATGAAACGCAAGTGAAAACGGGCGTGAATGAAACTCTCATGCATTTGCGTTTATTTCCAGAAAAAAATCCACTCATTAACGTTTTCAATTTATATTTCTGCTTTTTATATAAAATCTAAATATGTAAAAATTAAAGTCCCGCGGATTTTTTTAAAGATATTTGAAAATTATGTTTAAACTTTTTAGTTTCAATTCCAATTTAATTTAATAAATTTTTAAAAATTATTTTAAGTGATTTTATGGAAGTTCAATGAATTGAAGAGATTTTAAAGAATTCCAAGGGATTTTATGGAATTTAAAAATATTATAGGGGAGACCGGGGCTAGTTGGCCAATGGGGCAAATTGGCAAAGGCTCTTTTTTTTAAAATTTTTTTACCTCTAATAGTATTCGAGTTATTTCAATTTAAAATTTAAAATTTTGTCACTTCCTGTAGGACACTTTATATAAAAATAACAAAATCGAATATTTACTACATTTATATAGCGTGAAAATTTTTAATAAAATCTCAAATTGAATTTTAGTTGAGCAATATTTCATTCGGTGTGAGAAAAAAGGGGGCGTTATTCAATAATAGATAGATAATTTGGCACCGAAAAGGCGTCCAAATGTGACTTAATGAAGTCACAGATTTTTCGAGAGTATTTCATTAATTTATGTTAATTAATATCCACTAGAAACCTCATTTTGATATCTCGTTGGCCATGGAAGGATTCCCATCCAGTTCGTGAGATCGATCGTGCGAAGCCGAACGGAAGTAAGATCTAAAGATAATCTCTGGCGTGAACAAGAGTCAAATCTGTTCAGATTTTCACGCAAAGCCACCGGGAATATAAAAAATTTGTCATTTGAAATCTTCTGAATTTTTAAAAATATTTGTAATTGTATAATACTTTTGGGGAGAGGACGAAAATTGAGTTCTTGAGTTTACTATTGACGAAATGGGCTTTGTAATATAACCACGCCTACGCAGGTAAAATTCACCTGTTCAACAGCCCACTTTGTTGACAGAAAGGAATGAAATTCGTGTTTCTGTCAGTTGTGGTCGGAGGATTACCTGGAAAATCGATTGTAAGTCCTCTATTGTGTCGCAGTGGGTTTGACATTTTCAAAGTCTCTAAATCCTCAAAGGGAAGTTTACGGACCCTAATTGCTGCTTATTAACTTATTTCACCCCATCACAAATATAAAAGTTTAGTACACCACAAAAGTCATCGTTAATCACTTTATATATCTCTAAATCACGGGACTTTACGATCCTCTGTAAATTTTTAAACGCTAAACAAATAAGAATATAGTTTATCTGTAATATAAATATTGAAAAAAAAAAATTAAAAGCAATCCTCCCCTAATTACCCTAAGGCAATGAAAGGGAAACGAAATCAATCAAATGAGAATTGAGGCAGGTTCGGGATGTCCACATCCATCCTTCTCACTCCACTCCTCTTTTTTCATTTTTATCTTTCTCTATCCGTCCGCTACTTCGAACGCCGTCCCTTTTTTTTCCACCGCTTTTACACCCGCTAAGATCTCCCTTTCAATTTTTAGTACTACATTAAAAATACTTCAGTTAATTTTCCGCCAGCTGATTTGCTTAAATTAAAGGCAAATAAAAAGAAATAATAAAATATTGAACCTCAATATAACTCAATTTAAAGCCATGGTGGCTGAAAGTGAGCCACTTTTTGAGCTTAATTGAAATTAGGAAGAACTGTAATCAAGCCTACATTCTAGCTTAAAGTAAATCAAAATCGACTGAAATTAAATCTTTCACAAGATAAGATTAAGAGCGATTTAAAGTAACCTTTTTAATAAGGTTAAACTGTAGTCTAAAAATATCAAAAGTTGGTTATAATTGAGGCAGGTTAGGGACGTCGCAACTGGCAACCGTCTTTCTTTTTCCATATTGCACTTTCTCTATCCGTCCGCTACTCTGGCTGTCGGCCCCTTCCCTTTTTTCTACCTCTGTCTCTCTCCTGCCCGTTAAGTCTTCTCCGACACTCACTCTTCCAATCTCTTTTTCTATCTCTCTCTCTCTCTCTTTCTCCCTCTAACGCGACGCTTTCGCGGTCCAACAGGTTATATTTTTCCAGCGCATCTCATCCCACTCGTTTTCTCTATTCCCTCTCTTTTCTCCTCTCGTCTCTCTTTCTTCTGTTCGTTTATCATCCGTCCTTCTTGCCCCTCATCCATCTGTTTGACCACTCCTTTTTTTTTCTCACTTTTCTGCATCTCATCCCTCTAATGTGCCGGCCGGTGGATTTAAACTTTTTTTATGTTTGCGCGAAGTGGATAATAGGATCGAGCGAGCCGGACGGTCGTCATTTTCCCTGCAACTGAGTCGTCGACTTTGGCTCTCTAACTTCAATGGCCCACCATAGGAAATCGCGTTAACCTCGTTAGGCCTACACTCGCTCTGTGTTCTCTGTGTTATTTGAAGGCCCTCAAAATTTAATCTGACATTTATTTTGTAATAAAAAAGAGACTGTGATTATATCTAAAATAGATTGTCGCAATTAAGGGCATGTGAAACTTTGAAAAATTATGAGTTTCAAATAAACCAACTTTACGGCTATAAAAATGAATATTTTGCCCTAAAACTTTGGAAAAGAGTATAGAAAATTAAAACGGACCGTTATTGACTCTTTTTATCTCGCAAAATTAAAAAAAAGTTTCGTCCTGCTATTGACCCGATTGACCCGTCGAAAAAGTATCACATTTACTTACATTAAGCTTTATAGGAAAATAAACACTATTTAATTTTGTAAATTAATTGATCTGCTTTTTTGATTATCTTTAAAACCTGACCATGGCTATATAGGTTGAAGTTTCCGCTAAAATAATCATATTATATAAGACTCAGTAAAATCAAATCGTTGCACCGTTAATGCATTTTAAATGATATTAAAAAATTTCAAGGGATTTAAAGAAAGAAGTATACAAAATTTAAGGACTTTCAAAAGTTTTAAGTGAGTTTAAGGAATTTTTAAAGAATCTAAACAGTGATTTTGAGGATTTTCATCTAATTTGAAAACATAAATTCTTTAAAATCAATAAAATCTCTTTAACATTTCTGAAATTTGTTGAAATCTTTTGAAATCTCTTAAACCCCTTAAATTAGATAAAGTTTTTGCCATTTTCTAAAATACTTTAAAAAAATATTTTGAAATCACTCGAATTCCTCTGAATTCTTTGCAATATTTCGAAATATATTAAAATCTACTCCAATTTTTAAAAATCTTTTTGAATTCATTTTATATCTTTAAAATTATACATTCTAGTTTTAAAAACGATTTAAATTTAAAGATCGATTTTTCCGTAGATACACGAAGCCCGAGATTTGAAGCTTTCGACCTCGGGATCAAAGGGTTTCGGACTCTAACCGTCTTCAAAGGCTTCAAAATCCCTTACGTTTTTCTTCAAATAGCAAAAAGCTACTAATTAATAATTTTCTTTGCCTACATGCAAAAGCAGGTTCAACGTACAGTTGAACCTGTTTTTGAAGAAGAAGAACAGAAGAACAGTCTTCCCTCTCAAGTCTAATAAATTACACTGAGTGAAACTTTTTCGGTTGAGTGTACTTAGTACTTCTGTTTCTCTCCCCTCCCCTCACCCCTTCTTTCGCCGGCAATAATTTATGTATATCGTGTACAAACCCACGTCCGGCAACGTATCACGGGTCTTCTTCTTAGGCTTTCCTTGCCGCCAGCAGACACCTGAAATCCGCCATTCGCTAATGAGGCAAGCGACTCTCTCGTTAAAGAATTAAATTTATACGAGGAGTCGCTGCGGTTGAAATAAAACAGTAGAGTTATTTACTTTCAACTAAGTAAATATGTTGACTGAATGTTATAGAAGTGAACGTTCTCGAATCTCGTTGAAGAAATCGATTGGCCATATACCTGAAAGCAAGATAAAAGGAACTCTGTAGGGTCTAGGGGTGGATAGGGGGTCGAGAGAGGGCGATGAGGGTAGCTAGCGAAAAGGGGTGCGAACTACCCCTTCTATACACATTCCCACTGAAGTAAGGGCTAGTATGGATTTCCCATAAGATCAGGTATGTCGGTGCCTGGAACCGACAATAAGGGTGCGCCCCCGTATGTTGTGCCACTGGGCACACTATGCTCCATCCCATTTCGAAGCCTTTATACTTTATAGGAGAGACCATTGAGAGTTCCATCCATAAATCTATATTCTACTTATTCTATATGGAATACTCTTCAAAATTTACGTTCTTTCACTTTTTGAGAACTCTGCTCTTCTTTGAGTGAATATTTCAATCTCCAAGTTTTATTTCCAAGTTTTATTTAATTATATATTTCAATCTGAGCCAAAATATGGGCTCAGATTAAGTATGAATAACTTAATTTCAGTCAAATTGGTGACTTAAATTCAGCTGACTTTTTGGCTGAAAATAAAATTCCTTTGTGACTTAAATCCAACCACATTGTTGACTTAAATGCAGTCGTCCTCTGAGATGAAAATAAATCTAAAAAAAAATGACGCGAAATCTCAACTCCATTCAACACTTCTTAAACAAGCGAGTGAAAAAGGTCTCTACGCGTTTTCACGAAACCTCAACGAGACACGTTTTTGATAAAAACGTGCATCTCCCGAGGCGACAAAACACCGTCTCGGTTATTCGAAGCGGAGCCATAATCACGTGGTTGGCATGGCACGAATCGGAGGAAATGGAATTTCCTACCAAGTCGGCTCGGGCCAGGATGGCGAGATGGGCTTATCAGTCGGCGGTGGACACGGTCGTCGACTGTGCGCGTACATGGAGTAGACGTAGGAATCCTTGCCTCTTTACCAACACCCCCCTCCTCCCACATCCACACCAACACGTGCCGCCGTTTCTCGGTGTGGTAGGCGTGTGTCGATAGTGCGAGATGATGTTTGTTGCTAGCCGTTGGGTGATTCAGGGAGCCATCCATGTCAAGGTACACCGCATCAGCGTCCACATGCAACGTCCCGTATTCTTTTTGCAACAGTCACGCGCTCACGGACGGACGAGCGAACGCACGGATGCAAAAAGTGGAGAGGAAAGAAGGAAGACGGAGGTGCAGATAAGCGGCGAAAGAGTAAGCGAGAAAGGCTGAAGAGGATTGGTATGGGGGTGGGGCGGGGGGAAGGGGGGGCGACGGGGGGAGGGGGGAGGGGCGGGGAAAGGGGGATGCTAAAAGGCGGAGGTCAATGCTGTGTAGGTACATACCTACTCTTGTACGTACGCGCGTGCAAAGTCGAGTCCGAGTACAGAGATATTTCTCCTATTACTGCCTCACACGCACCGTTATTCTCTTTTGTCACTTTTTCTTTCTTAAAACAAAAGATTGGGTCGCTTATCTATAAGTCTCCCATTTTCGCTTCTACACTGAAAGAAATTTTGTATAGATGCTGTTCGCTGTTTTATAACGCCGCTTTGGTGCGACGCTGTGGCTGAATAGAGGGAGGTGGGGGGAGAGGGTGGGACCGCCACGGGCCCCTAAAATAGGGGGACCCCTTTTTGACTAAACTGGTAAAATGGAGAGCACCAGGCCCCGAGTTAGGGAGTTGGTGGCAGCGGTGGGATTGTCAAGTGACAATAATGATTTGAAATTAAAATTTTAAAAAATTTGTTTAAAACTGGTAGCTGTTATAAATAGCGACAGGTCAATTAATTTGGAAGACGTCGTTGCTTAATCGTGCAGGAAGTTTGTACGAGTTCATAAAACTTTCGAGTTGCCTTGACGATGTTTGTTGCAGGGATTTATAGTTATCAAACGAAGCCGATCTAATCGCAAATTTATTGTAATGAAGAATCTCCGGAGCGACTACCCTAAATCGTAATCTCCAGACGGCGTTTTATTTGTTAATCGCTTTGTGAGTCATGTGCTCGGCAGGCTGAACTCACTACCTGGACACTCTCTTCGAAGTTTGAAAGGATCGATGTGCGATGACTCGTTTGTTTATCGCAGCCTAAATCAACAAGTCGAGTGACTCTTCCTTTCTCAGAAAAATTCGTTTCGAGATATGTTTACTAACAAATCGGAAAAATCAATTCTTTCCGACACGATGTATATAAAAGGATTTGAATTGAGCTTTATCATTCACACTAATTTCTCGAAATATCTTCTGCAAACAAAAGCGAAATAAAGAAACAATGATATTTAATACCTTCAATTAGTCAGTGACTCTCAATCGAGTCTGCGTGAAAAAAAAACGTTTGAAAAATCGGATCTTCAACAATAATAACTGAAATTTTGAAATGACAGATTCCCTTATCTTAAAATGAGACGTAGAACTCAGGAGCTCCAACACAATTGCGGAACTGTTTCTTGCCATGGTATAATTTCTCAACGGTGATAAAGGCCGTAATGCGATAACCCACGCTCGTGATCCGCGAATATAATTACATTACGCTCATGCTGCGGTAATCCGCAAAATATTAATTGCCGCTGAATTCCACCATCTCGAAAACTAAACTGTTCTCTCAGGCAGAGCAAATCGAGCATTTTTATCCCGCTCGATTTTAGACGACCCATTAGCGTCCATAAAGCAGTTACCAGAGTTTCGATCCCCTTTTTGTGTGCGAATTCGATTAGCCGAATCCGCATTTGGACGATCCGGACCTGGGACAATCTGCTGTGACACGGGGCATGCAGGGAGGAGGGAGAATTTGAGGTGAAGCAGAACATCCCCCTTACGCATTCGCAAGTTAATTCGGGCTAATCGTCGTTGGGGTCGAGTCGCGAGGGGACGAAAAGTCGATCTAAAGATAGAGGAGGGATTTCGGAGTCTTGTCTGAGCGCGATTTTGCGTCAGTGCAATTAAATCCACCCCTAAAAATACATTATATATTTTCGCTCTGTGATTAGTCCCTCCTCTATAGTATAGTTTTATATTAAAAAAGAATGAGTCAATATCATGGGTTAAAAGTTACGGATAAAAGGTCATGGGTCGAAAATCATGAGACATAATTCATGGTCAAAAGTCATAGAAAAAAGTCATGAGTCAAGGTCATGGGTCAAGTCATGGGTCAAGTCATGGGTCAGTATCAAAGTCATGGATCATAAATCCTGAGCCAAAAGTCATGGGTTATAATTCATGGTCAACAGTCATGACAAAAGTCATCACTGATCAAACATAACGGTTGAAATGTTATGTGTAAAGGTATTGAGTCAATATCATGGGTCATAAGTCTTGTATCAAAATTCGTGGGTAAATATCATGTTGCAAAAGTCATGAGTGTATATCCAAGGGTCATAAGTCATAAGTCATTGGCCAATATAAACCATATGGCCAATATCATTAGCCAAAAAAAAGATTGACTTATGAGGTCATAAGTGAAAAGTTATAGTTAAAAAAACGTTTTTCTTCCACACTCAGAGAATCGAAAGTATAGTTCTAAAAGAAATTCTTAGCCTGCCTCGAATCATTCTCGAACCTTTCTCTTGAAATCTGCCCTAAAGCCGCTCTTTTCTCCGATTTTCATCAACGTCAGTGGTTCTCAACCCTCTCGCCTTTTCTTTACCGGAAGCGATTGAACCAACACTAATCAAGTGTGCCCTTTAAATATTTCATCTTGCTTTCTTCCTTTTGTGTTTTGACGTGCTGCAAGTGGAACGAAGGTGTTTGTAGGAGCGGATATGTGAACAGGAAGTGGTCGGTAGCACCGCGCCTGGTTGCTAGTAATTACGCGAACCCGTACAGCCATCCCCTTTAACTATAGTCGCCAGTGTGTGCATCAGAGTTTCGTGTGTGGTCGTTCCCTCGACACGCCCACACACCCACACAAGCCTTGGCCTGTGCTCGGGGTGGAAAAAAAAATTCCGAAACTTTTTTTCCTTACGGACGAGGGTCGACTCGCCTTGATAAAACGAGATACCACAGTAGTGTGTACACAAGCGTCTCAGTCTGTGTGCCTTTTAAAGGGCCGTCCTCGGATTGGTGTGCGTAAGAGGATGCCGAACAGGCGATGAAAACGCGGTGAATCAAAAAGCCGATCTCCTCTTTCGTACTCTTGTAATCCACACTTTTGCGAATCCGAGAAATACAAGTGCGCAGCGGAAATTATAATGAGTGTCATGCATGATTAATGACTTTATCTATCTTCGTGTGAAAAAAACCGACTATAGTGTCACGTGCGAGACCACGAACGATTAGGTGATTAGATGATTATCAAGGCGTTAATCGCGAACAGCCTCAAGCGATTTTAATACAATGATTAGTTAATTATTATTTATTTCATAGTAAGTGCTTTCAATTACATTTTAATAGAGGATTTGGAGGATTTTGAGAATCATTATGGTGCAAAGTTAGTTGGTTTATATTATGATGAACCACTGATTTGGTGACAAGAGAGTTTCCTTTATTATTGTGTTGGTCTATTTTCAAATAATGATTGACATTCTCGTAACAATATTTCCGCATAATGACCTGAGTGTTTTTTCTCTTTTCAGTGAAAGATGTGATGATTGGATTTGGGAATAAATTCCTATTGGATGGTATTTTGAAACCGGGCAAACAGGGGTTGTCCGAGGGCTATTTTGAGTGTGCCGCGTATGCTATGTAGATTTGTAGAATCGGTACATACTACCCGTCAATAATCCGCTGAATAAACTATCGTCCACCCGCCCACAAACCCACCCACCCATACGCCACACAAGTCTACTTCTGCGCCGTGCATCATACAAGTGTATGTGCTTACGAGATATACGACAGATACTCTCCTGCAGGAACCTGCCATAGTTATAAATGCATCCGGAAGTTGTCAGAAAGTTACTTTTCTCCGGTTGTTTATTTTTCACAACTTTTTTCGTTTAGTCACTACAATGACGATTCAAATCCGCGCGCCAAATAAATTGACCAATAAGGTTAGCGAACTATAGTTCGCGCGGATTCCGCGGCGCTGTGAGCATTGCAAATATGTCAATTCACCCTGTTTTCCATAAGATTCTAATGGAAACCAGGGTTGGGCCTTTTTGTTTAGGATGAAAAACAGAGGTAGCGTTACCAGGCAGCTCTAAAATCAACCTTATCAAGTGAACGAACCCTTTGTTTCATCTTCAGGCATGAAGTTAGCTTCAAGATAACGCTGCGAAGTTGTCGGAAATGCTTGTCCTTTTTAAAAAAGGACTTAGGAGATTTAAAAGAAGTCATTCTGAAATCTTCTTCTTCAAATCTGCAAATAAATTGTCGATTTTTGTTGTCAGGATAAATGAGGTCAAAAAAAGTGAAGACGTAGAGAGATCTTTCCACCCATCTTTTCTCGGGACTCACATTTGTGAAGCTCTCTGTAGAGTTGCGTCTCGTACAACTTGAGATCCGGACTAGTGTGAATTTGTGTCCATAGAGAAGGCAACTGTATGTGTGTGAATGCGAGAACGTGCGGAGAACGAGGAAGAGAGCTAACTGCATAGAAGTGAGGTTTCGCGCGAATCGATGGCTAATAGCCTCCCCTTTGTAATTAATGCAACAAGTTGATACCTAACACTTATCCACTGGTACGTTACCGGCTTTATCTACAATCAACGAGAGAACTTTTGATACGATTTCTCGTGATGAATTCGTCACTTTAAGACTTATTCGTTTCGTTTAAAACGTTACTAATTCAGGGAAACGCTAGAGATACTCAACCTCAAGCCTCCTCTAGAATTGAATGGGCCAAGCTGAGAATTTAGAGCTGATGTTGATTGTTAGCGTCTTTTTATGTTGCTTCGGCAGTTTTCGAACATCCATGAATTTAATTTACTGCCTTAGCAACAATAACGTCGAGTATAAAAAAGACGTTAAAAGTCCACGTCAGTTTAAAATTCTTTAGCTTAACCCGTCACACTGCAGAGGTGGCTTAAACAAACTAGGTTCAGTTTTTAGGTCAAGGAAGCTCTTCCTTCATCTCTGGTAAAGTAAAAGGTTTGAAATCGGCCAGTAGGAGGCAAAACCTTTGTACCTGGAGGATCATTCGCTCGAAATGTATTCACGTTTAGTTCTTTTACTGCATTATCCTCTCGAACACCTCTTTGAATGCAAGGCACACGGTGGCGTCTCGTAAACAGCAATCCTCGTTGCACAAGCAAAGTGAAAAAGCTCGTGTTGGCGAATGAACTGACGCGATGGTGCACCTTCTCGGGATAATGGAATAAAAAAAGATACGCTTTTTTTCTCCAATCTGCGTTCGCTGACGTAATGCCAGCATCTCTGCGTCATTAGGATCCTGCTATTCTGAACCAATATTCATGTTCAGATGCATTGTCTGCTGTTGAAGTGACTTTTTTGCTATTGCACTCTGAACCGGAACTGCTTAAAGGACACATAAGACGGAGGGATTAATTTGTGGCAAACTTTTGCGCCAAGCAGAGCAAGTTAATCTCCAGACTTGAATCCGCAACAAAGGATCCCGACATGTGCCCAGTTTGGGGATATTTGGCAGGCCTCTGAGCCGTACCATTTCGTCCTGGATATAAGGATCTTGACATAAGCAAAGACCAGGGAACGTCGAATCTCTCTGCCAATTCTTAAGAACCTTCCGGTGGGCATTAAATGCAAACTCCCGCCCCTTTCCTCTCTTACGACAATCGTGAGACTCGTTACTGCACTCTTGCAATCCCGTCCATTCCGAGAGAGGACCGCCTAGTTTTAGCTTCCAAATGGGACTTGGTCGAAACTTTCTGGCACTAGGCTAGCTCTCTTGGTTGTCGTCTTTCCTCTTTGTCGAGGCTACTGGAAATCTATGCCCTTCGCAGTTGCAGCGAAACTCTCTTGGTTTCTTAGACTCACTTGGTATTAAGAGGTTGGAAGAGGGTTGGAGTACCAGAGAAGTCCCGGAGGCTAGGTATAATTACAGTTAATTGAAATCTTAGTGGCGGCCATCCAAGAGCCTTCTACCTTACCGGATACCAACTGAAGCGTTCATCAAAGGCGAGTATCGATTCTCTTAGTTGACAAAAGATCTAAGGATTCAGTCTTAATGGAACCAAGCATTGATTGCGTAACAGACTTGCAAGAATTCGAGTTACCTAATAATCAAAACAGTTCTAATAATTTTCCTTTCATTCGAAACTGAACACTATAAACCTGAAAATGTAGTCATACAAATAATGAATGAATAATCGGACTGCGATTCTTCCGCTCGCCTTGGAAATAACCATGGCGATCAAAGTCCAGACCCGAGTATTCGTGAAACGATGAAGCGTTTGCCAATAATTTTTCTTGTCACGTTTTGATAACGAGTACATCTTTTATCGAAATACTGCAAAGGCGGCTAAGTATAAGCATTGTTTATCCGCCAAATATCGCCGCAATTACTGTTTTAAACTTGATCCTCTTTGTCCAGCGAACGGCAAACATAGCATTATGCAATCGATCCTCGCTTTTTCTTCTAAAATTCTCAGCTCATTGTCTGCATAAATCAAGGCC
Organism: Synergus gifuensis; assembly: GCA_904066015.1. Classification (NCBI taxonomy): domain Eukaryota; kingdom Metazoa; phylum Arthropoda; class Insecta; order Hymenoptera; family Cynipidae; genus Synergus; species Synergus gifuensis. The sequence goes on from CAJFCO010000117.1 coordinate 973,865, forward strand.
GATGTATGTTAAGTGGATTGTTAATTGTCAATTGACACTTTATCGATTGAATCGAATTCGCATACTTTTGAATCATAATTGAAATCGACACTTATTTTCTCTTCGGTTTCCTAAAACAATATTGCTGATAAAAGAGAGACCACAACTAGAAGAAATGCAGGAACACTTACATATTGCTTTGAAGGATGAGAAATGAAAATGTTTCTCACCGTTGCAATATTAATTAAAAGAGGGGTAAGGCCTTCAGGTATCGACGTCCTAGTTCTTGATACTGGGCTATACTGCACTAAACTCACCGGGCTTTCTATCACCATTCAAGTACGATGCGAAAAAAAAGTAGGAGGAAGAAAAGAAAGAAAAAGAGTGAGAGAGAGAGAGGGGGGGGGATCCAGAAATGGAACTTGACTGTAGTGGGTGTTTCTTTGATTTCGAGAGACTTCCCTTTCTGAAAAGATTTACCCACAACATTTATCTTTTTGTCTAATCCCTGCTGAGCAGCTACCCTTGATTTAAAATGACGATAGAGAGCGCAAATAATCTTCTGACTTTTCGGTGAAGACAAACCACGATGACGCAAGAACTCTCTTGTATGAGAAATGTTGATCGGTGTATTCATTCGGCCAAAGTACGAATATTATCTGCGCACTCCCAACTGAATTTCCTGCGATAAGATGACCCGTGACGTAATAAGATGAGAGATCTGACCCATGTTTTTCTTTGTGCTTTCAGGTAAGCCTCCAGCGGGAGCTACTCAATGTTTCTTATGACAGCAATCATCCACCAAGAAATAAGATCTTGCGGGAAGGTGAAAAACAGGTATTGCAAAATTATTTTCAAGAATAGGCGATTTTCAGGTTTAAAACTTATAGCAATCACTCAGCCAACTTCAGGAAAGGCAAAATAATCTTGCAAATTTACAAACTGGCTAACAACGTCTTGAAGGAGTGCTTCTCAAATCACAAATCAGGTTTTCCGTCGTTAGAAATTCCACTTAAGTTTGATCGCCGCAAAAATGCGAGAATCGATTACGCCTGATGACGCAGTTATGTTGATAACCTATCACTGTCTATTGATCGATAGAGGAGGTACTTCGATCCTCGACAGTCTGTCTATTTTGCATTTTGATTGCACGATAGGTACAGGAGCCACATATGTATGGTTAGGTCACTGGTTCGTGGGGCTGTTGGGAGAGGAAAAGGGGAGAGTCGTTCAGGGGATAGGACTGGTAGATGGAAGAGGGATCGGTTGATCTATGATGCAGATGCAGATGTAGCAAATCGAACATATTCCCCACAGTCGTTGCAGTTACATGCGGCTATACGCGTTGGACGAGCTAATTGAAATCTACGACTTTGAACTTCGTCCGCGAGAGGCACCCGTTATTAACGAGCAGTCCGCGGTCTGCTCGTATACAACGTGTCAATAACCTGCAATTTGTCCTGCATGCCGTCCGTTCGATTTCGGATCGCTAATTGCTGATTACAGATCGTGGGCGGTAGGTGGTGAGTCACGATTTTAAGGGTCGTGATTGCCCGGGACTTAACACACGAGGGAAGCCGTAATTGCTGTTGAGCCTTGGCAGAGGCGTTCTCTGCACCAACTACCTCCACCTAGTCGAATTCACGATTTGTAATGAAAAGAAAAAAGTATGTTTTTTTCACAACCAACATTTAGCTTTAGTCTCTAATTAACGAGGCAAAATAGTTGATTCCTTGCATACGGGAACAGGAATTTTCAGATTGCGGTTCCAGGTTTTATCGAGGGTTTTATTTCAGAAGACTGAGAGAAAAATGTTTGTAATTTGATTACCGGTCGTGGGGAATATTATGAGAGAATGTATGAGGCTCGCACGGGATGTTGAAACTGTATTTTTTTGGACCGAAACCTCAAAAAGCAATATCGCCAGCAGGACATTCGAAAATTCAAAATTCGTTGACGATCAATAAACTCATCTAGTAAAAATACATGCACACGGATGCAAGGCTATGTGAATGAGGCTCCACAGTCTCACACACGTGTGGGTTGTCAGTGGGTGCAACAACATGGCGGATTGTCATCGGTGCTCGCTATCCGTGTGATTACGCGTGGGCGAGATGAGTGGTCATTCGCAGCATGAGTTGCTGCAATTTTTTTCGAAAACCCAATCGTAATCAAGTATTGAAAATCAAGAAGGGAGAAAGCAGCGGACATTTTTGTCGGAGAGTCAAATCATAATCATCTACTATCAAGATCAAGAAAAAAGAAACTGGTAGTAAACATGTTTTTTTTGAGAAATAAATTATAACAGCACTGTAGAATTCTATGAAAAATTTGAAGTCATGTTAAAAGTAATCCAAGACAATTTTCACTGAACTCAAATGCGGCGAAAAATTTTGAGTCAGCGAAGCAGTTGCACGTGCGAAGAAGTACAACTGCGACGCAGTCTTGGAATGTGCGCGACGATTATGTTTCCCAAAAGACTTTAATTCTTCGGAAATAAACTTGAGGTCAGCGGGCATATTCATTTTTGGAAACACCCTGTATTGTCGCGTTTTTCCAACGCGACACCGGCTGTAGGCCTCGGTAGCATTCCATGAGGAGAGATCGATACATAGTGCGAAGCCCGAAGCCAAACTGTACATTGCACAGCATGAAACATTACCAAAGGTACCCACACTGATACAGGGGGGCTTAGTATTATGTGTATGTGTGTGAGTTTGTGTCTTGCACCCTAAGTGTTGAAGTTAACGTTATCACGAGCATTACCACACAAACGCACACATACGATAAAGGTGTTGCTGAAGCTGCTGAAGCATCGATCGTGTTTTCCTGTTCATTAGTGCTAATTACCATCGATGGAGTTGTCGCTGAAAATAATGAAGTAGATCTTTTCTATGATCTTTAAACAATTTTACTTGCAAACATAAGTATCTCCAGAAGAATTTCATTGAAAATCTAAGTAGTTCAAATGAATGACAATTGAAATAAATCTAGTTTTGACAATTTGTAAATGTGATTAGGCGCTTCTAATCTCCAGGAGATTGAAGCTTCACGTAGGCGCTCAGATTCACGTACATGAAGCACACACGGTGACCAAAATTGCAAGCTACCATCAGTCGTTCCATCGCCGGCTACGCCCACTCTTCTAAAGTTGCCAAGACTACTGACAATGAGTCGCCGTTCCAGGGATTCTCAACTCTTAATACTGGTCAAGGCCTCAGCCTTCAAGTTCTGAAATTTTCAAAATATTTAAATATTCCTTAATATTCCTTCCTTATCTTGTAAATTCCTGCTAAATCCATAGGGCATAATAGTACAATCCTGGAATTGGAGACAATTATTCAAGTACTTTAGCTTTTACCAAATCGAGAGCTATATATCTAATATCTTTCTCGTTCGACAAGAGAATTGGATCTCGTCCATTTTCTCTTAATGACACCTTCTTCGAAGCCACGTGTGACTTTTTGAGAGCACAGAAATTCATTCACGAATAAAGGAGCCTGCATTTTCATCTTTAAGCATTATCTCTTAAGAATTGCGTTCATTATTTATAGGATTTGAAGCTTATCTATCTTATCTCCTTGCCTGAGTTAACTGCCTTTCAAATTCCCCATTTAAACTCAGAATTTTCTTCTAAATTCTACACCTACCCAGGATAACAACAGCTCCCCCATTTCAAATATCCCCTAGGTACTCAAAATCCTGGGAGACACGCGCCTTACGGAGGCAGCCGTTCGTTCGTCTAATTATATCTTACTTTGTTTGAGTACAACGCACCTTTCGACACGTGGTCGCCGTTTCCTCACCCCACCTAACCTTCCCAGGTCCCGACTATGCTTTTCGTTCGACTTAGATTGCGCTTTAGCGATTGGATCGTCGCCAAATCAAGTAATTGCTCGTTAAATCAAGCCACGATTTAGGCGAATACTCCAAGGACTCTGAAATTAATCAGCATAACAACTAATTCCAGTGGTTCATATTCCACCTAAAATTAATAGACACTTGGCGCTAACATTCAGATTCTTTCTTCACTTTCAATGTCAATTTCCTCGAATTCTAGGGCTATTGAGATTCTCCGTTCCGGAGTTGAATACATTGTTCGCCTGCATGATGTATCGCCGGTCAAACGAGTCTTATAAAATGTCCATACCGACCTGCTTTCTCTCCCCGCGCCTGTTCCTCAACTCATCCTCCTTTTCAAAAATCCCGACTGACCTACTACCCTCCTGACTCGCTTCTTTCCCTTCAGGCCGGCCGGTTTTGATGCTGTGACGGACGCGAAAAAAAGAGGAAAAAATAGAAAGAGAAAAGCGCCGTTTCACGTACCGGAGAGAGGAAGAGAAAAGGGACATAAATTGTGCGAGAAGGAGCGCGTGTAATGACGGAGCTGCACGAATAAAATGCCGGGATAAAATGAGCAGCTAATCGATATCAGTTCATTGAGTTTTGGCCTCTGCACGTACGGTAACTCCCCCTTCTCTCCTGCGCCCTACGAATTTATAACAGTTCTTTCTCCCTTTTTCGCTCTTCAAGCGTGTTCCCCTCGTCGAAATCGTCTCATTTATTTCCACCCCTCGTTCGATGACGCCTACTACTACGGGTTGAGCGACGTAGAGGGAAAAGGGAGAGAAGGTCACGTGGGTTATCTTCTCGTTCCACGGCAGCGTGCGCATCTTACATGCGCGTCAGTCGCCTCGTGACTCTCCTGAGCCGCGTTTAAATTTAACATGAGGTAACCGCGCAACCGGTGCAAATGCACTTAAACATTGAAAAAATTTGAAATGGTTTAAACCTTTTTGAAACATAAATTATAAAAATATTTTTGATGATTAAAAAAAAAACTAATCATCTTATTAAAAAATGGTGAAGGGAGAATTTGTAGATCTTTTAAAGACCAATAATTATGTTCTTATAATTTTCTCTGTATCACGCGTTATTTGACTCAAAATTTGAATTTTCGATTTTTCAAGAAAATTCAAAAAATTGTTACGTTAATCGTGTAGGGCGTTCAAAAAGATATATTTTTCATCGTTTGACTCTTTTCCATATCGTGCGTTATTCGGCTTTAAATTAAATTTTTTTTTAAATTTTCAAAATGCTCGAACTTTTTGAATTTTCACCAAAAATGACTGGTCAACGAACTCGTCCTTTACTTTAGGACACTTTAGGTCAATTCTTTCAAAAGTTATCGCGAACGAAAAATAAAAATCTACACACAGGCATACAGACATATTGGTAAAACCATGTTTTTCGGGTTCCGGAGGTCACAAAACGTGACGATTTAACAAATAAAAATGAACATTTGATAATGACACTTTTTGATTTATATTAATTATTTGAAAAAAGTAATTGAATGAAAACGTTTGTTGATTAATCGTCTCTTAATTTTTGAACGAATTATACATCCGCGCGTAATAAATGTCGGGGATAATTAAACTCCAGTTTGTATGATATTATCAGGTTACTTATCCTGCACTGCTGACCACGAAGTCCAATTAATGGCGCGATGCGCTGACGAACATAAACCATTGATTAGTCGTAAAATGAGCAAGTACGGATAACGAAGTTGGTTTTCATTTCAGTGTCGATTTTCGATTAGCAGGTCTCTCGAATTCACACCAGGGTCAAAGCAAATGCACGTTTACAAAATTACGAATATCCTTTGAAATGAGATCGGGTATGTATCGCGTGACCTACTTGCGTGTGACTGTCTATAGATGTGTATGAAAAATCTGCTCTATGCTAATCTTTCATATCCGCGTGTGAAAAACGCGTCCTAGGGCGCTTTAGTTGACCGAGTTGTTAAACATGTCACCAGGTGCGTCGATCGATTAGGTTTTGTCGCTTCCGGTATTGATCATCAGATAAATAGCTGATAATGCTTTAACCTTGTTGTGTTCCCGAGGAAGGTTTTTGAATAACGTTTCAACATCGACATTTCTTTCGAATGAGACTATTCCCGACCGGCGACCCTATGTTCAGAAGATAACCTTGTATAAAATCCCACTGCCAGTTAGGTTGAAGGTCCCTTCTTTCTGCACCCCCTTCATAGCAAAACCCCTTTGTACAATTTCAGCGCGTTGAAATTGTACAAAGGGGAAAGGGAAATTGTACCCTTTTCCAATATGGAAACTGCTCCGGCAAAATCCTTGGTAACTGCCACCAAGATATTGATATTGCACCATTGTAGGAAGAAGAAGGAAAAAAAGTAGACAAGAAGAGAATAGAGGGCGAGGGACGAAACTAAAAAAGAGGATTTTTCTGATAGAGTTAGAGAGATAGGCGTTCACAGCCTGCTTCGGGGATTCTCGTGAGGCGAAAACTCCCGTAGACGTTGAAGTTCCTCGAGACACTAAAAGTTTAAGCCTTCCTCATAACCCGCGACTCGTTGTACCCTCGCAACACTGATCATCCTTCGCAAACTGCCGGGGTTCTTGCTTTTATGTGATAGTTACCAAATAGTTATGGCAAGACCAGCTATGTAAAGACTGAAGACGAGAGAAACGCTAACGCTATATGTTCGTGAGGCTTTCAACACGACATATACGATTCCTTTAGGGGGCGGTCTCCATTTTCTGCAAACTTTTTTCATTATTTAATCTCCGTCGTAATTATTGAGCAGTTGACTTTCTTCCAGCATTGTTCATTTCATTTCGGAAAATTTCAAAGCGAAAAGGTTTGGTACCATCCAAAACCTTAGCTGGTCTTTGAAAAAAGCTCCATGCAAGTAGAGAAGAGGAAAGTTATTCGCGAATAATAACTGTCCTCGATTCTCCCCGAAACCAAAAGTGCCGCCACGGAGATTTTTCGAGGGCAATTTGGTGCCCGCATGGATGAGCGTATTAATCGCTTGATTGGTATTCCAAAGATCGTTGCGTAGTGACTGTACGTATTGTACCCTTTCCTTTCTTCTCGTTCTTCCCGTTCTCACTCTTCGAAGCTGGCATACGATCTTCATCACGATGCCTGTTACGAATAAGCTCTTAATTCCTTGTAGGGTTCTTGACTCCCTCTTCCACCTTCCCCGTCTGATTCCTCTTGCTTCCGATCCAACTCCCCCTGCTCCCACCACCCCTTTTCCAAACGGCTCTGAAATCCCCACCTCATTCTTCTTTTACTGCCACTTTCTTGGCTTCTCTTGCTCCTCTAGCTCTTCTCTTCTCGTTCGGTTTTGCTCTTGCACAAAAGGCGTCGTGAGCTCTCTGCCTGTCCAGATATACCTAGCAGAAGCTTCGATGCCCTTTCAATACGAACAACCTGACTGACTTCGGATCACTGACGATGACTGCCGAATCACTAGGAATCATAATTTGATTCTACTGACGGATCTAATACGGGATTCCTAAACCTTTTTTACCATCAGCAGTTTTCGAAATGTTCTAGTATCGTTTGTGGTCATCGCTAGATAGGTACCATGTACTCCCTTAGAGAGAGTAAGTAAAGCGAAGCGGAGGAGCGTGTATCGACCTCGAGTCGTTGGTGTGAGTCGGCTGGAGTGGAGTAGAAGCAGAAGTAGAAGTAGACGAACCGAAAGACCGAGCTCGACCGCCGGTCGGAATAGGGCCGGTGAGTCGCCGACCTGCTTGCGAAGCTGGCGACTGTGAGTCGTCTCTGTGCCTCTGTGAGCTTTCAAAAAATCCCCAATGCCAGGGGAAATGGGGGCAGGAGTGGTTCGGAGAGGAAGTAGGAGTGGAACGGAGAAGTACACTAACCCTATCCTTTACCTCACCTCCTTCTGCTCCCCTTACCCATCTTTCCCATCATCCGCCGCACCCTTCCCCAGCCCCTCGTCGGCCGTATTCCAGTTAGCAGGGGCGCCACTGAAACCGAAGAACCATCATAGAATACCTTACCAGTGCGCCGCACTGGCACTACCGCGAATGGTGCTCGGCCAAATAAAAAGGATCCTCGGCATGCCAAAATGAAACGATCCTTCCAGCTTTAAATCCCTCCTTGATGAGAGGGGGATGCTTAGGAGAATGGGGAACGAATTAGAAGCGGAGGATGAAACGTCGAAGGTTATATCAGGCAGCCCTGCACCGTTCCCATTCCCACGTTGACGATTAGAGGAGCCGACAGTTTCACTCCTAGCCACCTTCAAGCTGAATTCTACCCGCAGAATTCCCAGCAGATTCTTTTCAAATTGATGCTAAGTTTGTTCCTTTTCTTTAGATATACTGCTGTTACTAATTTTTAATTAGTCTGAGTTTCCCTTTATGTTACTCTTGTTCTCGTGAATCAAGATTGAGTATAGAAAGTTGGACCTTAACGGCTCTTGTAACATACACCTTACCGGCTACTAGTGAATCTTATCAGCTGATAGCGCGTACGTTGCTTCGAATGCAGTTATTTCGCTACGCTTAGAGTGAACAGCGTGCGATTTATTAGACGATTGGATTCGACGCTGGGAGGTAGAGTCACAGACTCTTATAGTTTGCTCCAAGTGGAGAATAGCGGGGACAAATCCGATGGTCAGTAATGCTAAGAATGCTCGGAGTACGCGACCTCCGCACGTTAGATACGCCTCATGAGTCGACGTGCTGGTACTCAAAGACTTTTCATTTCTCGCAAAGATTGAGCTTACCACCTGCGTCAGCAGTGAGATCCGAATTCTTTCCAAGACAATAGTTAATAAGACCGAATGAGTAGGGTTGATCTTATCAGAAGAATTTTTTCGCTTTTCGCTCGTGCAGTTTTAATCGAACATTTCAAGGCCGATCGATTTCACAGCTGCGGTGTCTTTCTGTTTGTCACTCCGACAACACAATCGAAATACGTAACGCTGGGAGATCAATGTGGATCGTCCGTCGCGATTAAACCTTCGGCGCCTATGTTCCTCCGCCTCCGCTTCTTACATTTAACTCTTCTTCTCTGTGTAGATCCTCTTTTTTGCTCTCATTGCTCTTTCTTGTTCTCTCGCGCCTTCATTTCTCTCGAGACAGCCTCTTCATCGTGGCGTGTACGCGTCATCGCCAAGTATAATGTTCCCTGGCAGCTTGACTGGATGCTCAGATCTTGCATGTGGGTTCGGCACAAGAGGGGTCCCGGTGTTCCAGGGTTGGAGGGAGTAGGTACAGTCAGCGGAATTAATACACACGAGGTCGACATTAAATAACTCCAATTCGGGTTTCGTAAAAATCTATTTTCAGACTTGCTTTGTTTCCCACCATGCGAGAGTAAGAGAGCTTTTGTAAAAAATCAGCCAAGGTCCATTGTCTTGTATCCTTTAGATAAGTGTCTAATTTAATAGTAAAGAGATTCCTGAGCCTAAGGGAAGAGCTCTAACGAGTTTGACGGGCCCATTTAAGGAAGAGGAGGCCTTGAGCGTTAGCTAAAGCAGCTGTTTTACCGTCAGCAGTCAACGCGAGTTTGTTGAATCGGCCGGTTCCTCGTAAAGGACATTCTTGGGACCTCGGGGTCAGTCGTAACGGAGGGCATAAAGGGTGCCGTATCTCAGCAAGTAGTCGGAGAACGCGCTGATTTCACACGAGCGTTAAAGCGCTGTGACGTGGGAACTCTTCTCCAGGCGATGGCGATGATGACGACGATAATAATAAGGAGGATATTCGCGGACCTGTTCAGCCAGCAGGGCTATATCGCTCCATTTTACATTACTTGGACGCGCTCCTGACCAGGAAAGGGGAGAGCCGCACTTGAAACATGGAACATTTGTTTAGTTGGCTGCAATTAAGCCACTTGGCGGCAATTGTTTGTCGCTCGGCATAGAATTCCGCTCCCAACGCGTCGCCCGGACTGGTATTGTACCAACTTCACCGACACAGTAATCCAGGCGATAAAAGCGAACGAGTTGCCGGGGTTAGGGGTCAACCGGGTCCAGTAGCCGGTGCTACAGCCTCCACCAATCAGCGTCCACCGACTCACTGGACGAGAGAGATCGGCAAGACGATTGTCTTTTGTCTCTCTACGCGCTGCCGTGAGTTATCGAAGTACGCAACTCGAATGATGAGCAGGTTTTCCAAATTTATTACATCTGCTATTTAAAAACCGAGTTTTTAGAGAAACTTTAACGAAGAGGTAGCGTATGAGATTGTTGTCGATTTTTAGAAGGTTTTAAGTTATATCATGGAGTAGAAAACAGATGCATGATGTCAGCATGAGCTGAGTATGAGTCTTTAAGAGGCACGTTCAGGTTGCGTCAGGGGATTTGAAAGATCGCTGGAACTGCGATCTGGAAACTAACTACGAGAGAGGGAAAGGATGACGGGGTCACCATTGCTGGGATAACCTCACACGTGTGCGGCCAAAAAAAGAGTAGGCGTCACCCATTGCCGAGATACCAAGTGGAGCACTGTAACTCACATGTTTTTATGTTACCCCATGCAAGCGATTAGCCATGTATGAAATAATCAATTGAAATGAGTAAGATCGACTTTACTGTGTAATTGATGTTGTGAAGACAGTAGGGAACTTGAACACTAAAAAAGCGTAGTTTTCAATTTAGAGGGCCGACCCCCGGGAGCATTTTAATCAGTCTCATAACGAGCAGAAGGCAAAAATTTCTCACGTAAATTCCCACCGGCATACGATGCGTGTCGTAGAGTATCTCATCGCAGTTATTCAATGGTGCTCGATGTACGGGATGACGGTGTTTGCCGTGGCCGCTTGGCTACCTTACTTGACCCCAGCACAACGAGGGACAATTGGGTGTAACAGTCTTCCATTCGTCTCTTCGTCTCTATACATATGTAACGAATGTACGTCGGCCAGTCCGTGTTTCTCTGAATCCTTAGTCGTGTAACACATCCATTATTCTTGGGGACTGAGTGCGTGGCCGCATGTTGGTGTAAGTGAACTCTCGGATTCTTTGCAAATAGGGACATACGTACGCGAGACGATACATGTGCCCGGGCCAGTTCCTCGTATTACAGTCTCAGCGAAGGGAGAGCTCCATGGTTACCAATTGGTCACGTACCAAACTTGCGTCTTAGTGCCAGGCCACATCACCTGTGCAAATGCATTTATTCCCCAGAGAAAGACCTCTCGTTCGCTCCATTAGAGTCTCCTACTTTTATTTTAAAAAATTACCTTTTTATGGAAGAGGATTGGTCCGCCAAACTGAATTGATAATAACCCACCGATGTCACCAATTTAATTTACCTTGAGAATCTTCCAGCAAGATTCATCGAAGGTTTAAAAAGTCTTCACTTTTTTCTTCTCGGGAAGATGGGAAGGAATGGAAAAGTTGGCTGGATGGAGCACTAGGCGCGTATCAATCTGACCAACGATTAGACCAAATTCCCTCAGGAACTAATTTTGTGGAAGCGACTTCTCCACTCTTCAGCAATCTTTCTCCAATTTTTTACGAGAGAGGAATCTAGCTATGAGGATCGACAGAGGGAGCGATTCTCATGCTAATCGTTTCGGCTGGAAGAGGATCGAGTAAAATCCCATGCGAGTGGTAGCACTTCGGCCATTTGGGAATAAATTTGCCGCACATCTTCTCTCGTGGGCACAATCTTTCATTTTCAATCAATTATCGAAAAAGCCCAGCTAGTACCGATTGATTTTTCCTCCCGTGAAACTAATGGGTTTCCCATTGAAATGAACGGATGGTGATTTCGCAAGGCATAGACCCGCTGCGCTGGTTGTATGAGCGCAGTCTCTCTATCTGTGTCAGGTCTCGTGTTGCAACATCAGAAGGTCGACCGGTATACACTCTGCATCATGGAGAAACGCCGATTGATACAGACCCATTTAGCTTTGACATTCGCCTGCCGTATCCTATTTTCCAATGAGCTTGAACCATTATCCTTCAATGACTAAAGACAGAATACAATCTAGGAATAAAAATCGTAAAAGAGCTGGATGACGATCTTTGGAAACTGGTAAAAGCAGAAAATCCTGAATAGCGGTGAAAACCCGGAATTTGTAAAACGAGATTCTGCAAGATAACAAGTGGAGTATCTGGTTAATAATCAGTGGAATTTATCGACTGAATTCTGCCCCGATTCAGTGAGCCCACTACCCCAGCAGCATATCATGTCCAAGCGCCGCAATCGTTATTTTAAGAATCTTTCATTAAGAATTTAATACAACCTGATCTCCCTAGCAACAGGGAAGATTCACATGAAGGAAATATTCCCTATTCCAATTTCAATTTCAGTATTTTATTAAACAAGGTTTTAAGAGCTTTTCTGCTTTGGAGCATTCTGCTCGTTCAAAATTGTGTTTTATATTCTTTAAAGCGCTCGAGTCAAAAACTGCTGTGTGGTCTTGAATGTAGGAAATGGGAAGAATTTCTCTCTCGATTAGTCTCTTTCTCTTTCACCTACGCACGAGCCGCCCTACTTCCGGCGGATGTACCCTGATAAATGGGAATCTGACTGCTCGCTCGGATAGTTAGCCGCACACCTACGATGCATACGGGTAAAGGTACACTCCCGGATCCAAATAATAATAATAACAATAAAAAGAAACAAAGAAGCTAATTATACTTTAGAAACGGTTCCTTTTCGATTAAGTCATGAATTCATCAAAGAGCAAGAATAATTTAATTAACCCTGTCTCTCTTTCTTTGTTGCAGGAAAACATTTCGACACCAGAGCCGTCTGATATGCCCGAGGATGATCCTTATTCAAGTGAGTAATTGAGTATATTTTCTATGATTAATATTGTGAACAAATAATTGACTAGTGCTGGGAAGCCCTCGACAATAAGAGATTAGGGCGATGAATAATTATTGAGTTGCGTTAAGATTTTGACAATTTTGAATTCCCTCATCCCTCGATTTTCTTCCGAATTTCAAGCCCCATCGTTTGGCGCTGCGCCTCTGCACTATCGATCGGATGGAATTAGCGATAGTTCAAGTCGTGGATCGTTACTTACATACGAGGCCGTAGACGCGCCACTTTTCTGACCTCAGTCCACTCGACGACTAACGGACGTAGAGCCACTCTGCTCCACGTTCGAGATACTCGTCTGTCCTTCGATTGCACGACACAGACATAAAGCAGTCACACTTGACACATGCACGTACACTCGTTGTAAACCAAAAGAAACATGGCCGAAGAGACATTGAGTATAGTCTGGAGAGTGCGTTACAGACTCTTTTTCACTGGTTCTAGGCGCAATGTACCATAATTGGAAATCGAAGTGGGGTCACTGGGACCACAATTTATCAATTCCACGTCAATATACAGAGGCGACTGAAGTTTTACTAAGGAGCTCGAGATCTCGATATTCTACGTGTGGTCGGATAGAGAAGAAAAAAGTGAAAAGGCTTTTCTAGAATGAAAGTTTTCTCGGCTCAGTAGTTTTCAAATTGGAGGCAATTGGACACGATGAGTAGGAAAAGAATATAAGAGATTGACTATGTCGATTTTAAGAGTAAATTCCTGTAAAGACATTACCGACAGCGATAAGCTTCTTTGGTTGTCGTCCGGGCTAAAAGGGTTCGTGTCCATGCTAATTCTCATAATTTAAATCATTTTATCACTCACTCGGCACAAATCAGTCCATTTCTAATGCTTTTAATTGCTTTTTTTGTCAATTCTAAGTAACTAATGGAAAATCGAGTTGGTTTAATTAAATGTTTCTTCATGCCCATCATTTGTCTACTTTTCGCTTTTTCTCCTTTGTTAATGACCTGTCCGTAAATTTTACAGCGACAAAAACACGAAACCTTTAATCAACTTCGTTTTCAAGTAACCAATGAGTTTACGATTAATTTATGACAATTATAACGCGAATATCGGCCCTCAAACTCGCGTTGACGTTCGACTGATTTCACTAATTTGGTTTTGATCCGTTTGCATTTATGATCGTGTGCGCTGTACAGCACAACTGTTGTAACGACATCAAACTTCGCGGTTTGCTATAACGAATCAAATTACTCCAAACGCTCCCGTCGGGGCTCTAGTTTCAAATTTTAAAACGCGGAATTCTCTCTCGCGAACGATAAATAACCTAGATTATATATTTAGCTGTGAAATGAATCTTCAGAAATTATTTAAATTTAATTCCAAATGCTGAATTAAGAGTTTTTTTTTTTAGTTAAAAATAAGACTAGGATAAAAACGACAATGAGCTTGCCTGCGTCAAAATTTTGTTCTCATCGCTATTGTCACCTTTCTACTTTTTACAAAAGTATCTGAAAAATAGATTAAGCTTTTATCCTTAGAAAAAAAAAGCGGGAGTCCTTACTCATGCAGGATAATTAAAGTAATTTTTCATATTCTTGCAAAAATCTCAGCAACTACGAAAATCTCTCCAGCTCGACATTTCCGATAAGTAAATAATAAAAATTAAATTTTAAAACGTTATTAGTAAGTGGTTGGGCATTTTTGGTAGATATTTTTTGTCTTCTGATTTCTGGTACCCAGCATAAGAAATTGAGTGTTATTCGATATGAGCAAGGACTCCTTGGAAATTAGAATTGTTGAAGATCCTGATTGAGATGATTGTTTAATTCTGAAAACCAATTGGCATTTTTAATTTCGGCAGGCGCGCTCATGAAAGACGCGGATAAGCTGAAGCTGATGCTGCTCGCGTGGAATTATAATCTTCATCAGCAGCAGGCTCAGGCACAGGCGCAGGCTGCCACCGCGGCCCTCTCACCAAATAACTCCTCGACAACCACAGCCACCACCGTTGGCACACCTGTCACCAGCCAATCGGCCATTTCCACGGCAAACAACACCATTAACAACTCCACACTTACAGGTAACACCTTTTTTCTGCGGTCTCATCAAACCTGCACCACTCATTGCGTTTTTATGCGAAATCCAAAGAAAGATTCATATTTTACCTTCTTTATTTAATTATCTTATCTGGACCGATTTGAAAAGTTACCTCTTCCCTATTTAAAGGCATGCGTGATATCAATAGTCAACCTATTCAATTGTCAACTTATCCAATATTCAACGTATCCAGCATTAGAAGTATCCAACAGAAAAGTTATCCAGCAGACATCTTTACCAACAATAAACTTATCCAACAGTCAACTTATCCAACTGTTAACTTATCCAGCATTCCACTTATCCAACAGTCAACTTATCTAATATTAAACGTATCCAACATTCAACTTATCAAACACTCGACTTATCTAGAAGTCAACTTATACAACAGTCAACCTATCCATGTGGCAACATTTAAAACCATCAAATTATCCAACAATCAACTTATCCAATATATAACATATTCAACATTCAACTTATCCTACATTCAACTTATCCAACAATCTATTTATGCAACGGTCAACTTTACAAAAAATGAACGTATCCAACAGTTAACGTATCCATTATTCAACCTATACAGAATTCTACTTGTCTAAAAGTCAACTTATTCAACAAACAACGTATCCACAAGGCAAAATTTGTAACCATCATCTTATCCAAAGTTAACTTATACAATTTTCAACGTCTCCAGCATTCAACATATCCAACACTCAACTTATCCAATACTCAACATATTCAACATTCAAATTATTCAACATTCAACATATCCAGCATTCAACTTATCCAACAGTCAACTTATCCAATATTTCACATATTCAACATTCAACTTATTCAACATTCAACTTATCCAGCATTCAACTTATCCAACAGTCAACTTATCCAATGTTCAACGTATTGATGTTCTACAATATATATTTGAAGTCACCTCTTTCCTATTAAAAATATGGTGAAGAGATGCCTTCTTCGAATATGTTTCTTTTTTTCTCTTGCAACCAATTTTTTTCCGTTATTTTTGTTATCAGCTTTTCATCATTGCTGTAATTATCATTATTATCATGATTGTCATCATTATTACTGTATTCTGCAACATTTTTCACCATTATCATCAGCATAAACGCTATAATCATTTTCCTCAACACTTTGTCATTGCCGTAGCTTTTAACGTAATAGTCATTATCACTATTTTCATTAGCATTACGATCGTTATAATGTCAAACATTATTATGCATAACAGTTTTAGAAGTCACCCCTTTTCCATTTAGACTGAGGAAATATATGCGACTTTACAGAGTATTTTCTTCTCTCTGTAGCAACAATATTATTGTTCACTTCAAAATTTTAATCATTATCTTACTGCACTTGTCATTATCAATCTAAATGTCATTTTTAGCATCATAATTTTATTATCATATCATCATAATCATCATAATCATTTTTATTATTGTTTCTAACATTATTTCGAAGTACGGAGAGTTTTTGTTATTCAGTTCGAAATGTGTTTCCCGCTTTTCTCTTTCTTTGTTTCGATATTGTGCGATAATTTACGAGCTTCGTAGAAATGATAGACGAATCGAGCGATTTTTCATCGTTTAACTTTCCAGAACAAATTTGTTTACCTCGGTACTCGTTTGACGCTCTCGCCAGCTAACTAACACGTTTCTCTCTGTTTTCTTTTCTTCTTTTTTTTTTTTCATCTTTTGTGGGTTCGCTCGTGTTTACATTAGAAACTTCAATATTTTTGCATTCTGTATTCGAATGTATCGAATAACAGAAGGTTCAACAATAATAAAAGTAGATATTTTTAGTATCATATTAGATTCTTCATTTCAGTATTGGTCCTCTCCATCTAATGTCTTCAACATCAGGATGATTTCATCATCCAATGTTGCAGCCTTGACAAATTGAATGTCTTCAATATTGGAAAATCTCAACATTTTGCATTTTTTCATAATTGGGCCTTAAAGAAAGCATATCTCCTATTTGAGTTCTCATCCAATTATTAATCAAATCTGATCAACACAATTACCTTCCTTTGTAGATTTCGATTGCAGATCAAATATAAAATCCAAATATAGGATCCGGAGAGTTTGCAAATTTGCAAATCGCATTGGCCTCGCAGTATACGAGGCGCGAGCAATTTTAAGTCAATTTAAATCTCGTAAATTCATCCAATGGTATTCCGATCCGGCACGCGGAAGATCTCAGGAGCCGATAAATCCGATTTGCTACTTATGCAGCTCTAATATACGATGGTCGTCCCGCGGTTCAGTTACAGGATAGGCGGAGGTTGCGGAAGGATAATTCACTCCTTGCCCTGCCGCGCAATGCTTCCCCTCTCCTATCATGATTCGAAACAGGTTTTGCGGACTCCTATGTATCTTGGACCTGATCGTTGCGTAATGAACCAGCCGTCGGCGATGAGACGCACTCGTTGCGATTGTCCTTCTCTTCACTTGAACTTAAGCTCCTTACATGCTAGAAATGTTCTAAGTAACTCAAAATTTTAAAGTCTTGCGATGTCATCCGATGTTGAAAACATCCAATGTTGATTAGAGAAAATGTTGACGATACACAAAGTAGATGACATCCAATTTTGAAGACATCCACTGAAGATCAAGACATCAAGATATCATAAAATGAAAAGATATCCAATGTTGATGACGCCCTAACTTAAAAACCTAAAAAATGTACTATATAACATCTAGATAACATTCAACGTTCAAGACATCCAATGAAAATTTGAAAAGTTTCAAAATTGGATCTCTTTACCACTGAAAATTGAATTCCTTGAATTTCCACGAGAAGTGGAACCTTGACAGCATTTTTATTTCACTATCGTGATGAATGTGAAAGAGAATAAAGGTTATCACGAGAGAAATGCCGTGGCCTTATAAGGACGATTATATCGCCTTGGAGAATTTTTCCTGAAGTGGAAAGCGTGCCAAAGTTGCTACAGGATTTATATTATACTCCTAAATCAAGTGTAAAAATGTCACGATTGGAAAATCTAGAATCTAAAGGAAAGTTCGTTGCACCTATGTTGAACGATCGAGGACCGTTTTGCTGAGACATCAGCGGCCCTGAAGGTTGGTGCACTTGGAGGTACGGTACCTACATGTACCTAGGATACCTGGCCTCGGGCGAGAGAAGGCCATTGCTGTTGCTAAAGCCAAAGCTAAAGCTGAAGAAGTACGAGAGTAGGACGCGGGATTGTAGGATACATACAACCTAGACTCTAGCCTCAGTCCCCACTAGAAAGCCGGTTGCCAATTCCAATCCCAATCCCTACACCCGTTTTCTCAACTCGCCTCGAAGTCGAATGAACCTGAAATCAACTGCCCCACCCGTTCGACCTCCTGCCGCAAAAGGAATCTTGGAGCGAATCTCAAGATCTGGAATTGTCTTTCAACCACAATTTTGATCCCTTTAAAACTCTTGAGAATTCTAATGTTTTCTATTATACTGATTGGGATATAAAAAAACAATTCCAAGGTCGGATAATTCTTCATTAGATTAATAACCTTATATGTCTTAACTCTGTAGAGACCCTTGGGATGCTAAATCTTCCTTTCCTTTTTGCTTCCTTTTGCCCTTATGTTCTGTCAATATTTGCGAAAGTTAAGACCTCCTCAGAGATTTCACAGACTTTTATTTCGCTTCGAAGATTTCATTGAGGCCGGCCTTACCGTTTTCGCAGAACGATTATTCCATACCTGGTAACCTCTGTTTAGAATTCCTCAACGCGCCCGCAAACCATAATAGTTCAACTCCTCACAGACTTAGCCCTGAGCTAGAAATAATCAGATCGCAAATCCTGGCGGGAAATTTAAATCGAAATTTATCAGAGTTTTAAAGTCTTCTGCAGGTTTTTTTTTCGTCTTTCTAGGTCTGATTCTTTTATTTTACTGCGATCCGAGGTGACCTTTTCGGTTCTCCTTGGATAATCGGGATGCGTTTCAGAAAAGAGCTTCACCCTGGCCGTATTATGGGTTTCTGAAACCGGTAATCCTGCTAATTCGATGGGGCGCACGTCCTCATGGGTTTTTACTCCTCGCCTGTGTCAACGACCACTTTCGTTAAAAGCGGCAATACTCGGGCTGAAGATAAGCCACTTTCGGGGAGAAGCCTTTGATATTGGTTGCAAAGGAAGCCCCCACTTATTTCCATTCAACCCTCAACTTAACCTCAGGAGCACTTTTCACCATTTTAAATCAAACAATTAATTTGTTATTATGCTTAATCTCGTTTATAATTGAAAAATGTTAACTTTGAAATAATAAAGGTCAGAAAATTATGAGATCATTGATGCCCTCGAAAAGTGGTAGCTATATTGGTACTATTTACAGAATATAATACCTGCCTTCGTCTTTTCTTCAACTATCCCTAATCAGTCGCGTCACGCGATCCAGACATGTGCCGCATTTATCCTTATTGTTCATAACATAGATACCACCCACGTGTCTAGGCGCCGGTCTTTTTTATCGAAGGGTGCTCCGGTCGTGGGAAGAATATTTTTTGCCCTTGCTTTCTGTCTTCAAAAATAGTGCTTTTCTTAAAAAGGAATTAATTGATTTCTCAAAATATTTATATATCTACACGATTTTCCTAAATTATAACAGAATTTCTTGTCGTAGAATTAAATCTTCATAATTTCAACTGGAATTTTTTCTTTGTTTTAGATTCGCGAAACGGGAATTCAGAAATGACCGATTTATCGGCGGGTGGAGTGCCAAATTTGGGAAGTGTCGCAGGCGTTGGTGGAGAAGATATGGCTTCTTTGTGGGCATCATATGCCATGGGTCTTAAAAAAACTCCACCTCCTGCATCATCCAGCACTCCATCGCGATCAGATCGTGACAGAGAATCTAGTCCTGCCGGCGGCGAAGGCAACGGGAGTGCACATGACGAAACCAGCAGCAGTGGAAACAAAGAAGATGAGGACGATGATGATGAGGATGCTGATGAGAGGTTGGATCCCCGACATCACGACCCTGAACGTCTAAAAGCATTTAATGTAAGTTACAAACTTGTGGCCCAGGTCTAGGTGATGACGCTGCGATCATGATGATATTTCCAGAACCGTTTTACATTTTTTTCAAGTTCTCGGGTTCATTTTAAAACTAGGATTCCAAGGCTCATAAGAGAAGAGACGAAGAGATCGGGTAGAAAAAGTGAAAAAAACATATTACTTTTTCTTTCCTTTTTCTTTCTTCCCTTCTCGGCTTCCACTTCTTAACTTTTTTTTCGCGGAACGCCCCCACGGCCGGGATCTGGAGTTGGCCATGAGCCGTAACGGCCGCCGGTGCTTCTTAATTAATTACAATTAGTTTAATAGAGCCACGCCGGTGCGCCCCTCTGCCTGTAAATTCTTAATTCCTTAAGTACTGTGCGGGTAAAGCATGAACTCGTTTATCATTCCGCCTTTGGTGGTTGCTCTCATTGCAGATGTTTGTGAGGCTCTTCGTCGACGAGAACCTGGACCGCATTGTGCCCATCTCCAAACAACCCAAGGAAAAGATCCAAGCGATCATTGACAGTTGCACGAGACAGTTTCCAGAGTTTGCTGAACGCGCCAGAAAAAGGATCAGGACGTATCTCAAAAGCTGTCGAAGAAACAAACGTGGACGAGAAGGAGCACCCTGGGACGCTGTGAGATATTTCTTTTATTTCCTCAGATTCGTTTTATACCTTTAGATATTTTTCATCCGTTTCTTGATTTAATTGGTCAGGCTCAATTTCTTTCATGCTAAATGTCGTTGTTTTATTTGCTTAACACTTTTATATCTTTCTGCGATACTGATTTTTTTTGTTTGTTCTTCTTTTTAGGCCAGACCAACGCCAGCTCACTTGACCTCGGTACAGGCTGAACAAATTTTGGCAACAGCCTGTGAAAATGAGAGTGACAACGCAAAGCGCATGAGGGTCGGCCTGGAACCTGTTTCTCAACCAATGCCAACACTTCCTGCAGCCACGGTAAGAAAAACTTTTAATTTACATCGCAGAAAGAAAAATGTATCCGCAGATGAAAATAGTCTTTCTTTAAAAAAAGTTTTTCCTTCCCTTTTTACTGAAGATAGAATATGTGTACATCCAAAATTGAAAGCAAAAAGAGTAAACTGCATTTCTAAATAAAAATATTTTCATGGGCAAGTGGGACATTACTATAAAAATGATTCTAGTGATATTTTGAGTCATGTTGTTCTTAAGGAAAAAAAATTCTTGCGTCTCATACGAATATTGAAACCGTCGAGTTTGTTATGTTAGGCTTGGGAGTGGGAGCGGTGCTCGACCTGAGGGGTTATCAGTGGTCTCGGTACCTACATCAATCCTAGCTTAGTCCACGTATTTTTCTACGAAACGCGTTGCGCGGGAGCGACGAGATTCGAGATTCAGCGAGGATTTTCTACGCGATATTCAGCGGCTTCGTATAACCCTGGACCGGTTTGTTACTACCGTTGCTTTGCGGAGATAAGCCTTTCGTTTTAGATCTCTCCGATTGCCTCTGCCAATTTCCCCACAGCCTTCGAGAATTCAGCTGATTGCGCAGCTTCTTTTCCAAGTAAAGCCTCGTCATTCTTACTCTTGTGAACATTCAAGTGTACCAACATGTTTACGAATCAAGAGGAAAAACGCAGATAAAGAAAACGGGGCTATCGAAATCTACTATATTCGCGTATTTTTTTAAAAAACACAGAAAACTATCCACAAGGTCAATTTTTTGCAGAGTTGACTTATCCAATCGTAAACTTCGTCAAAAGTCTTGTTATCCATGGTCAATTTCAGTATCAGTTGAATTCAATATTCAAAGTGTCTAACATTTAAGTTATCTAACACTCAACTTATCCAGAATCCAACTTATCCAGAATTCAACTTATCTAACGCTCGACTTATCCAATACTCAATATATCCAACAATCAATCTATCCAGTTTTCAACGTGTTCAGCATTCAATGTATCCAAAATTCAACCTATACAACATTAAAAGTATCCAGTTTACAATATATCCAACATTAAACTTATCTAATAGTCAACTTATCTAATAATCAACTTATTCATAAATTAAACAATGCAATTGAAAGTATCAGCTACTTAGTCGCCAAGAATTCTCGATTATAAATACTCTCAAAGCCACTTTCAGACAACTGACATTAATGAAGTTGTTCCTACATAGTAACCATCCTTTGTCTTCTTTCCTCGTCACCTTTTTCTCTTTGTCGCCTAATGTGAACATCGCCTTAACAGAAAGCCGCGCACGCGGAGTATTTTTCTTCCCCTTCCTCCTCCTCAGCGATCGGGACTATCTACTCTGAAAATCCCTGCTAGAAGTGATAACCCCTCGCGACCTAAAACTAACCCATTAAGGAGATCTCTACGCAGTCCGTAGCAGGCTATCTGCCGTGGCACCTATATAATTGACGTCAACGCATACTGCTCGCCTTTCATAAAAACACCTCCCTACATCCGCTATAAGATTTCATCCTTCCCCTCCCCCTCTACTGCCCTTCTTCCCCTATTCGCTTTGTCCCTCTATTGCTCTTTCTCCACCATCTCCTACTGACTCTCCCTTTTCTGAATTCTCCACGAACTTACTCACGCGTCGACGTTAAACGGCAGAACATCTGGCTCTTTAGTTTCTCCACTTCTCTCCTCTTCTCTTTTTTTTTTTCTTTTACTCAAGTTTACTTCATGCTTTTCTGCTTGGCTTTCTTTGATTCTCATTTTTCTGACTCCATTTTCAGTTTCTACTTTCGTTTTTCTTTTCGTATCTTCCTCTTCTATTCTTCTATTATTCTGCTCTTCTTTTTCCTATCCCTTGTCTTCTCTTGATCTGCTTTTAATCACCACCTCTTTAAACTTTCTTCTTTGCTCGCCCTTTCTTTTTGTTTAGCACTTACCACTCTTATCTCTCTTCTCTTATCTTTCATCTCTCTGTTCTTGTTCTTCTCTTTATACTATTTCTTCTCGATATTCTGGTTCTTACTCCATCTCTCATTCTCGCTTTCTTCCCCCTCCAGAAATTCTTCTCCCAAGACAATTGTCTACACGAGACGAAAGGGAGAGCGTGCGCGCTTAGCTAGAAAAAGTTGAACGGAATCCCGGTTGTTTATATCGAACCATGTCGCGCGCCGGTCATCGCTGATGATCTTACTCGAAGTCATCCAACTGCCGCGAGCGATACTATCGATCCCGGGTGATCAATCGCCGATCCTGATAAGTGACTGTGATTAGCCACCCGAAGCGTCGAAATGAGGAAGAAGAACCTCAGGGTTCTCCATAAACAGGTGTACGACCCTGTCGACATTCGCCAGGTTACTAAGATTGATTAATGACTTCTTATTTTAATTCTAGAATAGGTCATATTCATTGATAGGGTACAATAGTAATTTTACCGACAGTGACTTCTCGTGACAGTTAATAATCAATTTATACTCTGAATGATTAGTGAGTTGAAGTACAATAATATTCAAGTCATCTAAAAGTCGTCTTAGCCAACCTTAATTCAACCTAACCAATATTCAACGTATCCAGCATTCAACTTATCCAATAGTCAACTTATCCCACAGTCAATTTATCCAAAAGTCCACTTGTCCAACATTCAACTTATCCAACATTCAACTTATCAAATAGTCAACGTATACAGCAGGCAACATCTGCAACCATCAACTTATCCAAAGTTATTACAGTCAAGTTATCCAACAGTAAACGTATCCAACAATAAACTTATCCAATTGTCAACTTATCCAATATTCAACGAGTCCAACATTCCACTCATCCAACAATCAACTCATTCAACACTTATGGTAACTAGCAGTCAACTTATCCAACAACTAACGGATCCAACAATGAACTTATCCAACAGTCAACTTATCCAAAAGCTAACGTATCCAAAAATGAACTTATCCAACAGTCAACTTATCCAATATTCATAGTATTCAACTAAAATTCAACTTATCATCAAGTTATTTCCTCCAAAAGTAATTTTAATCAACAGTCAACCTCTCTAACTCATCCAAAAGTAGGTTTTTATATGTTTTCTGTCTGCGAATTCTAACTTGACCTTGAAAAATTTTTTAAATCAAATAACAAGTTTCTAGCTGTTCCACTTTACCCCAATTCGTACCGCTTACCCTTCTTCTACAGTGCAACTAGCCAATTCTTTAAAAAAATATTTCAACATCATAAAACTTTTCTGATTCCGATAATCCAATATTCATCTTCTGAGGTTCAACTCGTTCGTTCACCTTTGCGGCTTATCAGCCCGATAAGAATCGATAGGTTTCTGTAACAAGTCCGGTTATTCACTCCTCGATTGTTTTGTTGATACTTTTTAAGACAACTTTAATTAAAGTCTATTTAATTACAAATAAAATCCACACATGATAGAATTTTTCAAAATGGATTTGCTTGTAAATAAAAACTGTCAAGATGTCAATCACTAGGGTGAAATGGACCCCAGAGGGTTAAAACTGTACTTGATTTATCGTACGACCTACAAACAAGTGTGTTCATTCATTAGTTTGGATCGCTTCGGAAGTCGAAAGGACAAGCAAACTAGAGCAACGCGTGTAAAAATGAAAAGCGATAAACCTATCATTCGAGAAGCAAAAACAGGCCTCCATGTGGAGAATCGTCGAGCAATGCATTTTAGTTTTATGTTTCATGTTTTGGTCGTTATTAGTCACTATCTCTCAAACAGTGTGTCAGCTTGAAATTTCCGTTGCTGCACTAATTTCTTTTTTGGATCTGTCGTCACAATTCTAAAAAAGGAAGCAACAATTAAAATTTAAATAATTTTTTTAATATACTATACAAATTTCTTATTAGAATTGAAGGTGCTTTTGTTATCAATGACGGATAAAAATTTTCTCTATTTTAGGAAATCACCCGAGTAAATTGAACATCATCATTTTTCTAAAAGAGGTGAATTTTATGGAACTGAAGCTAAAGAAAGTTTATTTTCTTTTCCAGCAAACGGATGTGCGCGCTAGTCTGGAACATTTTTCAAGTACACCGGTAAAGTCACTTCCGGGAAAGCGGGAGGACACCCCCCCAGCGTCGCTGACATCCCTGACGCCACTAACCAGTTTGGCCAACTTGCCGAACAGCAATCTCACCTCCACACCATTGTCACTCGCACCTGCATCCAAACTACTCACGCCTACTGACAATAAAAGTCTCATGAGGTTTGTAACACCTTTTTATATCCCACAAATAATCGCCGATAAAATAATTCAAAGAATATCTAATCGTTTTGTATTTTCATAATATGAGGAAACTTTCAAGTCTATTTAAGATCGATTCCTATTTGTTTCAAGATAATTCCTCTCGATTTTTAGTTTCTTTTTCTCCGCCCTATGGACCGATAAAGATAATTTTCTTGTGGTCAAATGTCAAAGTCGAGAGAAAAATTCCGACCCTTCAGATTTGGATACCGTATCGAAAGATAGTCTTAAAATAAATGAGACGTTAAGTTACTGGTGGGGAAGTCGCTAGTATCTCTATTAGTGACTTTTATCTAGGCTCAGTATTTCGACATTTTATAGGGGAATAGGACTGTTTCCACTTTTTTTTTTAACTCCGTGAGTCGAGAAGTGGTTTTTGAGTTTCTAAGTTTAAAATTTAAAGAAGTCAGGAGTAATATTTTATGAATTGAAAATAATAATTATTTCTGTTTTTTAGTCAAACAACGATAGTTAGTTCTGCGGCAGTAAACGGTGTGGCGAGTGCAGGAGCACCAACAGCAATGTATAGACCTAACTTCAGTCAGGCGTTTCAACGTGCTGGTCCAACAACAGTGCCACCAACCCTTTCCGCTGGACTATATCCCACCCAGAGTTTCACGTCGGGCCTGCTGAGCAACGGTACACAAAGTAATACTCGTTATCGGTGTTTACTTTAGTTCTCTTCCGCTCCTTGTCCACCTTTTATTTCACATCAATGAAGCCTTTAAGGCTCTAAATCTTTAAAGAGGGACATCAAATATTACTCAATTCTTGTCAAATTAACTTATCTAAGAGATTATCTTATTAAAACTTTGTTACTTTATACTCGATTTATCCCAGAGTCAATTTGCAAAAGAGTCAACCTATCCAAATGTTAACTTATCCAAAAATCAACTTATCCAACAGTCACCTAATCCGTAAATTAACTTATCTAATAATCAACTTATCCAACACTCAACTTATCCGAAAGTTAACTTATCCAACAATTGATTTATCCAACACTTAAGTTACCTATCAATCTAATTATCCAAAAGTAAATTAATCTAACATTTGACTTATCCAAAAGTTGACTTATCCAGCAGTCAACTTATCTAACAGTCACCTCATCCCTGAATTAACTTATTCAATAGTCAACTTTTCCAACAATCAACTTATTCAACAGTCAACTTATCCAACACTCAACTTATCCGAAAGTTAACTTATCCAACAATCAACTTATCCAACAGTCACCTGATCTATAAATTAACTTATCCAATAGTCAACTTATCCAACACTCAACTTATCCGAAAGTTAACTTATCTAATAATTGACTTATCCAACATTTAAGTTACCTATCAATCTAATTATCCAAAAGTTGACTTATCCAACATTAAAAGGAATTCCTTTCAAAAATTGTGTGTTCATTCTATCCTGAAAAATAAAATTTGGTACTAAAGCTAGAAATATTTTTATAATTCAAATATCAAAAACAATCAGAAATGAGAACTTTTAGACTAAAAACTCGCCGAGCGAAATAATCTATCTGTCCTTATCTTCCAATGTAACTTGATAATTTCATTTTTAGGACCGACGGATTTGAGTATGAAGAACACGAAGCCGCTCTTGAGCCACAAACTCAACGCGACAGAAATGACAGCAGTGAGGCAATTGATAACAGGATATCGAGAATCTGCAGCCTTCCTGCTAAGATCCGCCGACGAACTGGAGCAACTGTTGCTCCAACAACCTTAAAATTCTCCCTGTGAACCATACATGCAATTTTAAATTTGCCATCGCAGCATCGATCGCAGCGTCAACGAAAAGCAACTATCTCTGCAGTTCCGTTCCCTCGAGACATAGAAATTTCCTTTTCATCGATGATCGGTAAAGCAGATGCCAAGTTTCATTTGTTGTTAACGCTTCGTATTTTCATCTCGATCGAGTCCTAAACGAGCTTCACGTTCCGACCGTGGGCAACTCTGACGAAGAAACTGATTTGAATCTGATCATTACAATTTTGAAAAAGAAAACAGGGTGTATATATAGAGAAAGGACAGATGATATTTACTTAATTAATAGATAAGTTTGGAAATATATTATTATGGAGTAAGCTCGGTGCGTGAATTTAGTGCAAGGTCGCTTGAAGAAAATTTGAATGAAAGAAGTCATTTTAAGATGGCTTATTTGAAAAATAACTGATTTTTATTGGAAAAATTGTTTTCCGTAATTGTTTTTATTACTTCATGATACTTAACGATTTTTACTTTCTGCTGATCTTCGAATCTCGAGTCTGGAGTTTTAACTGTAAATATTATTTCGGCTTTTAAGTAATGAGAATATTACTGAGAATTTAGGGATTATCACATTTTTTGGATTACTGTTATAGAAAAGTATGTAAATACAAATTAATGCCTTGCATTTTAGGGGAACAAAATTTTCAATTTTTTAAATGTGGACATCTTAAAGGCATCTCAATGGCATCACGAAAAAATTGCATTCTTAAAAACGAAGTACATTATCTTTGTAAATACAGTAACATTCTCAAAACTTAGAATTTTTAATTCTCAAAATTTTTCGAACTCTACCACGTACCGCTTATTGATTATTCTGTATATAGTACGCTAGGGTAATTGAATCATGCCTCAACTAAACAGTCGAAAGGTGAGAGATTGTACGATTACCGTGAAGCTTTTTTCGATTTACTTACACGTACGGACATTTTAACTGTGTAAAGAACCCAGCTGGCAAGGGGACGTCTTAGAATCGTCAAAATCTTCAAGACGTCCCTAAAGTAATTCATGTCCCCTTCCCACTGGAAATGCAGAGGTTCGTTCGAGGCAAGATTTCTACCAACGTTAAGAAAAAAAAATTACTACTATTATTATTGTTTCTGTTTTGTAAGCGATAGAAAAAATTAATGTTCTATTTTGGGACCATCTTGTCAGGATCGGAAATTTTGCAAGTTACGTGTGTTTCTCGGTCTTTCGTGTGTGGATCACCGCGTTACCAAAGAACAGATAATTAATAAAATAATATAGTCCTAGTCTCAAGTAATATTCTCAACTTAATGCTTCGAGTTAGTTTACTATTCTCAACTCTATGGCACAAAGTACAAGAATTCCATTTCGCTTGAAATAAACAATTTCAATTGTCATTCAAATCTAAAGTTTCTATAAAGTATTGGTCGCAGAAATTCTGTTAATTGTTGATTTTTGAAAATTGTTTTACCTTCGGCTCGGGAAGACTAAAACGTTTTTCAGACGTCTCGTCTCGCCCTGGCTGCTGATTTATTTAATTTCGACATCAGGCAAGGAATTCAGAAACTGAGAAAATTTCTAGACAAATTCGTTAGATCTACTCACTCTGTTGTTTTTGTACATAGTTTATACGTCGATTTGAATACATAGGTAAATATTGAACATAAATATATATTATATTAAGACTATTGAATTGCGACAAGAGTATATATATTATAAATATGAATGTAAATGTAAAGTAAGTTCTTGAGGATGCTGATTGCTGCCGCTCAGAAAAATGTCTTCTCTCCAACATTTTTTCTCTGCACTCTCATTCAAAATTTTGTACAATTGTCTCAGTTTGCAGTCGAGAAAAAGTTGGATCAATTTTTCTGAATGTAAGACACATTCCATCTCCGGAGAAAGGCAGAGCCGGTTTTTTTCAAATCTCAGAAAATGAACCTCGGCCTTTTATTTCGTCGTGCAAGTTAAGTTTTTAAGTTTTATGGAGTAGACTAAGCGAAATTGAGCGTAGAAAAAAGTGACCGAATTCTCAGCAAGAATGACGCAATTCATTATTTCTGAATTTAATTCAATAAATCGATTGTACCTCACGAACTTGTCTTTTGACTTCCGATACACAAATTCAAAGCACTTTCTTCTTGTAAGTCCTTTTCAGGAAATCGGGACAATTTTTGTAGAAATGAAAACCTTAACGACCTTCGTTTATCACAACTTTCTTGCAATTTCAATCTACAATTTAATCCTATTGATAGAAAAATAGGGGGTGAGTGCCATTATAAATGAAAAAAAAAAAAAAAAACTTAAAATGTATTTCATCTGAAAACAAAAAAATGAACAGTAAAGGAGGTACCTCTGTGATAAAGACATTAAAGATTAAACTAAAAAATAAACCATTCAATATTATAAGGCGGAAAAGAGTTGAAAGGGAAAGAAATGAAGGAGCAGAAAAATCGATATTGAGAGAAAAGGAAACGGAAGTCAAGATGTGTGTTTTAAAAATCACGAACAATTTTCGAAAGTGGTTCCTTGATGCCCGATGGGTTTTATGTACAGGATCGCTTCACTCGAAACCGATTCTTTTCCTTTTTTCAAATTCTTTTTTCTTCTCTCGAATTCCCGACAAAATTGGTTTTGAGGGAAATTATTCTGTACAATTCTACGAGTCGTATAATCGCGAATTGATGTATATTGATTAAAGAAGATATGTATTTGTTCCTGAGAAAATATAGTAATATTAAACAGTAGGAATAACGACATTAATATTAATGATAATATTAAAGATAATTTGATGGTACATACTTTCATATTAAGTAATATTATATTACCGCAATTACTGTAGAGATGGTATGGTCTTGGAAGATGCCTTGCCTGTAAATGTAACACACATACACACGTTCAATGAAGAAAAATCTTATTACCTTGTAAATGTTTTACTGAATATAATCGATTATTCGACATACTAACTTGTTTCATCATTTATAGTATTTATATTA
This sequence comes from Synergus gifuensis, assembly GCA_904066015.1. Taxonomy (NCBI): domain Eukaryota; kingdom Metazoa; phylum Arthropoda; class Insecta; order Hymenoptera; family Cynipidae; genus Synergus; species Synergus gifuensis. The sequence goes on from CAJFCO010000117.1 coordinate 1,003,494, forward strand.
GGTGTGTGAATTCATGTTTACTGATTTTTTTAGCAATCAAACGTCAACTTATTCAACGGTTAACTTATACAACAGTCAACTTATCCAATAGTCAACTTATCCAACAGTTAACTCATCTAACAATCAACTTATCAACAGTCAAGTTATACAACAATTCACGTATCCAAGAGTTGACTTATCCAATATTTTACTCATCCAACAATCAACTTATCAATAGAGTCAAGTTATACAACTATTAACTTATCCAATAGTTTACTTATCCATAATTTTACTTGACCAACGGCCAACTTATCCAACACTTGACTTATCTAACAATCAACTTATCCAACAGTCAATTTTTCCAACAGTCAACTTATCCATCAATTAGCTTATCCAACCGATTGACCTATCCAAAAGTTAACTTATCTAATAATCAACTTATCCAACAGTCAATTTATCCAACTTATCTAACAGTCAACTTATTCAACAATCAACTTATCGATATATTCTTGGACAAAGATAAAAATGCATTATAATTTCGAATTAAGTTTATTTATTATTTCGATTGATTTAATCGTGTTACAGAATACAGCTCGATCTGGTACACAGGCGCGTTTCCGCGCGTTCGACATTTCCGGCCTAACTTATCGGAAGTAGTACTCTAAGTTAATGAAAAAGAAATTAAAATTTATGAATAAGATCATCGAGGATTATTGTTAACACTTAAGATATTTACATTTAGCTCTAATTTAATGGTATGTATATGTACACACACGCAAGTAGCACCAAATTAGGAATTAGTCGATGGTGATGCAAGCGTCAGTTTCCATTTTCTTTTTTTTTTTTTTCAGTTTTTTGACAATCGTATCACAATGTTACAATTCTCTTCAAGTTTTGATAATCTTTTCTCTTGCTGCAATTTGCAGAAACTTCGGTGGAGCTTCTCATATTTATTTTCAAATTGCACTAAAAATGTAAATGTTGAAAAAATTTTTTGAAAAATGAAAAAAGCATGATGATATTAAATGTAAACAGAAAGACATATTTCTTTTTCTCGCAAGTGATAGCTTCACCTTCCATCTCTGAAATCCAGAAACTGCCAAGAATTACAGAATTGCACTCGCTTGCAATCATCCGCCAACCTCACGTATTTTAACTTCCTTCTAAACCCTAAAGTCAATATACAGTAAAAATAACGCATATTCACTGTAATTTTGATTTTCCTCGAAATTGCAGCGAGTTTAAACACAATGTCGAGTAGAAATGGCACTAATTCACGGCGAGTTACATTTTTTTCTCCTTCAATCAAAAAAAGCACTACTTTGAAATCAAAAAAAAAAACTCCTCCAACCGCTCTACATTTTCATTGCATCTCGAACTCTCTCCTCTAACGCAGAAAATTTAATCGAGTAAATTTGGTAGAGAGAAGGTTACGCTATGTCACCAACGAATACTATTATGTCTCAAAACTGCTTACTATTAAATTTTCTTTTTACACAGATAATTTTTATACAGAGTAAATTTTATCGATTTTGATTTGGATTTTAGAGCGTGTGTATTCGCGTGAGACTTTCGCTAGTATCTCGTTAGTACGCAGAGTCATTTAGTAGATTAAGAAGAATCGCAGTCGACTCTCTTCTATTGCACAATTATAGAAGACAATCGCGTTAACGCTCAGCGCATATTACATCGATTTGTTTCAATATATATATATTTATATATTTATATATGTAAATTTATTTTATGTATACTATATATAGGTGAATCTTATTCGCGAAAAAGTAGAAGTTAAACTTATGAAACTCAAGACTAGCATTGGTCAATGGCCTTTCGTTCAGGACCGGGATTTCTTGCTTTTCAGCTTGAACCATCCCGCGCTCTTGTTAGGGTCACGTGGGACGGAAGTGGATCTGTTCAGTTCCGGCCTAGAACTCACACTTCGGGATTTGCTGGCCAACGACTCCGTGGAAACTGTTCTATCCACCTTTTGCTTGTCTTTCGACTTCAGCATGCTGCGATTCATTGTTCCTGTAATTAAACAACAAATATTAGTTGCAGGAACGAATGTTGCTAAATGTGACGCGTAGCATAGTTAAAAATTCTTCAAAAGCTCTAAAAGTTCACTATTTAGTGACTGAAATTGGAATGAAGACTTGCCTGTTTTGGAGAGATTGTCTTTGCTTCGCCGAGCATCTTTGCCACGACGACTTAATGTCTCGCGACTTCTCTGTCTGCGCCTCATCGTCATCATTGGTTTTTGATGTTGCTGCTGGTCATAATTTATTTCATAGGGTTCCCGATAGTTCCTCGGTCTCCAAGGTGCGAGGACACTCACACTTCTGGATACAGTCCTTGTCTGGGGTTGTAAAGGACGATTAAGTTCTTCACGACTTGCTGCTCTGCGTCTTTCGTTTGGTCCAGGAATCTCACCGACTGTTGAATTAAATTTAAATTTTAGAATTACCAAGTTCAAACCTGTTACCAAGTTACGTAACCTGTGTTACGACCCGAACTGCTAACATAGGTAGAAGTTAGACCTAGGCTCAGGTCGTAACATTTGGTGGCAACGGTGGGATTGTTACTTTTTTATCAAAGTTCCGCTTAGCTAAGTCAGTTCCGGGACTAGAGTATACTTTTCTCGGGAACTGAAAGTCTTCAAAAGTATCTACAAAGTTTGCAGAAAAAAATTGTCATTACCTGTAGCGGCGTGAAGGTAAACAATGGATCGTTGCGATCTTTGGGAATTCTGGCTTTGTTGACTGCTGTCGCCTGTGGTGCTTTCTCCAGACGACAAAGCGCTTTCAGTGAGCCTCGAGGGTTTCCTGGGGTTGGTGATGATCCCCAGAGTATGTCGAGACGAATTCGTTACATCACGCCTCTTCACTGCGTGGTCGTCCGCTCGTTTATTCCTATTAAGATCAAACAAGACAAAGCAAACAATCAGTACCTACTTCCCCAAGTCTGATTCCCCCAAATGATTCATATTTCTTTCGAAAGAAGGGAAAACCCACCTGCGGTCCCGGTTCGAGGTTATAGACTCCTGATCCGTATCCCCGAAAAAGCGAAGATTCTTCTGAACCGAAACTCTCTCCGGAGCTGATGAAACTTCTTCGTCCTCCGTACCGGTCGTCAAAATTTCGCTCTCCGGTATCCTCGGCTTCTTATCTACCGGCTGAAACAAATCGTTTCGTTAAGAACCAATTTTTAATTGTTGGGAATTTATGTAGGAATAGCCCCTTCTGGATAGCCCCTGCCTAGAAAGATCATTTTAACTGATAAGCCTCGCGTTGATGTAGTAGAGGGCGAGAAGGAGGGTTAAGAATATTTTTTTTCGAATACAAAGCACGAATCCTCTCATCGATTCCTGACGGGAATCGAAAAATGCCAATTCTACACCGCGGCGTCTTGATGAGTCATGACCCCACGGGTTGGCTCATTCGATAGATCACAAGCATGGTGAGATTCACGCGCACGCAATCAACTCAAATGGCTATCATGTAGCTGCGAGAGTGTACCGCCTAGAATCGGAATCGGTATCTGGTAGAGATTATTCCGGGAACGATGGTTAGCTAGGCAGACTCGGCATTTAATCTCGCGATTAAATTAAACCACAGAGCGCAGAGTTAGTTAAGCATTTAATCAAACTGGTAATTGGAGGTTGTTCTGGCCTAATGGCCCCCGCAACGGCTGAGCCATTGACTGATGAATGCATCGCTTCACCCACTACGTCTCGATGGTAAGCTTGACCTCTTAGCTAGTTATCGCTCTAAGAAATTCATCAATCGGAACAGTTTATCAAAATCAATTGAATGAGGTGACCCCACACGGAGTGGTTAAGTAAGTCAGAGTCGACTGTAGAATCAAACTTTTCAATGAGATGAAAACGTTCGGTGTTTCCGCGTCCGGGCAATAAAGAAACGTTTTAATAATTCCCTTGACATTTGGTTCATGTTCGTTCATACCTATATTATATAAATCTTGGGATTAAGCGTATACGTATACTTGTACCGAACATCGTGTAGCATCCTTGATTCAAAAATTGTTATCGATCTTTCCGCACGTTTCAAGAAGCGCGTGTAAGTATGCCTCGGTCTTTGGAAGGTTGCGGGAAAAGGAAACATTGCGGTATACCGAGACTCAAGTTTTGCATGATCTACGAGTTGTTGATGTACGTTGAAAAGTCCCGTTACTCATCATGGCCTAAGAGAGCAGATCGCCCACACGTTCTTTTGGCGAGAGTTCGGCATACACGTTCCTGCGATCACGAGACGTCAAGACGTCATTGACCAGGATTATTCGAGTCTCTGGCGACGCGACAAATATTTCAATGATGTCATGAAACAGGTTGTTCTTGGTGCTCTTCTTATAAAACATTTTGCACTATTGCTTCTCACCTTTGAATTAGATTTAGTCTTCCTGGAAAGAGATTTGAACCACCCCTTCCTTTCCGCCTCCTGTCCCTGGTTCTCCCTCGTCAGGGTGGTCTTGAAAGGCTCCTCTTCCCTCGTTAGGGTACCAGTAGATCTGGATAATCTCGATGGCTGAGGAGGACTCGGACTTCCACTTGGTGTCGATAGTCGCCTCCGCTGACTGTAATCTTCCTGTAAAAAGAAAAAAAACAATACCAAATTAAAAAGAGTCGTAACCTTTAACGAGCAATATGAAAGCACTTTCGAGAAAATTGGTTCTAAAAATAGCCAAGCTGGGTAATAAAACGTTTCATTAGTAGGAAATGATACAGCAGAAGGGATCTCTTCCCTCATCTGGAAATTGACGCAAGAGCAAAATTGTTGACTGTAAAAACCTTTTGCCCCTATTTACCACGTGGACTGTAATAACACCAAGTGGGGTCTGGAACGCTTCCTATAGCTTGCATTGTCTAATCGCGAGCTCACGCTGAAAATGACTTTACAATGGACAGGGTAGTGTAAACACGGGTACTTAACGTCCACCATATGTATCATTAGAGCTTCTGGTTCTGCAGAGTCTAGCGTAAAGGAGAAGTGAATGGAACTCGGAATCCTCTCATGATTGTCCAGCCACGTGGGTGGTAGCGTCCAGCAACGTGCTATGCGAGAAACCCAAGGGTTAGTTCTTACGTCTTCTTCTCGTTAAAGCTGTGACCGAGGTGAAGTTAGCTGGAGGTAATGATGGCCTGTGCCATTCGCTAAATGCCCCCGCATTACTCGCCACTCCAATAATGATCCGGCGGCCTTTCATTCCGTGATCCAGGACATTGAGTCAGAGTTATACTCCCCGGGGAAAAAGTACGTGAAAATTGTCGAAGCGACACTCATGAACCTCCGGCCGTGACTATGATCATCATTATCGTCATCGCCAACATTACCATCATCATCATCATTATCATTATCGTCGTCTTCAACATCGTCATTATCATTCTCATCATCGTCAGTGTCTTAATCGTTACCTCGTCGTTCATCTGCGCCCCTCGCAGTGAGCCTTCTTCGTCATTTTTTGTCAGCATCCAGCATCTACAATCCGCAGTCTCATTTAGCTGTGATGGTCTGAAGGGAATCAATTGTTGGGAAAAGTACGATTAATAAAACTATCATTCCTTAAATTACAATTACTGAAAATACTATAATACTACTAGGTCTGTGGTCCAACTTAGAAAAGCAATGATGTCCGACCAACGAGGCTTTCGATAGGCAATATAATAATATGCTCAGATTTCTCAGCGTACCAAGTCTTAAGTGACTCACAATGAATAGCCCATATCGCGGAATCATCTGCATAGTACAAGCCAGCGCGCTTCCCTCGTACTCTCCATATTTGCGAGCAACAATATTTCCAGAGCGAGACGAGACTTGTACCCTCGAGCATTGTGATCCACGCAGTGCTCTCCCAACTCTTACAGCTTTTGTCTTCAAAAGATTTCAACGGATTTCAAGGGATAGGGATGTCAAAATATTTCAGAGATTTCAATCCCTACTTCTTCTTTTCTTCTCTTCTTTTCTCTGCCCTTCTCGAGGAATGTCTCATGTGCTACTCCCACCTTGGGACTCAGCGTGGGCCGGGAGATTGGGCTAGGTCGCTTACGTACCTAAAGTACACACGTGCGATCTCACATGGAGCGCGTCCGTATACGTGAACGCACATGTGCCAATCTCTCAAAGTGCATGCAACTGATACATTCTCCAGTCGCTGAACCGCAATCAGGGCCGTGCTGAGCCAAAAATGATTTCCGCTCTAATAATTGTTATAAATTGGTACTTGATTAAGATTCGATTGGTCTATAGGAGCTGCGAGTCTGACGGCTGACTGAAATAGAAGAACGACGTCTCATCACTTGGATTTCAATGTTTTCGAACGAAATGCGCTGCCTGAAGCAACGCGAGCTCGCTGCGGCCCTGATTTCTATTTACACCGACTATCTACAAGGAACATGTCCACCGCGTAGGTCTGCAACATTAAACCGCAGAAATAGGATTTATGAGTATCTTCGTAGAATGTCAGTCGAAACAAGAGTTTTCTTATCTTCTTGTACCCGCTGATGTAGGATGTGATGCAGGGTTTGAAATCCAGAAGAATCGTCAGAGTAAAGAGAAGGTGAGTTACCGATACTTGGAAGAGTGATGAGGTAATTCTCTGATCTCGTTTGGCCCAATTTCAAAGAGTCGCGTCTTTCAGAAGCTGATCTCTGATGGAAAAAACCGAAAGATTGACTTGCTAGTTTGTAAGATCTGGTTCTTGCTGTGCAAGGTCGTCCACTTTCCGCGGTAGCAATAACACAGAATTTCTAGGAGCTTGGAGAGCCACCCGATAGAAAACCGGATGAGCACTGACACATGGACGAGGTACCATCATCATTAATAACCGAGGGTGAAGGGGTGCGGTTTACTTTCTTTGGAATAAGTTGACTGTGATATCTTCGCCTGTCAGTCGCTACATGGGAAACTCTAGGACCTACGGTTTGCTGGTCAACCTTGCGTGTAATTGATGAAATGACACCAAGGTAGAAAGTAACAAACATGGTTATCGGAAGATTCCGATCACCACTGTTGCGAAAAACAAACGAAGGAATGAACAACAAACATGATGAATATTGATCACCCCTATCGTGATTAGCAATTATATTGCAGGGGACTTTCGAAGTCTTACCAAAATGTCGAGGAATCTGATACTCTTAATATGTTGACTTAATCTCATCCTAAGCGCTGAATATCTTCATGTTCATGCTTAATACATACATTTTGAATTTATTGAATTATCTCTTGGAACGGTTCTCAGTGCATTCTCAGTCGTCGAACTGACTTCCGCTCTGCACGAGCAGTGGTACAAATATCATGGTGCACAGACTTGAAACGAATAGATAATAGAGCTGCAGGTAGTTGCGGGGGACCGTATCGGACCAGTATCTCTTGTGAGGACCTTATAGAGCATCAAGTGGACCTTGGTTATAGCACATGAATATATTGATCATTGGGTACTGAAATGCCGCTGCATAGATTCTCTCTATGGTAGTAATCGAGCGAGATGAATCTCTGCACTGTATAGTTCCTAGTCCAGCTTAACGAAATTCAAACTCGACTCAAACCGAGATATCGAAGAGAGCAATGCGGCAGGCAGAATCCTATCGGCAAATTGCAATCGGTGACTGCCTTGTCGGCAAATACCGGTGCAAGCCAACGAACAGAATAAGGAAGACTAATATCTGAACACTTTTGCAGCTAAATAAGACGATACTCTGGATTAATGATTGATGAAAGCTTTACCGGTTCATCCAAAGTTTTTTTCAAACCCGTGGTTGAAGTAGATATACAATTGCAAATGTGATCCAGATAAGAATTAGCATCTCTGGTTAGAGCTCTGGCTGAAAATATAATCAGGATGAGATTTGGACTTACGATTTAACGCTACTTTTTAGTTTATAATAAATATTAATTAATAAAAGGATAAATATGTATCATAGCCGAGATCTATTACAATTCCGAGCCCTGGCAGAAGATGCGGATTCGTTAATGGTAACTATTTTGAGAATCTTGCAATCTTACCGTTGAACCTTCCTAACCCCTTATCTATCTCATACCAACTGCTCCAGCAGCTCGGTGAACGCTTTGAGGTTTCTTCACGACTGCATCTCGTTCTACTCGTTTGCTAGACTCGCTGTTATTGTTATTGCGGTACGTAGTCGTAGGAATGGATTGCCAACTGAAGCCAACTGTGAGAAACATCATCGCAGCAGCGAAATGACAAGAAGACTTGCATATTTCGCGTGCCTGAGAAAGATGTTAGAGCACGTCTGATCCCTCTCGAGGCTGAAGAGTGGCTACGTCTGCTATCCACGTCTTCCTTTCGCTTTCAAGCGGGTATAAAAGACGATTTTTTTCTATTGCCTAAGTTCTTGACCGGAAGGCACTTGGTGATTCATAACTCTCTCATCTTCTCACGAGGCACGAGCGTTCCACTACCGAGGACCAATGGTGAGCTAGAATCCACCACTAAAGACAATCAGTACAGACCGCTTCATTAGCGAATGACAATTTACGAGGGAATAAAGCATCATTTGTGAAATTGGATGAATAAAAAAACAGCTTTCCTCCATTTTGAATTCACTTTACTGCGAAAACGGTATCGTGCGTTCAAGTTATTTACATCTACTCATTAAGAAGCTAATCCGTCTATCCCAGCGAAGCTTCCTTTTTTCACGACCCACTTTTGTCGGTCACGCAAACCAAGCGAACGAAGAACCTTTCCAAAAATTTTGCTCGGCCTGGTAACCTTTAATACGATTCGGGGAAGAGAAGCAGGATCGGGATACTTGAAAGCTCTGGGGAGTCGACGATTAATCTTTTTTAATTTCTCGCGGAATTTTTAAAGTAGATTATTTTCGCGTTTAATTGAGTTGCAAGTTGGGCAATCGACTTGCGATTGCTTCTTGGTTTAATCCGACAGGAATCAAGATGCGATCATTACAATGGCAGTGAAATTGAACGGCGTGAGTTATAGGTGATCTTCGCAATAGATGTTACCGTCAGCCAGTTCGAGACACCTCAGCGATCACGCGGAACGCAATCGTTTATTTACCGAATGACAGAACGCTTATTCATGGAATTGTATTTTTAAATAACTGTGCATTAAAGAAAATATCGGTGGGCGATCAGTGCTTGGTCATTGAAGGCTGGATAACTTCTTTTGATTCGGATCCTGCACTCAAATCTGGCTCAAATGGTCAGGTTATTCAAAAAATCAGCTCGAAAAGTGGTCGGCAAGCGACGTCACAAATTTTAAGTCGTAAGTCACAGTCATAATGGACAAGAGATGAGATTATAAGGATCGTACCTGCAAAACCTTAGAAAAGAATCAGAGAGACAGTTATTCCGATTCCCTAGATGCATTGGTATCTCTCGTTGTCAAATTGTTCCCTCGGAAGTTCTGGTTGATTTACTGCCGTCATTGTGGACGGGTAGTGGCAGAAAGGAAACGTCGAGAAGAAGATGTAGCGGATGTCAGGATTCTCCGATAGATCGTAGACAGAATTCCCGGCAAAAGCAGTTGCCACGTCGATTGCGGAGAGGGTCGAGGATCGAAGGACAATAGGGATTTTCTCTTCCTAATGGCAGAGGTTCTTCAGCACTGATCGAGCCACAGAAAGAGGACTTTGGCATCAGCAGACCACAATAAATAGCCTCGGTATCGTGTTGCGAGTAATTGAACGGGCTTCATCTGAAGCCGCATTAACTATTGAGAACGGGCAGTCCACGGGACGAGAAGAAGAAGGGGGTGAGGAGCAAAGCTGCAAAGCCACGAGGAGGATGAAGAAGAAGTCTGTCTGTTGTCGGGTACCTTCGTATCTTGGTACCTTGGTACCCACCACTCGCTGGCGGCATAATGGCGCTGATCCTGGGCTCTCGATGTACGTGAGGGCAATACCGTATTGTTATTTGTTGGGTTAGGTACTCCCTGCTCCCAGATCAAGTACCCGCATGTCTGAGATACGGCCGAGACTGGAATAATATCTTGCTCGCTTATTGTTACCGCCGCTTGTAGATGGATCATTCTATTATCGAGATAGCGATATGTGGCTTTCCTACGCAACGCCTTGCTCGAGTCTTCGACCTTCGCCTGCACGTTCCCAGGCATCACACCTTCCAACTTCATTTTTTCAATTTCATTCATTGCTTCGATTTTACTTTTTTTGCAGATGTGATTAAAAGTGTGAAAGTTACTTCAACTTTGCTTGAAAAGGAGATGGTCGATCGTTGGGAAACATCTTTGAAGGGTGGAGGAGACTCATCAAGTCATAAAAGACATGTGATAATACGAGTCGATTGAGATTTTCCTAGAATGTGCAATTTCTGATAAAGCTATGTTGTTAGCCGGTGCGGAAGAATTGGAGAAGTCTGCGGAAGAGGTTACGTAAAGAGGTAATAATCCTCGATTATATATTCTTAGGCCTCAGCCTCAGTGGCAAATTGATCCTTCGACGACCACGATGCCGTAATCCAAGGTGTTGTAGATTAGATTGAATTGGGTTGTTTGCTTTACCCGGCGCTTTCGGATCACGGCCTTAAAACAGGTTATGAGAACTCGTTAAACTTTCTAGGGGCTCAGAATTGGCAACACCATCCACTATCCGCAAATCACCTCGAAAAGAGAAATATCCCAATAACACCAAATGTGGAATTTAGATGGAGTTGGCTAAAACGTCTTTCGAAAAGATTAGTTCTGAGGTCATCGAACTTGATTACTAATATCTTATCTGGGCGGTTCTGCTGATTGCACCTCTCGACTAATATACACTAGAGGAACAATGGAGTTGGCAGCACTTGGCGTAGAAGATTGTAGCCCATCGACGTCAGTTCAAGTAACTGCTATGAGACGACGGCCTAGATTGTTTTATGAACATTACGCTTTATGTGCGTGATTACGTCAGATAAACACCTTGAGTATAACTCTTTGACACTTATAGGCTCTCCATCTTGCAAAATAATTAGATCAGCCTTTGTACTTTATTTGGAATTGGATTCTTTAGACGGTGCGAAAAACTTTCAAAGAATGGAATGAAGGAAGAGCCTTTCTATGAATGCTAATTATTTAAAGGAAGCTCATAACGGCAGTGGAACTAATTAGAGGGCAATGGGTAAAAAGAAGATGAGTCGCTAAGTAATTGCTAAGTGCAATTAGAGGTGCATATATCCGCGATAAATTTCAGTTTTGCACCAGGCGTGAAAATAGCCAATTAAAATGCAGATTTTTTTTCTAGTGGATTGGTGAACAGCGATAGTTGATAGTGGTCATTAGAACTGATTTTGGCCCGATTTGGACCAACTGGTGGTTGAGAGTTGAGTTATTGGAGTGCTATCTTGCATATTTGGTTCGTGCTCGACTGGATCTCGATTATTATGTTCTCGATCGTAAATTTCAGTTTTAGTAATTCGTTCTGTGTGATATTTCGCGAATGTAGATATTTGATTTGACGGGAGTAGGAAAAATCGTTGAACGTGTCTGTGGTCGATGCGGTGGAACTAAAGTTTCTGAGAGGCAGGTTAGTTACATGTCGAAAACATATTCCCTATACTGGGTCGAACCACAGGAATTTTATCGAAAGGCGCTATTGCGCCAGGGGAGGAGATAACTCGATTCAATTCCTTGGTTCGGATTAAACCGTCTGGAACGATAGCATGTGAATCGATTGTTTTCGTCGAAACTCATTAGGAGGTATACAATCTTCGGAAAATGTTGTACATTATATAGTTTTATTACAATAATATCGTGGGACTATAAATCTGGGTGTAACTTTTGCACAGAAAAAGCAAAAGAAAAAATTCAAGTCATTGCGTCACGCAGTTGTAGCCATTAGAGTTTGAGGTTGAAAGTCAGTCATCGAAGACATTTAGATCGAAAATGATAGATCCCAGTTTCCAGATCGATAGGTCTGTTGACCAGTGATAATTATACTTTTTAGAAAGCTGGTGGGGAAATATCGGACTTAAAAGGTGGTATCAGAGAAGCTCGAAAGGTGTTGGCAGGTACGTTAACGAGAATCGTATTATTACCACGCGTCGACAGGTACAGCGTTTAAGTAAGAAACTGGACTGGACGGCTCTATCCCATTCTGTAGATGTACCTTTTTCGACTTAATCCTTTTGCATCGACGTGAAGATTATAGGCTAGATTGCAGTGATAATAATGGTGGGTGTTTGATCGAAGCTCAAATGGGTTTGGCACAGATAATCTTCTTGTCCCGCTTTCCTTTAATCTGAATCTGACAGAAGGCATAGAAAGAGACGTGTCAGAGCTGAAAAATTGGACAATTGGTAATCAAAATGAAGGATACTTTACATAAATGTACTCAAGAAGTCAACAACTTTCCTTTTCTGGATGAAAGTAATTGGAGTTAAAGAAACGTTATTTCAGAGTCTGGTTGTTTGAAAGGTATAAAATCTTGAAAGGTATAACAAGAACTAGTTGTAAAAGCAGGTATGCAAGGAGTTAAGGTCTTCACACATGGAAGATTGTGTATTTCTTGATCCGCTCGTGCCAAGAATTCGTCGAGTCGGCTTGATTGAGCTACACGTACGCGAGTTGATTATGCAGGATGCGCAGGGTGTAATTCGTCCCTTTTCAAAACATTATTCGCACCAAGCAGAGTGTACTATTATGAGCGATCAAAGCCGGAGCGAGAAGGGGTTACAGTTTCGATGAACTGCAATTTCCACTCGCTCATGAAAACGCTCGAGGGTTTGTGGGTATTTGCGTCTCCTATGCGGCTTTTTTGAGACTAGGAATTACTTCAGATACGGAAAACAAAGCGGTTAGATCCGAGTGGGCAAAGATAATTAACCATTATTTTAACAGAGATATTGGTGCTCATGGGATATTCAAGAAGTGTGAATGATCTCGACTCCTTTCTTGTCTATTTTGCAATGCGCAAATATCTCGGAGCTCGACGGCGAGGAATTAGCATAATGCCGGGAAGCATTAGACCCACGAGCGCAAATTGAGCGGCGGGCATCACCTCAAAGAACTCAAGTGGAGCCTGCGGAAGAGAAGGCGATCTTTCTTCTCTCAGCATCGAATAATAGTGTCCTCCAGCTATTTTCTTACAATTCAGAATCAATTTGGTGTTCACGTTTTAGAAATCTTCAGAGAATGGGAAAATATAAACGTTACATTAAAGACAGTATCGTTCTTCTTCCATCGTCAGGAGATAAGCATCTCAGATCGTGCAGGTGTTAACGAATATTCGGTTACGCAAGCGTAACGTAACCGAGGGGAATCAGAGAATTGTGGAATAGAGAAATTGCCTTGTAAAGGTGGTTCGCTTTTCGGGCATTGTATATTACGAGTGGAAGCAACAGGTACTGCCAAAGGTGTTAATCAATTACAAATAATTTCGTTTATCAATAACACTGCAAAAATTACTGATCATCAAGGTTAGATCAGCAGGGTCAACTGCTGAGCAATCTCTGAAGAACCCCAGCTCAGCCATCTACATTTCGAGCAAAATCCTGAGCTCGCGAGCACATACATCACCAACCACATCGCTAATTGAGAAGCCAAGCAAGATGTTGCAGGTGATGAGATGATTTAGAATCTTACTGAGGTGGCGACACGTATCAAGTTCTCAGCAAATTTTGTGGGCTATATATCTCGTTAATCGCATATAGGAGATAACTAACCAAGGGTCGGTATTCGGTATTCATGCACAGGTGCTTGTCATTCCGCGTGGAGGGATAAGTATGGCAAGCGCTTGAATGCACTTGAGTCGTTCGTTCTCGTACATACCCCTTGGCGGATTCTTTGTCGGTGCCTGTCACTTTCGTAGCTAATTATAAGCTGAACAAAACCTCCGCATTAGCGATAATTGCCTGCTAGGGAGAGAGTAGTGACAATGCACTCAACTGCGCGCTTTTTCTCTTTTTGCGCGTTTACGCTACCCCACTGTACCCGAACCCCTCGCTCTTTTCCTCTCTTCAGCAGAACCGATCTTTCCATCTCTCTGCTTTGTCCCTTGGCTTTTTCCTTCTCGTTTTTTGCACTCGATCGGTACTAAAGAAACCTTGATCCGACGAGCGCAATGGCGCAGAACGGGTCTGCGGGCATTATCAATCACTGCAGCTTAATGGTAGCTTCAAATAGATCCTACTCTCTAACCTAACCCAGCCGGTAGGAAATACCGATGTCTAATATCGACTCTATCAACCCAAGGTTATTTTATTTTGTTTACACACGCTCGGGCTTGATCGAATGCTTGATCGCCCTTGACCTTGGCAAGTGGAAACGAATTTCCGTTTTTTTGGCTCGTTACGCTTTCCGGTCGGCCGAATCTACGACACAGGAACAGTAGCCGTAAAATGATATGCTTATCCTCGAGTGAATTGTAGGCGAGCGGCTTCACTTCGAACCTAGGGAAGAATTATGAACCGGAAAATTATCTTAAAGCCTCTTCCATAAAACCTTGATTCCTCCGAACGTGCGACTTGGATTTAGAATCTTAATTATTTTAGGACTTTTCTTATCCAACTTTGAATTGATTAGGAAGTTGTTTTCAAAAAGAAGCGACACGCTGGCGATGAGATAACATTTTCAATTTTCACTATTCATCTTCGACTGATTACAAAATGCAGCATCATACAAATGAAACGCTGCTGGGTTTTTTGTCATACTCGGGACGTGAGCTTGAAATTTGTCAAACGTGATAGTTGAAAAGTTAAATGAAATACATAAATGAAATATTGAAAATATAAATGAATACGTCTAAAACATGAATTGTCGAAATTAAAAATGAGACGCAAAATTAAATACGGAATAAAAAGTGAAGTTATGTAATCGTTCTCAATTTGCATTATATCATGCCTCGCACGTTGAATTACATTTTGCAATCACGGCATACATACTTGTACTCTTTACATTTACTCGTTGAATGAAAGTACGAAAAAGAAGAGGCAAAAAGTGATCTCTGAAAAGACATACCAGGTTTCGTAATACCTTCTTCTTCATTACGAGATGATTGCGTATCCATGCATGGAGCGAAAGTTTGCCGAATGTCCGTTCATTGACTGGAACCTTAATCTGTGGTAGCCCTGGGGCACTCCTGCTTTTACTCTCGGATCTATCGCGAAATACAAAACTCTGAATCTCTCTTCATCAGAAGAACTCTCTCGAGACAAGACATTCAGAGCAAGAGTTCGAGCTTGTAAATGGACCGAGACCAGTTTTTACATCACGAGCCACTATTTTTCATCTTATAGAAGCTACTCGGTGTCAATCAATTCAAATTTGACTTAACCGAGCCGTGTTTTAATCAACGAGAATCGAAAACACTCACGTAAGAACTTTTTAGAAATCAAAAAAGGTGTCTTATGCAATGTGCGAGTTTTAATCACATAATGCAATCGGATATTCTACCAACTCTTTGAAGAGAATCTTTTGGATCCATTCAAAGTGGAAAAACAATTACAAATATTAATTGGGAACTCGGTTATCCAATAAGAAGTACCTTCTCATATTCCTTGAATTCTTCTTAAAGAATTGCAAGGTTCTCTCGGCGGAAAGAAGTAAAATTCCCGATGGCTCGTTACATCATAAGGTAAGGTGTACGCGTAACGTGGGCGTCCATTGAAATTTTATCAAGCCCAGCAGGAGGTGTCGGAGGTGAAAAAAGGTCCGATAAATCAATGTGACTTCAAGGGGTACATACATTGGAACGTTATCCACACCGATTCATACCATGAGAAATCGACCATTTTCCCACGAACTATTCAAGCGCTACTGAAGCCAAGACTTGCAAATTCGTTGTATCGGAAGTGTAATTGACACTATTTCTTTTAATTTTTTTAGTTCTTTATTACTCAAATTATTGTAAACAACCCAAAAATGATTTTATGCCACTTTTCAAAAATCAGCTGACCGTACTGGAAGTTGCCATCTTAGTTTTTTAATTTATAAACCAAAGAAATCTAGGCGGCGCTGTTATTGCGACTATCGTGACCAAAATTTTTTATTAATAACTAAAGTTTATCTTCTGTCTTTTCTCTCCGGCTTATTAAGGAGGTAACACACCAAACTGAAAAAACGTAGAGAAAATGATGAAACTTGGTACATCGTAAGATTTTGGTATGAAAAAGACTTGGTTCAAGTTTGGTGAGCTGAGGTTGAGTCTGAATCGAGATATAAACAATTATTTTTTTTTACATTTAACACGGTGTCTTATGGCAATCGGTATACTTTTTTTTACATTTTAATGCGTATCTCGGAAGGAAACGTAGAGATCTCGAAAATCTTTTTTGTATAGTAAAAAAAATTTCTGAGGATCATTTTAAAAAATTAAAAACATCAATTCATTGGCTATTAGTTGGTGAAACTTAGTAAAATATTACAAAATATATCGTTCCTTGATACACTTGGCAACATCGCAAAGATAGTGTAGTATATTTCGGTCAGCTGTTTATATGCGCATATTCAGCAATATTCAGTTTGCGCTGTATATGCTAAATCATGTCATCATGTCTGACTTATGTCATAGTCGTGAAAATTATGATAAACAACAAGAAAAACCAAAATGTTTTTACTGGAGGGGTAAAAAGTGTCGGAAAAAGTTTATAGGCATAGACTCACACAGCAGCAAATGGCTAAAGAGATTTGGAAGAATCGCGGTGCTCCTAAAACTGCAGAAGGCAAATGTAACCTTAAAAATTCAGTAAAAGACACGGTAAATAAATTAGTGGAAGGTTATTTCAAACTGTACAACGTTGTCACATTTAACTACTACGTGAACCAAAAGCTAAATAACTCTTTTGACTCCGTTAGTTGGTGTGTTACCTCCTTAAGTTGAGCAATCAGTTCGCAAGATCGACTTTACCCCATTTTTGCAATTCTTCACGTGGACGGATTGTTTGATCTTGATCAATGTTTATAATAAGAGATCCATGATGAAAGATCGTGGCTTGCGATTTATGAGAGCCGCATGCTCTCTTTTTTCTTCGTGTTTTTTAGCTGAGAAGATAAGATATACCCTTTGCCGGAAAATAGCGTGGATAATTTTTCGATCGTTCGATAAATAAGAGTCGGCATTGATTGGTTCACTGGGGAAAATGCACCTTATATTCCAACCCTGGTCCTCCTACTGGTGTATAATTACCAAGATTATACATATCAACATAACTAGAGCGAAAAGCGCTGACCTGGTTGTTAAACCATTGCGCGAGTTGTATCGACTATCTGCGATCCTAGAGTGCGTGGTGGTAGTCTACCTTCACTCTCGATGGCGCTATTTATAACGAGAGATCAAATTCCATTTCGTTAAAAAAAAAGGAGTTGATCGACTCGACTAGATCGACCGGTTAACGAATTATCGATCGTAACTGATTTTTGCAAGCCGTGCGAAATATCGAGGCAGACTCGGGCTTTAAAAACTTGATACTGATTACTGGTTAAGCAAACCTAATCACCTCCACTACTCACTTCCTCCTGACTTACTTAGTTTTTTTTCTAGGCCTTTTTCATAAATAATTAAATTCATTATCTCTAATTTCCTACCAGTTGCACGTAAAAAGTTTCTTGAGGCGAATCAGGGAGTCAAGAATATATTAAATTCAAGGAATCTGCATGCTGGGATTAAGTAAAACGCTTAGTTGCTACATTAGATAAACTGATGGGAATTTAAATGAAAGAAAGTTGAAATTGAAATCGATTTATTGTAGTTGCTAAATTACACTTGTTTTTAATTTTCATGTCAACATTTTCATGTTCCGTGCAGAAAAAATGAACAAGCCAAGAATAATGGAAGGTGAAGTATAAGGAAATCGTTATTTTAATCAAGAGATTAAAAATTCTCGCTTGATTCTCCATGTCGGGAAGTAAAGTATAATTTTAAACCGAGAAATTAGGGTAAGGTCACCACGGTGACCTTTGCTACCCGGCCGTCGCGACGAGTTGTTCAAGGTCCTCCGAGGCACCTAATATGGACAGAAGTTGTCCCAGTTGCATTGAACATTATCCTTCGCAGACTCCTTAGAAGGATACTTACTATTGTCGAAGGTCTTTGTCTCATTTCACAAGACCCATAAATTCACTTGCTATCGAACATTACTTGACTGCATTGTATAAACGATACAATGAAAGAAATCTGATTTTTGCAATAGATCGAAGATTTAGGAATTAAAAAATCGTAAATGATATATTGTCGCCGCAGCTTTTATAACGTGTCATTTATTACTTATCGACGACGATAATAACATGCTTTCTCATGCTGGTCCCTTTTATTCATTGTGTCGTTTATTACCCTTTGGGTCTTGGAATGGTTCATAAAATTTCAATATCTAATATCATAATCTTTGTGGGCAGATGACTTTTTCTAAAATGACAATAGACCAAAACGAACTGGAAACAAACTGGGAATCAAGATAGAGTTGAAATTATGGATTATATTTAAGAACTACTATATTTCTATCTGCGAAATAAGCCAGCTCTGTTTTGCAAGAAGGGAGTTTCTAGAATCAGATTTGCAATAACACTGAGAGTTATAATTCTAACAGAATAGGATACTTCTTGAGTATTAAATATCGATATCGTATTTTCAATGTCGCGAGAAACCTTCTCTGCGTTATGTCACATTTCATTCAATTTCGTGTTACGTGATCTACACTTCTGTCGGCAAAAAATCTCGGATTTTAAAAATAAGATCCGAGAATATATTTATCACAGGACGATCATAAAATAATCACAGGAACAAACAGTTGCATAGAACGTGAGGCTCTCTAAATTTAAAAAATTGCATAAAAGTCACACGTGTCAATGTTAAACTCTGGAAACAGGATCTCAACGAGCAACCTTAAGGCAAACTATCGACGACGTAGGTAATTTAGCACCTTGTAAAAGTAAATAAAAAAGCCCGTCTTTGTGGATTCGACGAGTCGATTTTAGCACGTCTGTCGAGATTATCAGCGAAACTTAATGCGCCTGCCGGTTCGAGTTTGTCGACGCACCTTGTGTGTCACTGTTCCTCGTAGTTATGAATATTCATACCATTGCTCGAACAGGAGACTATTCCGTATGTGCCAAGGACGAATTCTCTAATGGGAATAAAAACCCCAGAATCGAGTTTGTTAAGTCAATTCCCTGAAGTACCTCATAATTTTTTCACTGGGCGGACTCTTTTAGAGCCACGACAACTCCTCGACAACGTCTTCCTTAAGTAAATGCGAACGAATCCGATTCTTAATCCCCTCAGCCTGTCCTCATCAATTTACTAACTTTGTCTATAGTCAAGCAACTCGGGTTATTCATTATAGTTATTCTCTCGAATAACTATAAATAAGGACATCGGATCTGAACTTTCACCAGAATATAAACTCGGACGTTTATTTACCGGCGGGTATTATAATTCGAAGCTCGGACAGTAAATTATACCATAATGACTGCATAGCGAGACGAAATGGCGATAAATCTAATTTTTTAGACACATTTTCGATTATTCGAAAGGTCAGATTTATTATTAGGCAAATCAGTTCCGCCTTTTCCCTGATGAACTGTAAATATACAGATGTTAAGAGCCTTAAAGGTTATCTAGGTTATTCAAAATATTGAATGAAAACGTATTTTTCGTGACTGGAAAGTGGAAATGCTGGGAATAAAGCAATTGACACACCATCAACCCGCCATGACACAATCTTCAAAAACGACTCCATGGCTAATATAAGTTAAAAGGTTTTTATATTAAACTGTAATACCGACGTATCTCGAATCTTTCAAGACGGAAATTCCTATCTCACAACTTATGAACCATGGTTAAGATCAGTGAATATGGCGACTTTCCTACCGGTGTCAAGTGCTTTATCCTCATTAACGAAAAATATTCTCACTGCTGTCAACTGCATAGCAGACAACGTTTTTTCACTGAAAAATTATCCCGAGACAGTTTAGAAACGCAAAATTATCTTCTTTTAGTGTAAAGTTTATTCGACAAGGTTAATTTTTGTTGCGGCGAATCTTTCACCTGAAATCGGTGTAAACTTTATCTTTTTTTTTTCTGTGATATTATTTGAATTATCATTATTAGAAATAATGTTCTTGGAGGAATAAAATGTCGTGTCAGCTCATTCTTTAGAAGTTGTATCTGAGTCTCGACTATTCAGACGACAGTGAGAGTCCTTGATTGCAGGGTTACCAACAGAAGGACAATTCGCAGACACGGACGTTTTTAAAAGTGAAGGTGCCAAGCCTTTTTCCCATGGCGCGGCATTCCACGACTATGCATAAAATAAACGGTCGGCACGTTTTGCAGTTGCTCTCTGAGGAGGAGTAGTAAATTATCACCGTAATAACCCCATAGAAACGGATTGGATTTCTCACACAGTTTCTCTTTTTCTCTCCCCTTCAGCTTGAGAGACCCTTAGTGCAGTGGTTTACGCGATCCGCGCTGTTTGCACGCGGTGGCGGTGGTTTTATGGGAATGTTAATGGTTGACATTCCACCCTCTGTCCTACACAGAAGGTGGAGGTGGTCATTTGCAATGCTCGTCATCTCGCGGTGGGTTTATTTCTCGCTCGAACGAATCTGCAGACACGTTTATGGGTTTGCCGCCTTAAGAATGGTATAGGTTACACGAACCTCATCCGTCCAAGTGAATGTCTAGAAGATGTGGAAACTTATGGAACTACCTTGGAAAATTAATCGAGCAAGGATCGAGATCAATAGCATAATTCTGACCCAATTCATCATCATTATCATCATTAGAGAAAGGCAGACAAGTTGAGCCAAGTTGTGTATTTGCCAGTCCAGCGCGGAGAAAATTTCCCTTCCGCAAAGCCTAGCTCTCAACTTTCTCTAACTAGCGATGATGAAGGAGTAGAAAGAAAAGCGATCGTTAATGATGCTTGCTCGCTGCCAGGGGCCCAACCTTGGGCCTTCCCGATCAAGGTCAACGCGTTCAGTCAAGCTTGCTCGAGGAATCAGCAGCGAGAGGTGATAAACTCCAATTACGTTATTCGCGCGTACACATGTCCGCGGTTAAACACGTCCCTGCCTTCACCTCGAACAGGATTACACATAAGTGAAGCTGATCGGGGATGCTGAGTGTATTCAAGACCCACGCACTAAGAATTGTCCACTATAAAGCAATTATACGGTTCTGCGAATCTTACACGAGAGCTTGGTAAGTTCCTCTCGGCGTAAAGATCCAGTCAGTTGGTGAGAAAAATGACTCATGTTTTCATTGGCAGACAATCGAGAGCTTGAATATATTAAGAGGGGCTGTACTCTGTTCTGACGCTCAAGGTTGTTAGTAACGAGGTGTTAAACCTTTATCTCCTTCAGGGCTAAGGGTTGATTAATCATTTTATGTAGAGTTTGTCGAAAAGGTACAAGTAGCAATTTTACTGCTGAGCATTAAACGCATTTATCTTGGTGTGTCGTGTGTCTGATGGTAATGACGAGTTGAGTATGCTTTTGGTTGTCATCTTTGACTTAATTGTGAGTTTTGACGCTGTTATAGTCTTTAGCATCATGTACACTTGAACAGCTGCAGGAAAAGTAAAAGAACAAAAGTAACATAATCTCAGCAACAGCAGCACCAGCAACAATAGTGCTAGAAACAGCAGCACAAGTAACAGTAATACGAGCTACAACAGTACAAGCAGCAGCAGTTGCACCAAGTAGAAGAGCCATTACAACAAGAGCAGCAGCAGGTTCACCATCAGCAACATCTTAGATATGATTGTCATCCTCATTATCATCATTTTAGTGTCATCATCATGAGAATCAAAAGTCCTGGTTGATCTTTTTCTTCAGAAAAATTAAACCGATTGATTAGCCAGACAAGTAGACATTTTCTAGTACAGATTCATGCTTCGTGCCATCATCTCCTCGATCATCGCCACCATCGTCGCTTCTAAAGTCGCTCTACGTCCAAGCTCGTATCTCCTTCTATCTTGTTTCTTCCGTCGTGGTAATTGCGAGCTCGGCGCTTGCCACGCCGGAGATGAGTTATATCGCAAGTACCAACTCGCACGGTGGGCCCGAGAGGGCCCATGTAGGCGAGAGTGCTCACTAGTCCTGACACCCAATGCCCACAGGCCAGAAGCACAACGCGACGCAATGACCCTCGCTCAGAATACACTCACCGATCTCTGCTTACTGGTTCTCATTGATAGATCTCTTTTCTAATCAGTGGTGCTAAATCATTTAACAATGCAAATACTTGTAAGGGAGTTGACCGTTTCCTTTTTATGTCTCTTTGCTTTTTTCTTTTAATGCCCATGAGTCTTGCTGAAAAAAAATGTGGGTATCAGGAGCGGTCTCCTTAATGCTAATTCTGTTACGGTACTTTGTAAGAGCATGCTTACGTCTGTCATGATTATCTCTATTGTAAGTGGCAAGGCAGGCACTAAAAAGGTAATTCCACGGATTACCAGGAAATCTAATCTTACGGATTTGACGAAATACGCCGCACCTGCATGCGAGAACGGAAAGTCCGCGCATGCACGTGAAGCGGAACGCCAACTTTTAGCACACATTTGATATATGCGCGTGCAACAGTCGACATTCTCCAACGTCCACTGGTGACCGTTTACCGCTTCTTATACCTATCCGCCTCCAGTAGTTACGAGACTAATCGTCATATTTTCTCATGTTCTTTTTCAAGACGTAACCGGATTCCAGTGAGGAAAGTTGTTTCCATCAAATGTTTCTTCTTCTCGCTCCTCTCCTCTTCTCGCATCATCTCGCAGATGTCATATTTAGATATCTGGACACCTAGATACGTAAATATGAAGATTATCCGATGTAAATGTATCTTATAAATTGTTTAACGCACCTTTAGCTAATCGGATTTCGAGATTGTTCCCACCCAGTCATTATATAAGTTATGTATTACTCACCAACCAGGGTCAGTAACACTTATCTTGCTTTAGATTCAATGAGTCATATATCTTTCACCAACAAAAAGAAAAGTTTTGAGCCAATCGAAATATTAATATCTACATTATGCTAGAATAAAATCTGCAACATTCAATGTAACCCGAAACATAATCAAATTTTTACTGCCTTGTGTCGTAGAAAGTAGAAACGTGGCAAATCTTCTGTCAGAGGTCAATGATTGTCTCTTATTGCGGATAGAATCGTCACTTTCCGATAATGCTTGTCTTTCCCCTTCACCACTTGTTTCTCTAATGCTATGTGCGTGGAACTCTGTGTCCATTGTTCTCTAATTAATTGCCACTTATGATAGGCCTGCTTAGTGTGCCCTTTCGATATGATCACACAGTAAGTGGTATTCATCAGTATTCCTTATGAGAGGTTGCAAGCGAGCTTTGGTCGACGGGAACTTCGAGAGGATCAACATCAAGATAATTTTGGATAAGTAGTGTCGAGTAAATCATCTTAAAATAGGTCATAAAGTAACAGTTACTTATCTATGGACAGCCAATGATGTTATGCAATTGCTAATGTGCTCTTGTCCCGCTTCCACAATTTCTTTACTTATGGCTACTTTGTTATTC
The DNA here is from genome assembly GCA_904066015.1 of Synergus gifuensis. Lineage (NCBI taxonomy): Eukaryota > Metazoa > Arthropoda > Insecta > Hymenoptera > Cynipidae > Synergus > Synergus gifuensis. The sequence continues at coordinate 1,026,938 of CAJFCO010000117.1, forward strand.
ACTTATTTCATTCTTTCTCGACTCAACTTCTCCGGGACTTTACGAGTCCCCTGCTTTCATAAATCTGCAGTATCTAGATGTAATCAGCATTTTTTTACAGGTTCTTTCTCGTATGACTGAACCGTTAAAGGAGGTGCATTGGGCCTTTAATAATTTTAAAAAAATGACCGGTACTCGAGAAAAACAAGAGGATGACGAGTAAGAACAACGTCGGCATGAAGAATCTCGCTATCTGGTGAAAACGACTCGATAAAGTACGTCGGACACCCCGACGAAGCGCAAATACGATAAGTAATCCTGGATCTTAAACGCGTTTTACATCGCGTCGCCAGTCTCAGTTCTCGTCCCCCTGATGCTTTGTAAATGCGCAGCCGCAGTTGAATAGATAAATACGTACGGGCCCAAGGCGCACTCGCGCCAATGGGCCCATGGGAGATATAAAGGTGCCGCCACCATATGGTCGGACACCAAAGAGTTGCATAATCTCGACGGAGGCTTAAGGCGTGTCACGCATCTGTCCGTCCGAGTGTGCATACTTTCCTACCCTACATGTACCTTGTTGTATGTTCGCTGCTGGTATCTGAGAGTGGGGTCCGAGGACCCCGATCCAGGGCCCAGTTGAGCTTCCCCTGCATCAACCTGCTTCCATAGATGGTGTTGGGTTCCGTAAAAAAGGAGAGGAACACGCCAGAGGTGAGATTGCGAGGCGGACCTATCAACTATCAACCCTGAACTGCTAGGCTTTGCAGACTAGGGAATGTTAAATGTGTGAAAAATGGTTGGGGCGCTGGTCAGGCCAAGGCTAATATGGCGCTAGTTAGACCGACTAATCTGGTAATGATTAGGACTGTAATGTTTTTATCTGGCTTAGAATCATGTGGAAAGCTAATCGGATCCTAATTAGACCGACCTAATGTGGTGCTAATATGATGCTAATTAGATGGACTAATGTGTCTATGGAAAGTGTGGGCCAGCAGCAACACTTCAAATAGAATAAGATAAAATACACTTCATGGTTCATTATGTTTCTTGCCTTGTTTGGAAAACATGCCCGGAACTCAGGATTATTCCTCTCGGAAAAATAAGAGCAAATCAAGTTGAACATTGATATTCTGGAGAAAGAAAGTAAGTCGTATATCGGGTAAAGTTAAGCACGGATCGAGATGGTTTATAGCAAGTACAAAGAGCCGATGTACATCTTGTAAAGTGTATATATATTGTTGGGTACAGAATGGTTGGAGAGAGGGAAAGAGAGAGAGAGAAAAAGAAAGAGAGAAAAAGAAAGAGAGTGAGATTAGCAGCTGATGAAAAGGTGGAACCTCGTGAGACGACGTTTTAAGTGCCGATGAAATTGTACGACGATAAGTGCTGTATTCTATCCTCTGAGAATGAAGGGTGGTTATATAGGACTTGCCATTACACATACAAAAAGGGTGTCTCGTGATAACACTGCACGCGTCTCGAGATTTTCCTCGACAAATGCAGAGAGCAGACATTGATTTGACTACAAGGGGAAAACAATATTTCAAAGATTCTTATAATCACAAGTCATATATTTATGAGTCACCTGTGTTTACAAAAGATAGATCAAAAATCTAAATGTATGTCAGATACTTATAGCTTTCTCTATAGCTGGTCATAAAATCGTGGTCTTATTTCTCTTTGTGAAACATTCCTGGAAAGGATAACTGACTAGTTATGTTGTTTCCTTTGAAGGACCTCAAGAAAAGATTACTCTTGATTTGCAGGCTACATTTATATAAACATAAAAAAATTTCTTTTTTTTTGTATCAGCATTCTTTCTTGAGAATGACAAATAAGGTTAGAAGAGCTGAAATACTGGAGTTTGTTTTCGCTCAGGTGGGAAGGTGACATCATTCAGTGAGGATTTTGCTAAACATTCTTTCTAAACGACGAAATTGTGGGCGGACTTTGCTTTGTTGGATAAGCGGCTATTATCTCGTTCTTTAATGGCCCTCTCTGCACTAAGTTGCGGTTTAGAAATAGTTAGAGGTCACTGTGAGAGATGAAGGAATAATTTGTGTGCGAGATTTGTCACCTCAGGAATTGTCAGACTAGAAAAAGAAAACGTGTAGAAGAACATTTCTCGAATAAGTTCCAGTTATCTGCAACAAAGTCTCGGTTTAACTGTGCGAGTCTCATCTTCCGGATTGTGCTCTTCTAATTAATTTGCACAATTAGTTAAAAATCCGCAGAGATTCCACCTCTGAATGCGAAATTATGTAATTTTCCAGGAAAAGGGTTACGGCGTAAGTGGTGTATTCGTATCCGACCATAGGAGGCCGGCGATCGTTGGCTTGTTATTAATCTTAATTGCCATCTAGAGACTGCCAATTAACAAGCTCCTGTCACTCGTTTTTCTCCACCAGGTCCTACCTCACTGCTCTTATGTACAAAGGATCCGCTCATTGGTATTTTATAATTGCCGCCACCTATGGAAATATCAATTATTCGTCCTGCGGAAACGATTACTGCAGGTGGTCCTTATTAGCTAAGCCTCAGGTCACCTTAAGGGTTTTAAGGACTTTATTAAGCGTAAAAGAGAGATTCATGGCTATCTTTTATCATAAAGCCAGTGCCCATTACGATTGGCTTAAGGTAGTAAGAAAGGTAGTAAGAAAGGTAGTAAGAAAGGTATTAAGAAGGCACTAAAGAACCTAAAAGTAGTTATCTAAAGTCAGCTAGTTGGATAATATACTCCTTCCTTATAAATCCCGATGAAATTTCCTCCTTTCAACAATGCAAATCGAGTTCATTGACCACATTATTTCACGTCAGCACCTTGGAAAAGCGGAAGCCAAGGACAGGTTATCTTATCTTGTAACATCGCTACTCTCTAGACCCAGCTTTCGATTCGCCTACGCGATAGAAGATTTGAACCTACGGTAATCCGGGTAATCTTAATCCAAGGAGATCGTAAAGCCAGGAGCCTCAAGAGAAGCAACAAGGGAAACGAGAGACCTAGGCTACCAGGTGGTGAGGATTAAAAATATATAAAAAGAATGAAAAAAGTTGGAAGTTTTATGATAAAACCATCTAAATTTTGGAGACCGATTAAAACACATCATTCCGATTCAGAAGTTTTGAAAAAAAGCAAGATTTCAAAAAAATTGTTTTTTGGCTATAACTCAAAAACGGGTTTTTTGATTTTAATTTTCCTTGGTTTTTTTTAACCCGGTGGGCATTCTTGCCAATCTCGACCCAGAGCTGTTCAAATATCTAAAAAATTCTTGTTTTTATTAAAGGGGACACCTAGCCTCTTCAAAAATACGTTAATGGATTTAACAACAGTGTTGTATTTTTGTATATTCCGTTTGCATTAATTTACACCAAGAGTTCACTAGAAAACATTTATTCTTAGTAGTTCTAGAAAACAATGATAGAATATCGTTATTCCAGAAAAACAATAATATTTATCACCTAAAATGAAGAAAGCTTGGATCTAAGTTCCTTAATCACAGAAAATATTTTCCACTGACGTAATCATTTTGTGGAAGCGTAATACATGGAAAAACCAATTACTCACTCTCATATGTCTAAAAGGCTTCTATTCCTGGGCAAACTGACTCACCTGAAACAGAAGAAAGATGACAAAATTAGGTATTTAGGTAGCAAAATTAAGCTACCATACTAAAATTTCGAGTAAATTGGATTTAGTCTGATTGTGCCATGAATCATACAAACTGCGTCCGGATGATAGTATAGTTCTGCATTCTCTGCATTGTTAATGTAGGATTTGTCAAACAGGTATCCAAAATTCTACTATCAGATGCAGAGTTCAGAACCGAAAAAATTTTACTGAATCATACCGCCATGATGAGTATAACGTGAAATATCATCAAGGCTATGTTAAGATTAATGCATCAGAGCACCATCAGATTAGTATTTTCAGTATTAGGAATTGTGGATTGTAGCACCATCATAGTACCATTATAACCGAGTCATAGTTTTCGAATAATGGTTGCTGTAGGAATACAAATATTTGAAAAATCATATATTTTTTCGAATTTTTACAAATAAACAAAACAGAGGAAAGCTTGTGGATAGGGAAAGAAAGTTCAGTAACGTTGGTACTAATAAAAGTTTGTAGTATTTATTGAAGTTACAAATTCACAATGTTTTACAATATAATTATTAGATAAACGCAATAATCATGCTTAAAATAAGAAAATGAAAACTTCAAAGAAAAATAAAAGAAGAAAGAAATAAGCCTGCTGAGAAAAAAACAAATAAAAGGAAACTTATTGGAAGATTTACTTCAACGATAATTCCTTTTTTTGAATTATTATGGAATGATTCATCAATATTCACTGCATCCACGACACTAAGTTAGAAGAGCATCCCGTTGTGCATAAAACACACAATCGTAACTGCAAATAAACTTGTTAGATCATAACACGATCTTTGATATATTTTAAGCAACTCATGTATTAGCGAGAAATGGTGCCAGAAGTGATTCAAGATACGTCCGGAACAATGGACAATTATTGCAAAATATGATGCACCCTCTTAATTGTGCGATCATTCTACAATTATAGAGTTCTTAAAATTTCCGCCGTATTTCTTCAGCATCTGATTGTATTACTATTGAGTTATTGAAACTAAAATACTTTGCATCACATGCAGAGAATGTGGACTCTAACTGGTTACTTGGGATCATGTAAGATGGCGCTTCCGTACAAATTTGTCTAGTTAGGCCACATGTTCATAGAGGGCTATCAGCGTATTTGAGGTTACGGTTTTTTTCGGTACTTTTCGGCTGAATTTGTCAATGATTCACAATGACTCATGCACAGGATTTGACGCGATTTCCATGGAAACAATGAAAATTTGAAGAGGGCAGCATCTAAGTAAAATATCTTTGGTTTAATTAAAATCTCTACTTTAAAGAGACTTTCAAATCCCTACTTTAAAAGTCTTAATTTCTTCCTTACGGGGAAGTGCTCAGTCTTTCCAGTCTGGCCACTAAAAATAATGTTTATCTTGCCTATTCAGTTATCATCTCGGATCCAGCTGGCAAATAGTGTAATAACCTTGGATTTTGATTCTCGACTGCGGCAGGAGGTTTTCACTGATAGGTGCGCATAGGGAGGGCGGAAGTATTTCTAATCTCCATGCATACTACTTAGCGAGAGGCGCTCAAGGCGAGATCAGTATGTCCTCCATTTTAAACAAGCAGGCAACGAGATATACCCGTATCCTCCGATCGCAATCTAGAGTCGATTCCTTACGTCTCGGCCATTACGCCGTGATAATATCGACTTTGCATTCACAATGGTCGTTCGTCTAATCTCCCATTTACGTCGTTTGCAACGTTGTAGGTCGATGGCTTGGCGCTTATACGCGCGATGGCTATCGGCCTCTTAGGAGGACGGAGCGTTCTCCAAAGTCTCAAATCGCAACAGTGTGAATGGATATGCGTGCAGGTATGCAGCGTATAAAATACAGCTTCTGCCGTTCGACATAAACAACTGGCGTATGTTCAAACGATGAACACAAACGACCCGATGTGCTGGCCGATTTAACGATCATTAATTTTCAACAGCGACAACAAACCGATAAATCGCATTCTGAACGATTCCCATGAGTTGCTAAGAAAAAAAAAATCAAAAGGAATTAACGACATGCATCAGATGCAGACAACCTTGTGTCCTCATTTTCTGCATTCTGTCCTTTACACCCACGCATTTATCCGAAGACTGTTCAGGAAGAGTCAACCTGTTACGAGGCTGAAAAGCTGTAAGCAGACTGTAAGGCGAAAATGAAACCGAAAAAAGAAAGGGAAGATCACGTGATCGAAACCGACCAATCGATGAGCGTCCCCACTACCTTCTCTCTCCGTGGCTCGACGCGTGAACCGCTGAAACCCAGTATTTAGATATTTTCCTTTTTTATTCTACTAGTGTAATAAAAGGGAAGGAGGAGTTAATGATTAGGGCTTTAGCATAATAATTGTTAATCCATAAAAATTGTTTTATTATTCATAAAAATGAGGTAGCAGACATAAAAATATTTTTGTTCATATGTACAAATTTCTAATAGCATTAGATTTAGTTATAACCACTGTAGTTTGTTGCAGTAACGTCGAGAAGCATAACAGGTCCAGTATAGTCCTGTAAATCGTTTATAATTTGTTAAATAGTCTTCCTCCGGTTTCGCATCCACACCTGCGTCAGCGACAAGCGCTTTCACGAGTTTCAAAAGAAACTTCTGCAATGATTTGTTGTATTAGGAATATTTTGTATGCATATTGAAGATTGATGTTTATTTTATTTTATTTTATTTTATTTTAAGTAGAAGTACCTTTGAATCATTACTCTCTTCACTATTATAAATTAAATAATTTAATATAGAGTCACCCGCAGACCAGGGTATGTAATCCACTTCACGAACTAAATATGACATCAGATCAGTCAATAACTTACGGTCAAGTTTATTATGTTTGAATAACCAAAATGCATCATCAAGAATTTGGGCGCGATTTAAAACGTGTATGTTCGTAAAATTATCCGAATTCAAGTAATTTGATATTTTATTCCAGTTCTTTAAGTCGTAGTTTACTCGATAATAGGCTGAAAATAGTGTTATATTTGATTTAGAAAATCTTGGAATTTAATTAGATAATTTAAAATCAAATTATTACCACTATATTGTATGTTGAGAATAATCCAATCTTCAGGATTAACTCCTTCAATAATTAATTCATTTTCTTCCGGATTCATCCAGTGAGTAGGAAGAGTCGAAGAAAAATCAGGAGAGGAAGATGTGGCAAAATTTATTGGTATCCACCACTTATGATCTCTACTAAAAATAAGTTTATTGCACGAAGGGCATTCTTGAGTCAATTTTATTACTCCAGTCGTGTAATCTCGAAAAACATTTATCAGAGGAAATCCACTTTGTGATATGTACGGATCCATCACTTTTTTTATTTCAAAATTATTCTGAGGGTTTTTTGACTCCAGAGTTTCTTGCATTATTTCCCAAAAGTCGTCAGTCGTCATTGTTTTAAACTTACTGAAATTTAAACAGAATTTATTCAATGATTTAATTAATGAATATATATTAATCGTTAATTAAGGTATTATTTAAACTCACTATTTCTGTAAGAGCTTCTTAATACCAGTATGAAAAACTTCTTCAGATATTAAATTACTCAGCATATGCATCATTGTTGAAGCTACAATATTAAAATATCTCGGATAAAAGGGTTTTCTTTTTTTTTTTTTTTTTTTCTTTAATTTTTATTAACTGACCTTTGTCGTGCACTGTATGCAGAAGTAGTTGCGTTTCCTTTGGCGAATTTACTTCTCGATAAGGAACGGAAGCAAGTAGATTTTCATCACTTTTAAATACTTTATCATTGTTATTGATTATGAAAAAGTCCATCAATCTTGGAAACTGTTTTACCTTTAACTGATGAAAAGCGAAATATTAAATTTTTTACAAAATTCTGGAGGAGTTTACGAATGAGAATTTTAAACAATTTAAATTTTCGCGCCATTTTATAACATCCCGCCTAAACTCCTCGTTGCGTTGGTAGGATTGCTAAAAGTACTAGAACTGATAGGATTTCTACAATTCGAGTAATATTAAGACTGCTAGGAATATTAGGATTGCTAAGACAGCTGGAACTTCTGAGATTGATTACTAAGAGTACTAGGACTGCTAGGAATACTAAGATTACTAAGCTGGGACTTTTAAGATTGATAGGACTACTTGGATTGCTAGGAGTACCGGGACTGCTAGTATTAAAACAATTTCTAGCAATATTACGATTGCTAAGAGTACTAGAATTGCTAAGAAAGTTGACACTTCTAAGATTGGTAGGACTGCTAGGAATACTAGGATTGCTAAGAGTACCAGGAGTTCTAGGAATACTAGGATTACTAAGATGGGAATTCTAAGATAGATAGGACTGCTTGGATTGCTAGGAATTTCCGCGGGATGTTTAAAATGATTTGGCGCCAAATTTAGCGTGTTTCTAATTGAAGATTTCTCTTACCTTGTCAGTGAGAAAATAATGAAAATAGGAAGGTAGTCCTTCCGTTAACCAAATATCAGTCCACCAAGCAGGACTGACTAAATTTCCAAACCATTGATGGGAAATCTCGTGAACCATGAATTTATAAATTGTCATTGTTTCAAAGTGACTTGTCTTGTTATCCCACATCATGTCACGTTCTCTTAAGGTAGAAAAGGATGATTAAAAATAACATAAAAATGTTTAATAAAATCTGCATATATATATATATATATATATATATATATATATATATATATCTTTTAATAACAAAATACCTAACAACAATCAAGCCCCAATTTTCCATTGCTCCGTACGTATACCCAGGAATAGCGATAATGTCCATTTTCGGAAATATGTAGGGAATACCAGTATATTCTTCTAAAACCGGAAATGCTCTCAAAGCGACATTGTGAGCAAATCTCATGGACTCCAAAACATTACGTCTTGCCCAGATGGATATATTTCCATGGGCGTTGCTAATTTTAGCAAAGTCAGAAACTGTGAAGCAAACTATATACGTCGACATTTGAGTAGTTGTTTTGAATTTTGTCCATATTTTCCCGTCATCTTCTCTTTCAGGTATTTTTTCTTTTGCTGGCATATTTGAAAGGGCTGTGTAATTTGGAAAATGTTTGATGGAGATTTGAAACGTGGCTTTCAATGCCGGCTCGTCCCAACAAGGAAAAGCTTGACGAGCATCAGATGTTTCGAAATTTGTAGCTACCAAATATCTGTAATAGTTATATAATTAAAGTTCTATTTAATTATTTGTCAGTAAATTTTTTAGTGAAGATATATATTGGGAACTTACACTGTTTCGTTATTCTTATTGAAATAAGAGTCTCTGAAGAATCCCTTGATGTTGTTATTCAATAAACCGGTGAATTTTAAATGAAGTTTGTAATTTCCTGGTAGCAAATCATTGCGAAAGTTAAGAATAAAAAATTCTCTTTCCTCATCAAAAATATGCTGATGTGGTATTATAATTTCATCCCCTCCAACAAGCATTGTATTTTCTGCATGTATATCCAAATTCAAAGAATGTAACGTCAAATTCCTGGTTGTTTGCAAAACTTTCAAGAAAATTTCTGCCCCTCCATCGAATGTAAAATTACCAGGAATCATGTGAGGAATAAACGTCAATTTATAATGATGTGGTATCGAGTCATTAGGCAAACGATAATTAACTTGTTCGGTAAGCCTCACGATAACAAAAATGAGACTAATTAATCCTAAGTACCTCATTTTTTATTCGTGTTTAAAGTAATTGCACTTCTAACACTCTTTCTTCAGTACTTTGGGAACGAAAATAACACTGAACTAAACACTTGCAGTGATTCAATCTTACTAATAAAATTTGAGTACTTACCAACGTATTTAAAACAGAAATGACCTCATATCTGATAAGAAAAAAATCCCTCTTCCTATACGACTTGGTTTAACTCAAACATTTATTTTGCATCTCGTTACATCCTTGCTCGGGCTGAGATGAAATGTAGAATTTTTTTCAGAACGCGGGTAAATCCAAGATATGTAAATGAGGAAACGACGGAACGGATGTAGAATGATAAATAAACGACGTAGGCGAGACTCCCAAATTTAGAATCCGTTTTAAGCATACTTTATCTATTTCTCATTAACAACAATTAAACATTGAGTCCGAGATGCTCTTTACTTCTAAAATCAAATTTTAAATGATGTTTTCTTGTGTGCGGATTGTTCCAAAATTCATAAGAATAATTTTAGATATCAGGATTTTTTAAAACTTGGCGATTTTTGCGCTATAGGAATAATAATCGCGATATTTATTTGGAATTTTATATATATTTTTTAATCTATGCAGGAGGTGTAGTCAGTAGGAGGCAGAGACAGAAGGAGATATAGTCAGTAGGAGGTATATTCAGTAGAAGATACTCGTACAAGGATTGCTAGGAATATTTGCATGTTGGAATGCCAAAAATGATAGAAATTCTAGGATTTCTAAGATTGCTAGAAATATTCGAACTGCTCAGATTATTAAGACTACAAGAACTTATAGCATGACTAGGAACACTAGAATTGCTAAGAGTGTTGGGATTGCTAGGAATACTAGGATTGCTATACTACAAGGACTGCTAAAATTTTTAATATTGATGTCAATGTTTGGATTTTTAATATGTATAGAAATAATAGGATTGCTAAGAGTGCTAGGACTGCAAGGAATACTTGGATCTCTAAGAGTACTAGACATTCTTAATACCAGGAATGCCAGGAATTCTGAAATTATCGCAATTGCTAGGAATACTAGGACTGTTCAGTGTTCTAAAACTACTAGGATTGCTATGAATTCTAGGATTATTATGCCTAATATTGTCGTCATTGAAAGCAATATTAGGATTGCTAGTATGAATAAGATGCAAGGATTTCTATGAGTGTTATAGGATTGCTAGGAATACTAGAATTACTAAAAGTACTAGAACTGTGGGAATGCCAAGAATTCTAGGAATTCTTGGATTGTTAGGATTGTTAAGAATCTTAACTAGGACTTATACAACAGCCAAGATTACTAGGAGTGCTAAAAGTTCTACAATTGCCAGGAATACTAGGGTTGCTATGACTGCTAGGATTGTTATAATTGCTAGTAATATTAGGATTTCTAAGAATGCTGAGATTGCTAGGATTGCTAATATTGATAGAAATATTAGGCCTGCTAAAAGTACTTTAAATGCTGGATTTATAGAATTTCTATTACTAGGAATGCTGGGATTGCTCGGACTGTTAGGAGTGCTAATAGTACAAGAACTACCAAGAATACTAGGATTACTAGGAGTTTAAAGACTGCTAGAATTGCTAAGAATACCAGGACTAGAACTAGTGGAACACTATGAATGCTAGGAATACTAGGAATGCTAGGAGGTTTAGGATTGCTAAGAATACTAGAACTTATCAACAATTAAGTTGAAATTTTAAATATTCTTTATATATAAACGTTAGTTTGGTGTGTAAATTTAGTTGTCTACTTTCGTAACTACATTTTCTCTACAGATCCATAACTAATAATTTTTAACATCAGAAGTAACTCTCAGAGTCTTAACATATACCATTTTTATTTAGTAGAATCAGAAGCAGGACAGTTTTTCTTAGCCTTTTTACAAGTCCATTCGAAAGCCTGATCTCGTTTCAAAGTAGTGAAAATATCTTCATCTTCTTTTGGTAAACCTGCATCTTTTATCACAGCATCCAACAATTCTATAGTGTAATTCTGAAATAATTTTTCCCATATAAATAAAAAAAATAAACAACTTTCAATAAAATAAATTAGACATAATATACGTAAATAAAAAAAAACATACCGTAAAGGATTTTTCTACGTTGTTAACAAAAAAATTCAAAATCTCGAAAGCTGCAAACCACGGTACATAATCAACTTCCCGTTTCAAGTAGGAAATAATAATGCGGAAAATATTCGGTTCATGTTTATTTTGGAGACTTTTTGAATAGGCACCTTCAATAATTTGCGCTCGATTTAATACGTGGATATTTGAATAGTTGTCAGAATTTAAATAATCTGCTATTTTCATCCAGTTAGTCATGTCGTAATTTACTTGATAATAGCCTGGAAATAAATTAGAGTTCGAAAATTGAAATCGATTATAAAACTTTCAAAAATGAATTGAATGAAAATTAAAAAATATAATTAATGAGTACCACTTCCTTGAATATTGAATATAATCCAATCGTCAGGATGAATGCCTTCAATAATTAATTCATCCAATTCAGGATTCATCCAGTGAGTAGCACGAGTCGAAGAAAAATCAGGAGAGGAAGATGTGGCAAAATTTATTGGTATCCACCATTTTGCTTTATTGAGATCTTGATTAGGGCCTTGTTTCTCACAAACGATACACTTTTGTGATAATTTTACAATTCCCTTCTCATAATCTCTGATAACGTTAACAACAGGAAAAGCGGTTTTATGTAAATAACCATCCATGACTTTTTTTATATCAAAATTGTGAGACAGTTTTGATTCGTCTAGAGCCTCTTGCATAGATTTCCAAAAATCATCGGTGGTTATGGTCTTAAATTGACTAAAAATATAATTTAAAAATTAGTCACATTTGAAATTCTAAGATACAAGAAGTTAATGAAAACTTACTATCTTTGTAGAAGTTTTCTGAGCCCAGAGTGGAATACTTTTTCAGAAATCAAGTTACTCAACATGTGGATTATTGATGCAGCTGGAATAAATATTACATAATTTAAATTGGAATATTTATATTTATTATTATTTGTTATTTTTAAATTTTTAATATTTTTCATTTTAGATCATTTTAATTGTAATGTATATTTCTGAGGACGAAAACTAAAGATTACCTTTTGCATGGACAAGATTAAGATGTTCGTGTATTTCCGCGGGAGTATTTACAGTCGGAGCGACGGGTTTTGCTGGAAGGTATATGTCCGAGTCAGAACTAAATGCGTTGTAGGTATTTTGATGATTGAAAAGATCCATAAATCTCATGTTACCTATCATCTTTAATTATAAATATATTTTAGTTATCAATTTTATTAAAATTGTAATTTTTATTGTTATTTTACTTAAAATTGTATATAAAAATTTGTTTGGAAAGTTTATTGTAACCTTTCCAGTTAAGAAAAAGTGCAGGTAGGTAGCTAGTCCTTCAGTTAACCAGATATCATTCCACCAAGCATGAGTAACTAAATTTCCGAACCATTGATGATTAATTTCGTGAACCATGTACTCTGTGGATTGCAACTTTTCTAATATCGAGGATTTATTATTTTGAAAAATAAAATCCTCCCTTAAAATAGAAAATAATGAATTTTAAACACTATTTTTCTGTATTTTTAGAGACACTATGAATATTAGGATTGCTAGGATTGCTGGTAGTTCTGAGATTGTTAAGATTTCTAAGATTGCAAGGATTGGTAAGAATATTAGGTTTACAAGGAATACTAGGAATGCTAGGATTTTTAGTACTGCTAAGACTATTAAGTTTTCTAAAATTCATAGGATTGATAAGATTGTTGAGAATATTATGATTGCTAGGATTTATGGGATTTTTGTGATCTCTAAGATCGACAGTATTGAAGAGAATATCAGAATTGTTAAGAATACTGGAATTGCTGTGAGTACTAGGATTTTTAGGATTTATCGTACTGCCAGGATTGCTAGGACTGCTAGAAATACTAGGATTGCCAGAAATACTTGGAATACTAAAACTGTTAAGAATATTAAGACTTCTAGGATTGATAATCTTCTTTAAGATTACTCAGTTTACTAGGACAGCTAAGAATATTAGGATTGCTAGGAATTGTAAAATTGTTAAGATTGCTACGATTTTTAGGATTGATAAGAATATTAGCATTGTTATGAATACTAGGATTGCTAGAAATACAAGGATTGCTAAGAATTTTAAGATTTTTAAAATTGAAAGCAACACTTTGATTTCTAGAACTTGTAAGAATTATGGATTTTTTGAGATACTAGGAATACTAGGATTGCTAGAATTACTAGGAGTACCAGAATTGCTATACTAGAACTTCTAGAAATCCTAGGAGTACTAGAACTGTTTTAGGAATATTAGAATTTATAGGAATACTAGGAATGCTAGGATTTTAAAATTTCTAGGATTGTTAAGATTTCTAGGATTGCTAATATTGCTAATAATGTTAAGAATATTAGGATTGCTAGATTGATAATGGAATTTCTAAGATAATAGGAATACTAGGACTGCAATAATTACTAAGAGTACTGGAACTGCTAGGAATACTGGGAGAATTAGGACTGCTAGGTACACTAGGATTACAAGAATTTCTAGTCTGAGAATACTAGGATTTCTATTACTTCGAAGAATACTGGGATTGCTGTAATACTAGAAATTCTGAGAGTGCTAGGAATGTTAGGAGTACTAGGACTTCTAGGAATACTAGGAATACTGGGAGTGCTAGGAATCTTAGGAGTACTAGGACTTCTAGGAATACTATGAATGCTAGGATTGCTAGGATTGCTAGGACTAACTGAATCACTATGACTGCTAGGAGAACTACGATTAGAAAACTTACCGAAAGATAATAAGACCCCAATTTTCCATTCCTCCATTTTCAAAAAAAGGAATTGCAACCACATCTAGCTTCGGCATCTGATACGAAATATTAGTGTATTCTTCCAAGACGGGTAATGCTTTTAAGCCAACATTGTAACCGAGATTTATGGAATCTAAAGCACCTTTTCTATACCAAAAAGTAAAATTCTTCTCAGGATTGGTAAAATTCTCAAAATCAGAAATTACAAAAGACACTATATACGTCGACATCACAGGAGTGGTTTCGAAATCTGTCCATATCTTCCCATCAATTTTCTTTTCATTTATTATTTTCTCTACTGGCATATTCGATAATGCAGTATAGTTTGGAAAATGTTTGATTGAAATATCGAAACTTGCTTTCATTGCTGGTTCGTCCCAACAAGGAAAAGCTAGACGAGCTTGTGTTGCTTCAAAAAACGTTGTGGCAAAATATCTGCAATTTCATAATTTTCAATTTGACAGAATTTTAAAATTCAATCCAATTTTATAACTTGATATAATTTAAAATTCTTTTTAGAAAAAATTACTCACACTTTCTTATAGTTCTCATCAAAGTAAAAGCTCACAAAAAATCCAGATTTATCCCGTTTAAGTTCACCGTCGTATTTTAAATGAAGGGTGTAATTTCCAGCTTGTAAATCGTTGGAAAAAAGTAGTATTAAAAATTGTCGTTCTTTGTCGATAACATGTTCACTTGGTATAATTTTTCTTTCATTTCCAATGAGAAATGTAGATTCCTCATGTATTATCAAATTTAAAGAATGCAATGTCAAATTTTTCGTCGGCCTCAAAACTTCCAAATCAATCACTGCCACTCCGTTGAATGTGAAATTACCAGGAATTATGTGCGGTATGAATTTTAATTTGTAGTGATGTGGTAGTGAATCAGGGGGTAAACGATAATTAATTGATTGATGAGAAATAGCCACCAAAGCAGAAAATAGAATAATGAATCCTGCGGTTTTCATCCTGGAAATATTTTATAGATTAAAACTATTACCTTCAGTTTTGAAATAATAAAGTAGGTTGTAGAAATAAATAATGCGACAGTTGATTAAATAAAAATGTGCAGTTAGTGAAGCACTAACCTGATAAAAATTGCAAAAGATGAAGAGATGTTACTTGTTGGAAATCAACCTTCACAATGAGACTAAAAGTTAGTCCGCAAGACTTTTAAAAAGAACACCGGTCTTTGATATTTATATAAGAATGAATTTAAATAATATGGAGAAGTATTATTTAAAGATCCGTGAGTGGTTCCAGTTATATATACAAACATACTATTATCCTTATATGATCGTTTCTGTAAGGTAACTTGATTTCCACTTCAAGAATAAATGAGAAGAATTCTTGTTATTATCTTTAAACAAGATACTTAACCTTCAGTGAATACAGAATTTCTTATAAGGTTTCTCATTAATGATTTAATTAATATATTTTTGGTGAAAGGACAAATTAATTATTGTAAGGTGGACAATAAATTAATTAAGGGAATTTATTAACTCGTATGTTAAATAAATCAGCGAATTATTTTTCTAGGATTCAATTCAAAGGAAGAAGATAAGGAAATACCCGGTTCATTAAATAGATTTATGTACATATTATACATTGTAGGATTTAAATGAACTTATATTGGCTATTAAACGTTTGGCTTAAAAAATGTTAAACAGTAAAGAAACTTTAGGTCAAGTGTGTACATAGATGTACTCGTATGTAATTATTTGAGGTTTTTATCCCCATTAAAATGAATTATGAATTTGGCAATCATGAATTGCCAAACTTGTGTAAATAATTTTAAAATATGTATTTATGTACAACCGATTTTTGGGTATATTTTTAAAATAAAATATCGATTGGATATTTAATATCGATTTATTAGACGAGGTATTCTGACAAAAACAGTTGAGAGTTAAAGAACTATTTTCATAGGACGGCTAGATGTACTAGGATTGCCAAGAGTACTAGGACTACTAGGGATATTATAATTACTAAGAATACTATGATTGCTTGGAATACTAGGATTACTAGGATTATTAGGATTGCTAGGAACACTAAGATTTCTAATAATACTAGGAATTCTAGGATTGCTATGAGTACTTGGACTATTAAGAATGCTAGGATTACTGGGATATTTAATATTGCTAGGATTGCTAGGAACACTAATATTTCTAATAATTTTATGATTACTATGATTGCGAAGAATACTAGAACTTCTAGGACTGTTAGGACTGCTAGGGTTGCTAAGATTTTCAGAATTACTAGAATTATTAGTTATATTAGGACTAAAAGGATGTCTAGGAATATTATAGGATAGCTAAGGCAACTGGGATTGCTAAGAGTACTAGGACTTCTAGGATTGTTAGAATTACTGGGATTCATGAGATTGCTGGGATTGCTAGGATTGCTAGGATTTCCAGGATTTCTAGGTTTATTAGTTATATTAGAACTTTTAGAACTTCTAGGAACGCTAGGATTACTACGACAGCTGGGATTTCTAAGATTTAAAGGACTGTGAGGATTGCTAAGAGTATTAGGACTACCAGGAATACTTGGACTATTAAAATTACTAAAAATACTAGGATTTCTAAGGTTACTGGAATTGGTAAGATTGATAGGAAAGCTAGGAACACTAAGATTTCTAATAATACCAGGATTACTAGGATTGCTAAGATTGTTAAGATTGCTAGGATTGCTAGGAACTCTATAAGGTTTCGGATAATACTAGGATTTCTAGGATTGCTAAGATAGCTTGTATTTCTAAAATTGACAGGACTGCAATGATTACTAAGATTACTAGGACTACTAGGATTAGTATGACTGCCATGATTACTAAGGTTACTAGGATTACTAATTGTAAGTCTAATAGGACTGCTAGAGTTGTTAACGGTACTAGGCCTACTAGAACAACCAGAGAGTACTAAGACTGCTGGGACTGCTGGCATTGCTACGATTGCTAGGAGTAATATAACTAGTAGGAATGCTAATAGTTAGACAACTTGTACGACAAGATTTAAAAATATGGACAATTACACTTAACTCTAAAGTTGCTCTTTAAAAATGAAAACTTGAGAAAATTTAGCCTGTGGTTGGCTTGTTATCCAATCCGGTTGCGATAATAACGTCATAGGTGAAAATATTATTTCTTGTCCTCTTTATACAATTGTATCAACCGGGATTTGATTAGCGTCTACGTAAATGCGGCATATATTTTGCAACCGCCGGAACCAGCCGCAAGGCCGTTCGAAGTCACTCGACCGCGTCGTAGGACCACCAATAGAAATTCAGCACTCAGCTACTACACCGCCCTAGGTTGTAAGTAAATTCCACCGATAAAATTGAGAGTCGACTTTCTCGAAAGTTAACCATAATAACAGTACCACAAATGACACCTATATGGTCATAAAATATCTATTTTAAGCTATAGTTTTCACTGAAGCTCAAACTCTTAAAATACTCTTCCATTTCGAAGTATTTTGTGATATTTTACTTGAATAAAGAAAAATGAATCATTCGAAAAACTATTATTCTAATTATTGCAATCTAGTTTAATTAAACTCGATCGTAAACATGCGGAAGTCGTTCATGTATTGACGGAAGTAGGCCAGTATTTTGTATTACTCACGTGAAAGCGAGTTATCGCTTCATCAAGCAGAAGACAATTAAGCAAATGAAAGCAAATAAAGATTCAATAAAGATCCGGCTGCCTTATAAGTTTTAATTAAAATCGTTAATAAGGCCGATGAGATTGAAAACGATAACTGCCTCGGCCAATTAAACCTGAATTCGAAGCAAAAATCGAAAGTCTACGTAATGCACACTTATCGGGGAAAATACGATGAGAAAGTTCCTTTTATTGCTAGCTCTTTTTACAATTTTATTATGAAATTGAAATGAAAATAAAAATTAGTTTACGTTTCAATAGTTAATGGCATATATTTATTCTTTCATATTGGATTTCGAAGAATAGAGCGAATTTAAAAATGATCTCCTTCATACTTTGTTTCACAAGGTAGCGTGCTGATTGTGGCTTTGAAGGTGTCGTTGACTTGGAAAATGAATGTCCTTGCCTTTTTTTTCGCATGACCTGTTCGCCTTAGCAGCAAACCAATCGCTGCCGGGTGTACCGGTCTAATTCTACTACCTTGGTAAAAGGCGTTTTATAGTTGCAGTTTCCGAAAGTGCGGTCGTTCGGAGACGAAAAAAATTTACAACCGTCCTTGTGCTTTTCTTTCCTCACGGTGAAGTGATTTTAGCTCCATGCTGCGACGGGAAATGCGATTGCGGTCGACCTACTGCGAAACGAATCATAGTTTAGATACGAGTATATACATGACCGTACAATGTCCTTATGTAACGGAGATTAAGTGTAATACTATTTCCTATTCATTTGTTAATTTATCATTCCAAAATAGAGAGAATTGTTTTTCTATACAGAGGATAACTGACGATTACTTTTTATTGCTTCATTTTAAGAGGTTCTGCTGTAGTATAGTTGTTATTTTACATCACTAGAGTATTTTCCTAAAAGATTAAATCAATCGAACAATTATTTTGAAAATTAGGACAGAAGGTAATCCTTAGCCTAAATCGAAAATTGACGATAACTTTTTATTGACTCATTGTAAGAGGTTCTGCTGTAATATGCTTATTATTTTACATCATTTAAACATATTTCGAAAATATTAACTCAATTGAAGAATTATTTTCGAAATTAGGCCTAAATATGATCTTGGCTCAATTTAAAAATTGACAATAACTTTTGATTGGATGATCATTAGGGGTTCTGCTGCAGTACAGTTGATATTTTATATCACTAAGAGTATAGTCCTCGAAGATCAAAATAATTAAACAATTAGTTTCAAAGTTAGGCCATAATATAATCATGGCCCAAGTTAAAAATGGACGATAACTTTTGATCGGTTCATTGTAAGAGCTTCTACTGCAGTATAGTTGTTATTTTACACTATTAAAACACATTCCCAAAATATCAAGTTAATCGAACAATTATTGTCCAAATTAGGCCAAAATATGATCTTGGTCCAAAGGAAAAATTGATAATAACTTTTGATTGGTTGATCGAAAGGGGTTCTACTTCAGTATAGTTGATATTCTATACCACTGGAGTATAGTACTCAAAGATAAAATCAATCGAACAATTATTTTCAAAATTAGGACAAAATATGGTCTTGGCCCAAATGAAAAATTGGCAATAACTTTTGATCAGTTCATTATAAGAAGTTCTGCTGCAATGTAGTTGTTACTTAAATTCATCACAACATAAATTTCAAACAACAAGTTTACTAGAGAGCCTCTTCAAAAGTTACAGCAAAGTAACGTTATACCAGACAGAGTTTATCTTCAAACAGAAAATAAAATAGGTTATATGGGGTGAACAGTATCCCATTTCGAGATGGAATCACTGTTGCATTCTAAGTCATTAGTATAAAAATGCGAGAGATATAAAGGAAGGATTCAATTTGTCAGTAGGATAAGAAATGGCAATGGTTGAATTTCACCGTTCTTAGTGAGGAAGGGATCGATAGGATGGTAACTGGAGACATCGACGAGGCACAGAATTATAGTTTTAGTCAACGCAGACGTAGAAGACAGCCACCTGTTGCTCTCCTCATTCGACTGGAAGCAGATTCAAAGACCCAGTGCAAAGAATGAATACAAGGTCTCGACCATACCTGCCAATGTCTCACATCCATAGTAAGATTTGCGATAAAGATTACGCGACAAATTAATAGGAAGCTATCGTACTTTGTTTCATGTTCGAGATTTTGCATCGAGCTTGATGAGGTCAAATGTGAAGGGGAAATACGGTCCAAGAGGATAAATAATGATTGCATCTGGCAGACTTCAGCAGTTGTTATTTTGTTGACAAGAATGACTACAAGAGTCAAACGTAATAAAACGAAAAATGAATAACTCTTGGAATACAACAATGAAGACCGATTTACTACTGACGTCTTTTGTAATTCTTGCAATTGGAAGAAAAACGTGAGATATGAAAAAATTATCGAACAGAGCATCATCATTGTTTTGAATTCTGTCAAAAATCAGTTGAACATAAACCTCGAACCGTCGGAAATGTTCGCATCATGAAGAGCTGCTCTAACGGAATTCGCTATTGTACGTCGGCGGAATAATGATTGATCGTTGCATAATAGATAGCTTATGTAATTTGCCGCGGTAAAGCAGGCGAACCATGAATGACGACCACGCAGGCCTCGTTTAACGATCTCTAATCATCCGACCGTGCTGATCGGGCGCCGATCGTAGGTGAATCTTAACCCGGTTTTGCATTTTACCACATCGTTGCTTTAGACGCATTTTTATTTAATATTAAATAATTCAAACTCCTCTGCAGTCCGTTATTTCCCCATAAAACTTATTTCACCCTGAAACCAATTCTTCTCGTGAAATAAATTGTGTTTTCGTGATACAATCTTGATGCAAGAGATCAAAACATCTTGAAACAGACTTTAAGGGAGTCTGTTTTTGGGATGTTAGCCTCGAAGTGTCGAGAATAGGAAATGAAAATATTGTCATAGTGGATTTGAATTTCCATATTTCTCAAGTGAGGACAATTCGGGAAATGAGAAGTTGATGATTGCACAATAATTGGTGGAATTTCGTAAGAAGTAGGGACAGAATGTCGAGGCTTTGATACGACCATGGACGCGTGGGCATGTAGAGGCATGTTTGATATATTTCGATGCAGACCCACGCGTATTCGCGAACGACATTCCATTCAAAATGGAGTCGCTGTGCTATGGTCAATCGAACAAGTTGATGCCCACGTGTTTATATTCATAGAACAGCTGTCAATCGAGATGTACTTAAAATGGCAATGAAAGACTCTCGGCGATCGAAATTGTCACGCTCTTACATACAAGGCGGTCATTGTTTTCCTCTCTTCCATATCGTAAACGCTATTTCGAAACTAATATAGAATTTATACTTTTATTATGTGACGTCATTTATGATGTCTTTAGAATTCCTACCGGACATAAACAGTGTTTTTAGAGGTTATTCTATGTCTACAAGTCATAATTTACCAACAAGTCATAATATTAGATGTCCTAACATTACGCCAAGTCGTAATATTTCTGCTAGTCCTAATAATATTTATATAAATTGAATATCTATCAAAGTTTTCATATTCCAAAAGTTCTATTCATAGATGTCGAAGTAGTTTTACAAATCCTAAAATTTCAAAATTTCTAATATTCCTTCAAATCCAAATAATTTTAAAAGTGCTAATTTATTCAAAAGTCCCAATATTTCCATAAGTCCTCATATTTCTAAAGTGTTAATAAATCTTACAAGTCCTGATATTCCCACAAATCCTAATAGTCCTAAAGTTCTAATATTCCCAAAAGTCCTAATAATCCTACAAGTCCCAATATTCTCACAAGTATTAATATTCCTATAAGTACCGTGCACAAATAAATTTTAAAAGTGGGATTTCTCTTTAACAAAAGTGTTTTAATTTTCTTAAAATATAAAAAGTACCTATTAATGAAGGATAACGGCAAGAAACAGAATTTTTTTGTAGAAATAACAGTAACGATAGCGAATTACTTTTTTCATTTGCACCTATACACTGAAACTACAATACTTTTTAAATCGAACAGTTTCGAAAATGATTACTCACCAGTCTTATATCACTCTAAAGCAAACATTCTGTTGAAGGAAAAATGACTCACCTGAAACAAAAAAAGAAATTACAGGTTAGTTTTTGCATTTATAGATGACCTACTTACTGTCGAGTTACATACGGTGATTCTATTCCTCACTTCCCTTGTGCCAATTCCAAAATCCAGTTTTTAAATAAAATAAATTCTAAATTTCTCGTTTTCAAGTTTTTCCACTCGATTAAAATCGCGAGGTGTGCCTCCACTTCACGATTTCGAAAGCGAATAAAATTGTAAATAATCGAGGATAATTGCTGGTTTTTGGAAGGTAGAATCTCTTCAATGGCACGGTTTCATGAACCTTGATTTGCAAACTTGGAATAATTGCAGTTATTCGCATCCGGAGAATTGCCTATCGTACGTGAATTCAGCAGGCCGTAATTACAAGGATTACACCGCGGAACGTGATGAGTCATGTAGGAGGCGCGAGGACGTGGGGAATTATAGGGAATATCGATTTTCGATCATTCCTCGTTAACCGCAGCCTCTCAACCAACCGATGGACGTCGTATTGATAATCGCACAGTTAATTCGTTTGATCCGCGCTTCAAAGAACTGATTCTCCGCTGAGATGACTTCATGAAGAGCAAATGGAAAAAAATCGCCTCTTTTCACTGGAAGCCAGGCTGAGATTGCCTTACGCATTTGATGAAAGAACAATTTACTGAACGTTAAGTGCCACGTTTACGCGACGTCATTATCTCACGAAAGTCTACATTGTTTTTACTCCTTTATCATACCAGCAAAAACGTGATTTAAAGAGAATAAACCAGAAAGTAATTACGTTTTAATTTTACTTTTTTGTGAATAATTCCGATAATTTTCCTATTTGCTAGATTAAATAACACCTCCTAATGAGACTTTCATTCATTATTTTCATTTGGTTTTTCCCTACTTTTCCTTTTTGCCCTAAGTCGTTGCAGATTTTTTAATGAAAGGGGGCGTGGTTAAATGATTAAGAGGAGTGTCCAAATTAGAAAGGGGCGTGTTTAACAAAGGTAAGTGGGAGTGTTTTAATGAAAGAGGCGTTGTCAGTGATAAAAATAGGCGTGGCTTGAAAAAAACGTTAATAAAATTTGTTAGGAAATGAATGAAATACTAAATAAAAGTGATAAAAAAACTAAATTGAAATGCAATAGATTCAAATAAAATAATACACTATCCTCATTTCGAAATGAGCAGCATATAAACTTGATCACAATCATCACTTTTTATCAAATCACGTGATCAGCCGGCTCTCATTATAGTACCCGGTGGCTCATAATATAAAAATAAATTAAATTCCACCTTTTTCAATCTGCTTCTCAATACCGTGAAAAAAAAGACAAGAACTTGATAAAAAAAAGACAAAAGTGAGCAATCAGGCTGATGTGAATATAATTTTCTGACTACATTGACTGGAATGATTTGTAGAGCTCGTGAATATGTTCGCACCGAATAATTTTTTATTATTTTTAGTGAGCAAGATCGCATTATATATCAAGGACGACTTCACGCTCGATCAGTATGAGAACCGAGGACGTTTTATCCGACTAATTGGATCACAGAAAAATAAGACCAGTGAGCTTCGATCGCCTTCCACGACCAAAGAACCCGGAAGTGGCGCCCACAAAAAAATCTCACTGACCTTCGAGCCGGAGGCGAAATTTCTTTTGTTGTTGCTTGCTTTTTTTTCGATCAGTAATAAAATTCAGAATTGCGCGCAAGTTTACACGAAAGGCTTTGTTGTGATGAGAATGATAATAAGGTTATTGCACTCGTAATGGATTAAAAATTAATTTTTTTCTGCGGCGATGAATTTATGAAGAAGATATTAATTTGAAAAAAAAACCGAAGATGGGAATGTGATACAGTTGGAAATGAAATACATTTTACGAGAACAGAAAAAGATGAATTTGCTCGATTTCTAAATGAAACAAATCGGATTACAAATGTAGCTCGTGACGATATTACGCTTGCAGACAGAGTTTAAAGCTTCTCCATTGATGTCACCTGGGTAATGGACGTTCGCCATTCGTACAGATTAACATCCGAGTGTAAGATTAATGGTGTAATATTCCGAAAGCTCGATATATAGAGCCGTATTTAGTATCAGTGGAACATTAGTAGTGCACTTTCTACAAAGTGACATTCTGCTAAACATAAATTAGATAAGCCTTGCACAAGAAGCGAAGGGTAGTGTGCTATCACAAACAAGAGTTGACATTCAAATATTACCCAGTCGTAGAAATAGCCTCTCCACAAATTACTGCTCTCCAAACAAATATTTATTGCTCTTAATTACAAGTTCTATAACACCTCCCATCATTGAATGACAGGGGGCCAGTTTATTTAAAAAATTTCTTTAATGTGAAGAATCTTGCAGAGACGAGGGACAAAATTATGACTGTCGTTAAAAGCAATTAATCACAATTAAGTTTAATACAGCTGGAAATGTTTAACGTAACATTTATACGTTTGATTAAATAGAATATGAAAGGCGAGTTACGAAGACAAATTGAAAATCCTAGTTTACTGCAAATTGCAAATGTCGGGAAGGTATAGTTGCTGCATTAAGAGAGTGTATCAATAACATGGACAATAACAGAATTGATATTGTAATAACAATAATGGTACATGGGAAAGAATATTATTTCTTATTTCCCCGGGCGCTCTCTTGCCTCCTGCATCTTGCGAAAGCTCCTTGGGCTCACCTCATATATTACACAAGGAAGAATCTGACGACCTACCCTAACCTCACCCAACTCTGAATTGCGTCTCGACTTAAGACACCAGAGTTAAGTACACGCCCACGCTGGATCCAGTAAACAGCAAGGTGCAAAATCTTTGGAAGGAGAATGCGTTAATTTCATAAACCTCTTTTTCATACACTCTAGTCTCGCTCGTATTGCGTAGCTCATGTTTTATTTATCACCTCTCAATCGCTGAAACTTCACATTTTTCGAATCCCTCTGGGAAATTACAAAGTCAACCTTGAGTTAGCGATATTAATGGTGAAACGAATTATTGATCTCAAATCAACAATTTTCTTTATGAATTCATTCTCTCATCAACTCATCAATTCGCTGATCCATAACATCCTATAATTCACTAGAAACTGCGCATGAGTGATAATGTCTGTCGACGACGCGGTGGAAGTGCGCAGTGGACCTCCGGCCATTAGCAATTAACAGCTGTTTATCAACGCTGCGAACGTGAAATTTGGCCGATTATTAAACAGCAGTGGATAGAGTGAAAATAAGTGCAGTGAAAGCTTTTGGTTCAAGTGTTCAAGTGAAGATGGTGTTCATAAGAGATAAAGAAAAGTAATTCCTTCAGTTGGAAGATGTTTATGTTTTTTTGAAAACGTGCAGCCAATAAAGATGCGTGATTATTTGGGTTAGCCTTCCAAAGTTCTAAAAAGTAATTCGCTGATCCATAATTGTGTGCTCACTTTTTAAATAGAACTCCGGGTATAGAGCGAAAAAATGTTAATACCTTTTGTGTAGAATGATTTATAGCTCTTCTTTTTACGCGTAAAGTATTAAAATTAAACAATTTTTTGTTCTATAGCCGTACTTTTATATAGAAAATAAGTGCATCAAAAGAGCGAAAAGAAACTTAATTTAAATATTTCTTTATAAAAATAAAGAGATATAATCTTGAGATTTCTGCTCGCGCCTTTTTAATTAAACTTGTGTAACCCGCAGCTCGACCTTGCCAAAAAATTCTACTTTCAATCTCTGATAACAATCTTCATCCCAAGCTAAAAACAGAGACGTTTTTGATGAATTTGGCGTCTCAGAAACGCAATCAAATTCCAGATCTGATATTTTGCAACACATCTGACAATCAAGAATTCTCAGAATCGTAAAAGAAGCAAGGTTTTACGATTTTTTTTCTTGAGCCAATCGTTCCAGATGACCTGTCTCCTCGACAAGTGTCCTTCCATATCAGTGAGTTTGATTCTTGTCAGGACTTGAAAACCAGAAAAAGTGAAGGACTCAAGTAAAAGAGAGCGTCGCGAAGTGGAGTAAATGTCAACAGTTAATTGCAACTCTGCACTCCAATATATGCATTCTCACTCAAATAAACTCGACAAACTTATCGAGTGCACCAGACTACAAACTCTGTAAATCATTCCTCTCAGATTTAAAAGGCATCTAGTCCTGTTTACTTGGCCTCTAATTAACCGATTACTTGACCTATCGCCTGTCAAAAGTTCTCCAAATGACGAAAGGATGAAAGTGAATGAGCATCTTAGGTTACACAGAATGCTCGGGGTCAAAAAAACTCTCTAATAGATTTATTATCTGGAGGCGTAACCGAGATTCTAATCTTCGAAAGGGTGTAGCGAGAGATAATATATGGAGAGATACTGCATACGTTGGGATATTGAGGGGCCATTCTGGAATCGAGAGTGAGTTTCTTGCTTGAAGGCATTCCATTCAGAAAAGCTGAAGTCAAGATTCAATTAAGGGTGCAAAATTAATTATTAATGAATAACAGAGATTTTTCTTTAAAATGGACATTTAAGGAAGCAGAATTATAAACCTGACAGTTTTATCCTTCAGTTCGAAGGTATAAGGATTTCAGCCCGGAACTCTAGAACCCTAAAAATGAGAAAAATATGAAAAGATATTAAAACTAGAAAATATGAGGCTTGCAAATGAAGCTCGCGTTTTAGCCCTCGATTTATATCTTGAAGATAAGCAATAACTCTGGAATCTGGAGGTGTTTTATCTGCGGAAGTGTCGACGCCCGCCGATTAATTACTACGATTATTAATAATTAATAGGTCTGTGCAGCAAGCGTGAGGTAGTGCCGTTCTGGTTCAGGAAATACCCTTTTTAATATCCTCTTATATTAAACCTAAGCACAAGCTCGCGTGCAACAGGATTCAACCAAGGCAATGAAATCTATAGGCTTCTGCTAATTCCGAAGGTTTCTGCTTTTATTTCTTCTTAAACGAGTTGAAATCTAAAGTTGGGGCCAAGTATTGCCTGGTTTTGACCCAGGTAGCGACATGACCAAAATTTCCATTTTTGCAAATGTCCTGAAAATTGTTTTAAACAAAAAAATGCGTAAATCACTTTTCATAACCTTGCGTATGCTGGTCGGTCAGTACAAGCGTAGGTGTGGGATAATAGCCTGCGTATTAGTACAGGAGCTCACCGGCTCGCAGGTGAAGGCAATATTGAAAGTCGGTTCCGTTTTGTTCACCACAAATTTGTACCGTGTGAACGGGTTAGACTAAACTCGAATCAGACATATCGTCGTAACTTTTAATGGGTCTCAATAATTTCCTTGATATTTGGTTTTCACGTGCACGAATATCAGCAAAAGAGAAAAAAGAAAGGAGGAATGATAGAAGGAGTGAAAGAGAATTGCACAGAAGTTTCAATTGAAGTCGAGGGAAGAAAAACAAGCAATAAATTCTGGGAATTGAAAAATGGCCTTTGTTAAATTCGTCATAAATTTTACATGTCTCAAGAACAGCCCTAATTTTCTAATAATTGCACACTTGCAGTCTGGAACATAACATTTGCTCTCTCACGTGTGTCTTTAACTGTTTATTCCTTGCTCTAAAAATCTAAACGTCATGAATCTCAAAGCAGCTGCGGGTGTGGTATTATTCGTTTATGTTAACCACACCGAAATACAACATCGAATCAAATACTCTGGATTTTTCGTGATTTCTTATCTCGATTAACCAGAAATTGTGGATTGGGAATGGAGGCATTAACAAATGAGATATTATCGAAATGAATAGCTCGAGATTCAAACTTTGTTGTGGTATTGCGTAATCCTAAATTCATGTGCTGTAGTTTTCATGTAGTACTTTACGATTTCTTGGGGCCGATTTCTCCTCGGAGAAAATTCACCTGGAGGTCTTTATTCAGTAGTTAGGAAATAGGGGAGAAAATTTCCAGCACTGTTTCCAGCTTTCTGAACAAATATTGAGAAAGAGGAAATTATGGGTTTATGATACAGAAATAGATTAATTTAGTATCTCAATTGAAGCAATCGGAAACCTAGGCAACTTTAAGAAAATACTGGCATAAAGAAAAAAAAATAATAATAATAAAGAAAAACAAAGAAATGTTTTGTGAGTCCAAGATTTAAAATCTCTGAATGTGGAACTAACAATTATAGTTTAACTTAACGAACCTGAATTTGTTTCCCGTTTAGGTAACTACTTTCTAATCTAAAATCTGACTAAAAGTCTGACATTTAGATCTTCGCATCTTCAAGTTATAGAGACGGAAGATCCACTCATAACGGACCTGTTTTCGACCCGTTACAAACATCTCTCAATGAAAATCTGTATCTCTCGCAATTATATGATTACGGTACCTCTCAAAATTGTCTCCTCACTCTCCGACTGCGTCAGAAAAGCAATTAGGATTTCCCATTAGTCAGTTTCATTCTCATTACGTTTGTTTACGCTCTTGGGATTAAAAAAAGAGATTTCTTAGTACAATAACATCAACACTATTACAGAAAAAGTGGAATCTTGGCTGCGCAATAAATTATAATAATTGCGACTCTAATTATGAAAAAGGTTTTGGTATTACGTCAGAAAGCCAAACAAAAGAGTGTAAAAAGCATGTAGCATGTGAATTGGAATGTAAATAGTGTTAAATATAAGCAGTGTTCTTATGGAAGTGAAAGAGAGGTAGAATTCCAATAGTGGGCGTTCAAGAAGAAGTACAGTGATTCGCTGGCAAATACACTACTAGAAATTTCAAGTAATACGCGAGCACTTTCGAGGCTGTGCAGTCAGTCGTTAACCCAGTGAACTCAGCAAGATACGTGCGAAATGGAAAGACAATGAAATCTGCTCTCAACTAACAATTCGACTTCGAATACTCGCAAATCCTCGTTTATGTGCAAGATAACATCAAACTCCTACGAAAGAGCCGATTATGTGGGTGCGCACTTGAATATTACGATTATTTCCTAACAGGTTAATGCACAATATAATACCTTATTAGCAAAACCTCAATTGCGGAAATAATAATTGTAATAAATAACAATACCTAAAATAATAATAAGAATAATAATACATAATTGTAGGCGCTGTAATTAATTGGAAACTACGCATGCGTGATGTACGTCGACGCGGTGGAGGTGCGCAGTGAGTCTTCTGCCATTTGCAACAGCTGTTTATCAACGCTGTCAACGTGAAATTTGGCAGAATATTAAACAGCAGTGGATAGAGTGAAAATAAGTGCAATGAAAGCTTTTGGTTCAAGTTTTCAAGTGAAGATAGTGTTCATAAGAGATAAAGAAAAGTAATTCCTCAAGTTGGAAGATGTTTATATGTTTCTTTGAAAACGTGTTGGAAAATACGAATAATGCGTCAAATTCAATTGTGATGAAGTCATATGTGCAGCTAATAAAGATGTTCGATTTTTTAGGTCAGCCTTCCAGAGACCTAATATATAATTCACTGATCCATAATTCTGGAAATTTTTAAAAATATTTTATAATTCGCTGATCCATAATTATGTACTCACTTTCTATATAGAACTCCAGGTACAGAGCGAAAAAATATCTAATTTTAACACTTTTTGTCTAGAATGAGACAATTAATATTGAAATATTAAAAGAAAATATTTTTTCGTTTTATAGCCATACTTTTATTTCGAAAATGAGTGCATCAGCAGAGCGAAAAGATTGTAAAGATCATATTCTTTACCAATGTGTTACCCTGTCTATCGCTTTAGTCTGGCTAGGGTTCGAAGGTGAAATAGGCTTTATAAAATATGAAAGTTAATGTTGAATGTGTAAGTGTTTATGCGTGTTTGTAATTATAATATTAACTTATGTGTGTGCTTAATAGTCTCATCAGTGCGTGTGGAAGTAAATAATATATCAACTGAAACTTTGGATGGAGATGGTTTCACGACAAGAGCTTTAATATTTCTTAGCCAAAATGAGGATTTACAATTTTGATGCTAAAAAGAAACCCACTCTTAAAGGCCAGCCACAAAATTGAGAATGAATTTTGAAGTGAACCAAGTTGAAAATAATGTACCGTTTGAGTCAAACAAGATGCACTCTGACTACAGTAAGACACTTCTGTCAACGGCGTATCACGTGCCGGTTACACGGCTCACTGAACATGAACACAGAGAACAAAGAATTACCAGAAGCAGCCAAGGCAGCTCGAAGATCCTCGCTGAAGGCTCCAATTATTGTGAGAGATGTCTCCAGCTATAGCTGGAGGCATGAGAATAAGGAAAACAAAGAAGCATCACCGAAAGGCTGAAATGATCTCACTCCCGCTGGAAAGTAAACTGAAAAGCCTTCTGGTGCGGAAATTCCTGTAATTAGCTTATCGTAGGTTATGCAGTTGCTCGACAATAACGCGGAAGAAGCGAGGTTATGTATACAATGTCACGTAAGCTAGATGGCACAAGGATTTTCCTTTGTTGGGAGTTGATAATAATGAGGCAAGTTTTTAAAAGAAGAAGCTAAGTTATAAAATAATGAGATTCCAGGGTAAAAGAGCGTGTAAAAATCTCTGGGATAACAATATTCTTTATAAAAATTAGAGGGTGAAAGAATCATTGAAATAAAGAAGCCTCTAATAGCAAAAGATCCTTAGGGATGCAAAGATTTCTTCTTCTCGCAAAAAGGGGGACAGGTTCTTCAAGATATCAAGGAATCTCAGGGTTAAAAAGAACTTCTGGATAAAAACAGAGAGTACCACTGGGTCAAAAGCACCCGCTAAAAAGTATCTTTAGGTCTGCAGGTATCCCTAGGACTAAAAATGTCTGCGAAAAGAGCTTCGAGGATAAAACAAACTTTAGCTAATAATTTTCTTGAATCCATACACGTAAAGGTACTTGTTTTGCGATGAAAACGAAACTGATATCTTTAGCTGGATCTCGTGATCAGGGTTCGAAGGTCAGCCTCGCGTGGAATTGCTTTATTTAATAAGCGGCGAAGGAAGGACGTTAATAAAGCGGCCGGAGATAAATAATACGAAAAGGCGAGGCTTTCGAACCTTCGTCGTGCATTTTCAGCCACGAGTTCCCAGTCGTGATACATAGTTTCTCAGGAGCTGTTCCATTTTCCTTACAAAAAATTCCGCCTGGTAAAAATGCATTTTCCGTTCAATAAGAAGTTCAGCAAAAAAACATTAACGGTCGCAGCCCAATGCGAGATCTTTTCACTGGGAATAATTTCTGAAAAAAAGTTGCAGCAATTTATCTTTTTTGTGGACTCAAGATCTGTTTGTAAGGAACACACGTGGCGCAAGAGCGATGCAGGTACGCACGTGGATCCGTTACATGTTCCAGTGAACGCTCAAGTAATTCTCACTGATTTCGCAATAGCTGTATGAACAAGCCGGTTTTCGAATTGAGTTGCTTATTAATGCCGCTGGCCAGACTTGAAACCAATAATAATAATTGATAAGGCGAACCTGTATATCGAGGTGCAAGACGGTAGTGTTGTATGTTACGCTATATCAAGAAGAAAAATATCCAGGAAAGTTTCTACTGATTTACATGCAACGACCGCATCGGTTCCGTGTTCTTTGCGGTTAGATTGTCGACTTTGCACGATACATTGCGGATTTCTTGGCGAGACCGTCTCACAGGATACGACTTTCTTCACCTTCTTATCGCTCCCACACTTCCTGTAATGACTGAACCTTTTTGTAGATCCCGCTTCGTAATTATGGAAACACTTATACGTACTTCCAACAATCTTTCGTATTCTCCTTCCCAGATAGTACCGCCAACTAGTAGTCACATCAAAATCAAGCGGTCCAATTAGTTCCCTATCAGGCCCACATGTGGTACATATACAAACAAGTTCGCCTAATCTAGACGGCCTAATTAGATCATTATTGGGCCCAAGTGTGGCAGGCTATAGTCCAAATCAAGGTGCACTAACACCGCCTAATTAGCGCACATTAGCATTTTATAATATAAATAATTTTATAATTTGGGCATGACCAGCCATGACCATCGGTTGGTTCGAGTTTTACGTAACTTTAAGCGATAAATTTTGGGCAAAAGTGCCTTACTGCAGTGAGTGTGAATCTCGTGTGGTTCAAACGGTACATTATTTTCACGCAGGCGCATTTCAAGCCACATGCTCACCTGACCACGGTCTCTGCGTACGACCCCATAGATTACGCAGGGCTCACTCAAACGAAGAGAATCCTTCGTATGTGTAGGTTATATGTATGCAAGCAAGAAGTATTGGAAGGACGGCTCTTACTTTCACGGAGTCACCGTAACCGAGATAAACATGGTGGCAAGTTACCCACATGGAGTGACCACTACCTCGATGCACCATATATGGTTTGCGTGTGTACAACGGTAAGTTGCGAACTTGTACGGCTTCAACCTGTCTTTAATAAAGCTTTCCATCTATTTATTTTGGTTTTTATGTACACATAAATACATGCAATTTAAACAAACATATGTTATTTATTTATTATCTGCCAGCTAGCCTAGTATTGACCGAATTCCAACAAAGCGGATTTCCTATGGGGTGGTACGAAGTGAATAATAGAGTTTAGAGAGGATGGGCGCAGGAAACCCAGAAGTAGGTGAATAAACTTTTTATGGATCGTTTTATAAACAATGCTGGGATAAAGTTTTGAAAAGTGCATACCAATTGAATCTGTAAATGTGTCAAACCCAGCTGACAAGAGAATGATGCAATGCTATTTAAAAGACGGAATATCTCAGCTGTAGATATAATATTTCAGTTATATATAATGTTTCAGAAAATAGGAGATTGCCGTTCTGACCACAGAAAGGACATTTTCCAAGGAATTATCTCTATCGGACGGAAACCGCCGCCTTTATGGTTTTGACAAAAGTGGAGGCAGATCAAGACAAATTACCCAGGAAGTTGTTTCAGTGGTGAAAAGTCGACACGATTCTCGAAATGAGAGTCTGGTTAAGGAAAAAAGAAACAAATCCCAAAACGGCGAAGTTGGAGCAAGAATAGAAAATGAAAATAAGAAAGTGTGGTAAGGACAAAATCAGGATAAAATTATCTGAAATATTAATCACTTCCTTACTCGACTCTAGCAATATGTATCATGCAACTAATTAGAGCAGCAATTAATTAACCATATTGTGCAAGAACCTCCTTTTACTTATCATAAGAAACTGGATGATTCTTATTCATTATAAGAGATTCTTTCTTCGATTGATAAACTAATACTTTTAATCGTAAAACTGTTGCTCTTGATAATTTCCTTATAGAAGTAGTGAGAAAAATCCATTAGCACTTGATTAATTAATACTGACGTGAAAGCGTATTTTTCGTTTCTCACCCAGTAACTGATGAAGGTGCTTTAACTTAAATCGTGTCGAAAGTTTAAGACCCGGTTCGGTGGCTAATTATGTAAGCCATAGCGGTTGTTCCATTCAAATATTATTGGATCAGATCTCACAGCTACGCCGCTTCTCACGGGATATTTTCTGCTCAGGGAAGAGACCTGATGAATATCACCCAAGTCAGATATCACTTTCGATTCAACGGATGGCTAGCTCAGGTCATTCGTAGGCTTCCGATCATTGACAAACAATGAGAATTGATTTCAAATCAAGCTAATGGATTCGGCTTGATTTAACTTGGAGGTATCGTCATTATCTTATTATTCGTTATTAAATTCCTCACCAGCATTACCCAACATCCCTTGCATCTTTCGAACCCGGGCTGTGCTAATAAAATGCCGCAAGTCAATCTCCGTTGCGTAACGAGGCGATTCTGGCCGGTGCTCTTTCAATCAGATTTGATAATGATACTTGAGCAAGAGAACCTCTTCAGTATTCACAATGCAAGTTAAGAACTTTAATTCAAAGGTCCTACAGATTTTTTTTTGTTGATTACAAGTTCTCTCAGAATAAGGATTACTTTCCTTGAAAAATTGTTTTATTGAAGAAGCAATTGTTCCACATAAGTTCGCAAAGGGATTCAGAGCGAAAAGTCCCACGGTGAATAAATCAGGCCTAGAGAATAGGAGCTAGAGCAATAGTTCTGCGGATTAAAAGGTTCCTTATAGGGTCCGAGTCGGGTCCATGCAACCAGCGTTCCCTCTATGGCGAATCTCAAGAATCCACTTTCGATTTCTACCGGCAGCCTCTCTATAAAACCGGCGACCATAAGCGAGGTTCGTGTTTACAACGCGCACAGATGCGCGAGCGCATAATCAAAGGGCTGCGGAACGGCCCGACGAGCGACTATAATGAGTACCCACCTATGTAGCAATGTGCAAATTCCCCACGAAAAATAGCGAGAAACATTCTCGTTAATATTCCTGGGAACTCTCCTGCAGCCAAGAATTTCTCGGGAATGAAAGGATACTCGTAAAATTTCTCACTTTGTACCAACCGAGAAATTTCGTCCAACACAAATAATAAATTCTCTTCCTAATTTTACATCTACTCTTGCCTTTCATCAGGTCTGTGTTCTTGTAATCGTTCCTTTACAAAGTAGGCTTGCAAAGGATATCATATTTCTTCCCTTATCGCAACGAGAATATCGTCCTTTCAAAGCTGAGTACTCATTATTACTCTAGGAAATTACTCAATAACAACTGATATGAATGGTAAATAACCTTAGCAATAATGACGATATTTACAACAATGTCAACTTAGGCGATAATCACAATATTGGAAACAATAACATCTTCTGGAAATGGTTATTGAAAACCTCTAGCAACAATCAATAACAAACCGTAATCAGCTTTCAATACAAACCAACAATGGTAAGAACAACCATTAGCGTCAATGACATGGGAAATAATTGTAAATAAAAATCCCTATCAAGGGAAGATACGAATCTTAGGAATGAACAATAACAACCTTGTCACCGGACATTCTCTGATGACAACCCGACCATCGTCACGAACAATTTTAGAAACAATTAGATAGCAATTGCTACGGTTGTTAATGACAGTTGTTAAGGTTGTGTTTGTCCGTTGCTCAGGATTAATTAAGGATTCATCGTAGCAGAAGGATTGCTGCTGATTTTTTCTAAGGGATCTAATGGACCCTTCCAAAAATGTTGTTGTTGTTAATAATATGACTAACTCCTGGATTCCTTATCCCTGACTTTCTCCAGTCACATGCGAATCCATCTTTAGGGAAGGACAACGTCTCGAAAGAATCAACCACACCTAAAAACACCACCTTCTGTCGAGAGACTGATCTTCATACCAACTGACTCTCGGCTGAAATGAGTTATGCACACTGCCTATTGGCATTCATGTTGTATCGTAAATCGATCCTGACACTTTAAAGAATGGAACCAATGGTTAGCAGGGGAGGCGAGTTCGAACAATGATTTGAAATTCTTTAGCATTCAGTCTCTTGACGAATTTCAAGTATCCTGAATAATGAATCCCAATTATCCACTCTAGACCACCAATTAGGATTATCCACTCTGCACCATCACCTCTACAGCTTTGTTTACGAGCGCGAAAAGGCAGAAAAGGAAAACGAATGGAGCATCATGCCTGGCTCTTATTATAAGAATGAAACTGAAAGTGAGGCTCTCAGGGTATGTTCGGTGTGTGTTTGACTTCAAGTGTCTATATTTGTATTTGTGTTTATGTATGTGTTTACGAGTGTGGAAGTTGGCACTGGTATTCACGAGTGGTCGAGCTCTCGTGTACCCTGGTGTACTCTCGTGTACTCTCGTGCCTTGGCAGGCAGGACGGTGGCGCCTTGGGCGATTGTA
The DNA here is from genome assembly GCA_904066015.1 of Synergus gifuensis. Taxonomy (NCBI): domain Eukaryota; kingdom Metazoa; phylum Arthropoda; class Insecta; order Hymenoptera; family Cynipidae; genus Synergus; species Synergus gifuensis. Next base: position 1,062,487 of record CAJFCO010000117.1, read on the forward strand.
GACGGCACAGGTGTCTGTCTACATTATGCCTCGTGCTCAGTGACGTCGCAGCGAATGGCGAGCGACATTGTAATTTGTAAATTGCAAGCGTGCTATGAGGTACCACCTCCCAACAATTCCAAAGATCTTCAAAACGCTTAAAAGATGATTCAATTAAGCCGGTTGAGCCAAAATAAGCAATCGAAGTTGCAAAAAGTTAGCCTAATCAATAGTTATCGACTCTCTAAAGTCTCTATTTAACAGAGACAAAAAACTCTGCAGAGCAAGCATTACTATTCAGTCCCGACCACGCTATCCACTCCACCCCGCGTTGGGAATTTGAATGATATTTCCAGGAGGTCTGGTATTGAAGGGAAGTCAACGATCTCTTGAAGTTTAATAATATACAGGAATTCAGCGAGAAACGCTGGGGTCCATATTTTTCACTGGATACCGTTCAGTGTCTGTATTGGCAGATCGTGCAGTTCGATTCGTTCGTACGAGCCGTGAAATTCGATAAGTATCGATAGCAGAGCCGTCGATTGTGTGGTATTGTTCCGCACGGTGTAAACGGTAAACCGAGTCGACCTTTATTTTATTTCACTATATAGACACCTTGCGCTCACCGGCCGTTCTTTCCTTCCTTCGTGGCACCTTCGTCTTTGCTATCCGACTGCGCGATTGTTTGCCTTTCGCAACCGTCACTCCTGGGAGTTATTCAGTACACTTCCAATATGGAGGATTTGATGGCGCAATAACCTTATTCGAGTGATCCTCAACCTCAAGGAATTATGTCCTTTCAAGGAAAACAAAAAGCGGAAAAACTGGTGGAAACCAACACCTTCTCTAATAAGAAGATCAGGTCACAATTGAAGCCTGACCCTTCATTGTGTAAGACTACTAGGAACGAGCAGTTTTTTTTCAATGCGACATTCTTATGACGAGCCATTTAGACACGTTGCTAATCGATAGGTTTCAATCTTTAATTCGACTCGTATTTGAGAGCTATATGCTGTGATAATAATCTGAGAAAGCAAAGACAACCGGACAAATAACAATGAACTATTGTCCAGCATTCTATGCAATCTTATTCAATCTTATCGAGCGAACTTTAATCATTTAATCTCAGTTGATGCAACTTCGACAATTAGAGTTTGTTTTTTAGGAACATTTTCTGAAAAATGGGGAGAATATTTTACGCCTGGCGAATTGATTCGTTCCTGAGAGTCGATCATGCGACCTTGCAAAGTAGGTCACCGAAGAATCAGCGGATTATACAGTATGGTACGTTGCTTGAAATATACAGCATATACAAAGGAGTCAGGACCGGGTCCTGAAGTCGATCCGACCTTTTGAGAGTTTAACAATTAGATACAAGCTGTTAGGGCATCGAGTGTGAACGTGACCAACGTGACTTTGGGAACAACCATTACATATAATGTAACTGTTGCAGCAGATGAGCCTTTTTGCAAGAGTGAGATCTGAAGATTCAGCAAGTCACTCTTCTTTTTTTTTTCGCTCGGGAGCAAATAAGCAAATTCGAGAGATGCAAAGACTTGATTTGGGTTTATTGAATTATTGCTTAACATAAAGGATGAGATACAGAGTGATTAGTCTGCAAAGTTGTTCTTTTGGCATTCATCGGATACGAGAGGATGGATAAAGTTCGATGAACGTTAAATATTGTTGTTCATTTCGCGAGGAATTTTACTAAATCAAGATAGAATAAAGTGGCCACACCCGTCACCCGGAGATTAAAGCAACTTTCGCAACGGCCTTGCCTCGAGACAGTTTGAATGCCTCGTCATCGAGTCGAGACTAAGCCATGGGTATAATATAAAAGACAGGGAGAATAATGACGGATCTTGATTCAGTTTGTTGCAAGAATCCAGCTCGTATGTACACCTTATCGTTGACTATAACAAGTCTGGTCTATCGAAGGTCTTGCAAGTAAGAGGCTGCTTAGAGCTAGAGTAATATAGCCTGATCAATATGTTATTGAAGCATAATGTACGCTACTGGTGTTATGTCACTGCCAGTAAGACTTGTTCATCTGGACCACCCGCGTGATACAAGAGTCACGTCAAGACGCTAATTATGAGTTTGCACTCCTCGCAATAATTATTGTATTAAGGAAGAGTAACCGTTTGTCACTACTGACACGACATTCTCCTCGAGCGTTGCCTACATTAGTGGCGGCGTGTCTCGTTCTCGTAAAGACGTTAATTATTGAGACTACTTTGTACAAGGCAGATGATGTTTGAAATTTAAAATTCAAATTAGATGTGTGTGTGTGGTGGTGGTCTCCTCAATTCAAAATTGCAATTACTAATGAAACTTTCAGCTCAACTTTATTCTGCATCATATCTCGTCCAACCTACTCAATTCTCAATTGCTTTTTGCCTTTTTGATATTTTTTGCATAAAAAATGAGAAATCTTGAGCAAAGTGCGTTGGTAGCAGTTTGCAATGATCAGTACATAGACTCGGACAAGAACCTAGCGCCAATCCTTACGTTGACAGAGAGCGGTTAATTACGCTGGAGGATTAATGATCTTGCGAGGCTCGATCTGGCCACGTTTGCTTACAGAGGAGTCATCGTTCCACCGAGCCTTATATGATTCCCAATCGGACCCACTTTCGCAATGAATTTTTCTTGCGATCGATCGCCATGTATTTCTATCTGCGAGCCTTAATCGGCGGACAGGTACATTCGTCTATGTAAATGCCCAATAGCGACGCGCGTACAAGGCGAAAAAGAATCGCCACGTAACATACTTTCCAAGTACGGTATAAGCGATCAGGCTCAAAGCCACTTGCATGATGCCGCTGGTAACCTTTTCTAGACACTGTAGATCTCGGTGAATCATTGCAATTCCTAAAGATAGAAAGCATCCCTTTACACCAAACTGTTTATCAAATGTAAATTTCAGCTCAGTGAGGACTTTCGTCACTATTGTTCTTAGGATTTCAGCTAGAGACGCACTTGATCCGGCTATACTTGAAAGCTGACGAAAGTTGCCAGTGAGAAAGAAACATGTACGGAAATTGGAAAGTCTGCTTCTTTTGTAGCCAACTCGGTGACTAGGATAATGCAGAAACGATTTCGTGCAGGAATACATAAAGCGCCTACATTTCACACCTACACCTAAACCTACACGGTATCTCGAGAGCACGTTTCAAGGGAAAGTGGGCAAACTTAGACGGGTAACACGCGAGGACAAATTTGATCAGGCAGATCTCGTTCAATCTACACGTGGAAGCGAATGTCGAACTTGCACGGAATTTGCAACAATTACAGACCGTTTCACTGTTTATCTAATTCCTTGAAACACGTGACTCGAATATCTAGTCAAAGTTCCTTTCTCTATTCAAAATGAGTGATTTTGAATAGAGAAAATTTTAGCCATTTGAATTCAACTTCTCGAGAAATATAAATGTTGAATTCATTTAAATTTAAAGAGAGGAATTTAAATAACTCGGTAGCGAGTTGCCAAGGCACAACTGCGAAACATCGGAGGGTGGTTTAATGAAATTTAAACGTTCGCCTCGCCTTGTAATCATCGACGCGTCGATAATCGCAGAGCAAGATCTTAGACCAGAATCCTGAGCGACGATTCGAACGAGCTGTATTATGCGATCGCAAGAAAGGCTTCAACGATTGCGCGGCATAGAACATGAAGCTAAGGTACCATAAGCTGGAAGATATCAATAAATAACCTATCTGGAAATATTATCTCAACGGTTTTATGCCCCACGGAGCGGGAATGCGATCCAGTTCCAAGGTATAGTCCAAACTACATCTCAACCTAACACAGCCTATACCGACCTAGCCCTCTATACGAGTGGAGGTGTGAATGGTCCGCCTACCATAAAGCAAAGTGCATCTAACTTTGCAAGTATGCGAGTGCATTTGAGACTTCTCGGCCTCCTCCTCGTCCTTCGTCTTCACAATGATCGCAAGGATACGTGTATGCAGACTCTAAATTTGGCATCTGAAGATTCACGAGAATGCTCCAGACGCGTTTTGCACTCTCTCTGGAATCCTAACTACCTTCGTAAAAAGGAACTTCAGATTGATGGCCTACCTTGCTATTTTTAGAGAAATTATACATGGATTTGTGTTAGAGATCTTCAAGAAAAGACTTTCAATCGATGGCAAAACGTTAGGCAGAGTTTAAAACTCTAGGAGTCTTTAACTCCCACTGGATTCCACCAATCAACGTCGAGACCCTAACGTCCCATCCCCCCAGAAGCTACAATAGATTGCAGAGATTCATTCACGGGAGTGAACCTGACGTAGGAACTTCCGGCCACAAACTTTACTTACAGTGATTACATTCCGTTCGAACTTAATTGGTTCGAAGAAATTGGTGAGCTGGTAATTATTGGTGATTTAAATGATAATCGTAGCAGAAGAACGGTGAGAATACGGACGCAAAGTTCACAAAGATGCCGAGATCGACTTCGTACCTATTTCTAACGGAAGAAAATGAAAGAGGTGAAAGATAAGAGGAGCCCAGGTTTAGAACTTCCTTTAACCGGAAGAGACATAGAACGAAGAGACCGTAGAGCCGGCGGCAAAAAGTTGCTCATTCGACATCTGAACTCAGGGACTCTAGCGTCGAACAGCGCACCATTTCTCGAGCAATCGCGCTAACGGATCGTGCGACCGCTTGTTCGCTCGCAGGGGAAAAAATGGAAAATTGGTCGATCGTGCGAGGGTGGCAAGCTGTCCGGCGCGATCGTTTCCGTGGTGCATGTAAACAGCTTTATCGGTAGCGATCTGGAAAGTCAATATCGGCCAACTCAATCCGGTATCCGAGTCGTCGTACAGAGCTACGAACACGCCCGAGCGAAGTGAGCTAATAAATTCTAATGCCCCGCCAGAGAAATATATCAGACGATTCAGACGCGCCGTAGAGCAAATGCCATTAGTGTAAAGTGAACTTTCGATGGACTGGAAGAGCTCATAGTAGTATAAATGGATGTATCTCTTTCTGTATAGGTCAGCTTGTGGGTGCAATGCGCAGGAGGTGTGGGCTCTGCATACCAAGGATCATCCACAGATACCACATCGTACCACATCATCTATAATCAGCTATTCTAAATCAATTGCTTTTGTTTTCACTCCGTAAAACAATAGTTACATTCCTCAGGTTCCAAATCTTTAAACCCAATGGTATCACCCACGCTCAGGTCTAATTTTTTCAAAATAGAGCTGTCAAATATTTTTTACGAACTCGCGAGAGGTAAATCACTTTCAAAATCGACTTATTTATTGCTTCTCTCATTTTAAAAACATAAATCGACTGAAGATAGTAGGTTTGTGTACTGGCGAACGCAGTCGATAGAAATAAATCATTTCCGTGGGTGTAAAGTCAGGCAGCGAAGTCAGCGGGAAGTAAACGGATTTCGCGAAAGTTTCTCGACTTGTAAGTAATTCCCTATCGCGGATAAAGCATAATGGTCTGTTTTACGAGCGTTTATTATTAATTACCGGCTGGGAGTTAATGGGTTTTTTGCGATCTCCTTTTACTCACCGGACGTTGTGAAAGCACCCTCACTACCTCGCGAGGTATCCGAGCATGTATCTCTGCACCTGGGCGTGGATCGACCGAGATATTATTGCCGCTATTGCCCGTGTGTGCGTTTACATTGTCGGACTGAAATTGTGCTCAAATTTAAATGCCACTTGACCAATTCGTTGCACGATATAAACCACCTGTTATTCCGAACGCAGTTGTGCAATCGGATAATAGCTAACCGTGAGACTCCGTGTGGTTACCAATGCCTTCGTACTTATTGTTTGCATATTTGGCTGATTCTCAAGTCATTTCATTGAAATGTAGAACGCTTGAGCGATTTTATCGCAGGAAGATTTTTTATATTGGAAGTTGTAATTGTTCTTCTAGGCTAGGCCGAAGAAAGATGAAAAGGCTTTATGAACAATCTCTTCCTTATATCTGAATCTTTCAGAATGTAGAAAAAAGAAAGAAACTGTATAAAAGCGACTCGAGTTTCAACAGAAAGGGTACAATTCGAAATCGCGAGAGTCAAGCGAGCGTGTCGCGCAGTCATTTTTCCACGTTTTGTAACACAGGAAGCTCTTCTTCAACGATATAAAAGTTCCGTTACAAAATTCCATTTAAGGTCTTTCATACCTAGGCTGCATATTCAATGAGCGAGCCATGCGACAACACGCCATAGCAGGGTCAAATGTGAGCAAGAAAGCGGGTTCATTCTTTTTTATTCTGCGAAATAAATACTTTAAAAGCATTTTAAGCGTGGGTTCCCGAACCACCTATTCTTTCAGCGGATTATAGATAGAGATGACGCAGTACTTGTCGAAGAATAGAACCAGTCACGATTAGTATTCGCAGTTCTATTCATTTCATGCAAATTTTTCACATTACAATTCAATCTTTGCCTTCTCGGAATTGGAATACATATAGAAAAGAAGATGATCAACCATTTGTAAATAATTATTAGAAGAAAACTCACCTGATTAATGTCGCTTCCAAGGTCACGGGCACTCCTTGCACTTCGAAGCTGGTCCCCGCGGTACTCCCTGTATCTTGTTGTCACTTCATCATCAGTATGAGCCCCACTATTACTGCTCCTGAAGTTTTTCTTGATCTTCTCCTCTTTAGCCTTCTTTTCCTTTTTGCTAAACAACTGTTTCACCTTGCTCATGGTTCCACTCTTTTTGACCGCCTTCTTCTCATACTTTTTATCAGCACCTGATGGTGGTTTCGAGGTCACTATGGTTTTCGTCTCAATGACGTACTTGTCATACTTCCGTTTCTCCGAGGGCGTAAGATTCATGTTCCTATCTGTGTGCCTTCGCTCATGCTTAATAAACTGCAATGTCGCGAATCCCTCGTCCTCCGATTCCAGAGGTTCGCGCCTATCTGCTTCCTGAGAATCCCTCCGATAGTCATTCTCAATTCCTGAGTCTGCAAGACGATCCTTCCGATCTGGATCACTAAGTCGAGTCTCTCGATGACGACGTTCCACGTGTCCTCTTGTCTCGTGACGCATATGTCGCAATTTGCTCTCGTGATGTACCCTCGGAGGTCGCGAGGGCGGTTCATCAAATGTCTCCAGCCTCCCGTTAGAGGTCTTTCCACGTAGACTGTCCCTCGCATCTGAGTCGTCAAGATAGTCCAATCGGTTGCGCGACCTTCGAAGCGGCTTTTTCGGATCATCCTCAACTTTTCTGTAATCCTTTCTAATTCCACGAGAGGAATCAGAGAAACGCGTTTCACATCTAATTGAGTCTCGGGCTGTCGTATCTGAATCGTATCTGCTTGAATTGTATCCGCCGCGGTCGAGTCTTATACGAGGAGGTGAGCTATCGTAATCATCTTGCAGGGCTTGCTTCTTGAGATACCTCTGGGTAGTGCGAGTTTCTTTATAGTATTTAGACTCTAGTTGGCTGTTGGTCACTTGCGAAATGTCGGTATCGTAGTCGTCGTTGGGGCCCTCACGGAGGTCGTCAAGATCGCGTTTAACGAATTGAGAACGATGCTTATAGCCATTTAGAGTCGAGCCTAAGGGCCGTCGAAGATCCCTGGCGTTCACGTAATCCGCTGTGCTGAGGTTTTCATGGGATCTCGTTTTGTACTCGTTCCTGAGGGATCTCACCCTATTGTTCTCTCCGATCTCATCCAGGCGCTGAGTCGACTTGCTCCGCCCGCGGATCGACTCGAAGGTTCTCTTCGACTTGGGAACGTAGGGCTCTCGGATAGGCCTTGGATGACGGTTGAGGACATCCTCGCTCTTAGAGAATTTCCGTTCTGAAAATTTGTTGACAACAATCGGCGATGAAAGGACGTCGTCCCGAGATTCTCTGAGGCGGCTCTGCTCTTCACTGAGGTAATTCGGTTTGGGACTGTTCGTGGATCTCTGCAGGCGCTCTTCCGGGCTAATCCTCTGGAATCTCTCCTCAGGACTGTTCCTTGATCTGTCACTCAGGAAGGGTTTAAAGTCCTCGACGAAGCCCTCGTGAGTACGTGTTTCAACAATGTACTTATCTCCGTACTTATCTGTTCTAGTCTCGACGGTGTAACCTTCTTTGGGCATTGGTTCAATAAAAGCATCGGTTGAAACCTTGTTTATCTTTTTTTCGTACCCGTAGACCTTTCCATTGTCCTCGTGGATCTCCTTCTCGAAGATGTACTTCTCTCCATTGCTACTCGTCCGCGTTTCTGTGATGTAAGTATCAGCGTAACGCTTGGGTGAAGCGACCCGGTTAGGGGTCACGGGCGAAGGGACGATAGGCTTATCGATGATTTCGTGCTCGCTCTTCTTGGGAACATTGATGCTGTTCTTTGAAGCAAACATCTCGTCCGCGAGGAGTCGGGACTTTATCCTAGATTCAAGGAGGTCACGCCTCGCGCTCAGTTCAGAAGTCTTGGTTGAGATTCCTCTATCAGGAGGCCTTGAAAACTCAGCACTGTCTCGACGTCTTGCATCCATACCGTCGGCTCTGCCACGACTTGAGGTATCAACAAAAACAGTGGAAGTGTACTTTTCAGGCTTGTCAAAAAGATTCCGGTCAATCTCTTCGAACTCATGACCCCGCTTGGTTTCAGCACTCCTATTGAGGAATTCCGTCTTGCTAAAGTCGCCGAAATGTGTTGCATTTTTGCGGTCTTCCTCGTAACGAGATTTGAAACTGTTGATCTCATTATTACGCCGCAGATCATTGGAGTAATAATCAGTCCTTCGATATTCCTTCTCCGCAGGACTGTTTTCTCTAGAAGAGTCTTTTCTGTCAAGACCAAGACCTTCATCGCTATCAGAGTGGCTCCTCTGAGCTTTCTTCTTGTCCAGCTGTACCTGGGCGTAAATGACACCGTTCTGAGGAGGTGGAGGACTAGACTCGTTGGGTCTGGTATAGGAGAAGGGTCGATTATTATTGTGGCCAAAGCCGGGACCTGGCGATACCATGGTCCTTGTAAGTTGGGGCGGGGGTGAGCGATCGTTAGACAACCGGTGTATCATCTTATGGATTGTAGACTCTTCTCCGTGTTGCTGATCGTATCTGCTGCTGTGCAACATATTACTCCCAGCCTGGTCCACCTCGTCAAAGTCGACCTTCCGATTCGGCGAGGAGGTTTGATTCTCTTTTTCGTCGTCGTTCCTTTGCTCAACGGATATAGGAATGATTTTTTCTTCTTTTCGTGGAGACTTAGGGGGCCTATTAACCGAGACTTCGATAACCTTGCTCTCGTCTTGCTTAGGTTTTTTTACCTCGAACTTGCTGCCGAAGTTGAAGGGCTGTTGGTCCACGTAGGGGGAGGCTTCGATTATTGGCGAGAGTTGTTTCTTGGCTCTCGCGGTACCAATGTGCGAACCCTCACTTTCACTCCCACTTCTCTTTCTATGCGATCTGGTACTGCTGCCCGCGTCGCTCGCGCTTCGACTCACAGGCTTGCCCTTTCTCTCTAATTTGGGTGAGAAGAGTTTAGCAATCGTATTCTTAAACTTTTTCGCGCTGGCATCGCTGTGGCTCCTCTCGAGTGATTTCTTATTTGACTTGGGTGTCTCGGCCAAGTTCTGGGTCGTGATACCGAGTTCTTCACTTCTGCGCCTCGAATCAAGCGGAAGTTCGCGTCGTTTTTCTTTCCGACGAACCGGAAGTGTGCTGAACCTGCCCGGCAGGCGCCGATTGTCGTGCGCCACGCAATTTACACTGTCCGCCTGTTGGAGCACGAGAGCAGCCTCCTGTGCTAGATCTTCCTTGCTGCGAGAGGTTATGCTCTCCTTGTGGATCGGAGTGGTGATCAACCTACCTTCTCCATCTCCAACGAGAGCCGCAGTCACTCGCGGTACTCCACGTCCTGTAACAATAAGACAGTTGCAATTAAGTTACGATTTCTAAAACTAGATTGTGATTGATGATTATCCTAGGCTAATCAGATCATAATTTTCTCGAGAATGGAACTTTTGTTGCATTATTCTAAAATATCGTTTTACAAGAATTATAAATCTGGGTAAGAGCATGGAATCTGGTTGGGAATCGCTGATTTTTCGTAGGGTCGACAAGCGCGATAATGTACATCATGCTTCAGGTTGAATTCTAATTCATATGAGCATGACCTTTCAGCATAAGACCTTCCTTACATTATGCCTAAGTGACGGGTAACATCTGTGACCTCGATCGCTACAGAACGGCACCACCGCCGGGGGATCAGGAACTAGAGTTAGAATAGCGAATCAGATGGAAGGGTCGAGCCAAAGGTCAACGGGTGTGTACAAAACGGCACAGTACAACCGGCTAAACCAGAGTAGTCTCACTGGCAAGATCGCAATCGTCTCTTATCCCAGGCTTGCATTGCGCTTCCACAATTAAGTATTTGTATTTCCAGATGAAAGAACTCGTCATTCTTCAAACGTCACAGATCCCATAACATAAAAATGACCAAGAACATTTAGCATTAATCTCGCATCCAACATAAATATAACTTATCAAGCATTAATAATTTGCACCAATAAATTTCTAAAACTATTTTAGATTAATTAATGGTTGTTTTGTTGATATTGAATTTAGAATTAATTGGAGCCTTCTAATCACTTTCAAAACAAAGAATCCGACAGGCGGAGAAAGCAATGATTAAATAATTACCGGGATTTATATCCTCCCTGCCCTTGTGTTTAGAAGGGCATATCAATCCCTTTTCTCGAAGATAAATTTATAGCCCTAAATGCCAGGAGGGAGAATATTTTATGATTTATTAATTCGATCCCTTCCGAAGCAGTGTTCCGATTTCTAAGAAAATATAATTTGCTACTCGAAAAAAACTAGATCCATATAAATCTTGGCCTAGTCCCTCGCTATAAAACGCTCATCGTTAGACGATGAGACGAGTTGGGGGAAAGGGTTGAGCCTATTGATTCACGTTTGGTATTTATTATGAGAACGTTAGGCTCGTTTTGAACTTCATCACGTGCAAATTAACAGTAATTAGCAGGACCGTCGCGTATTGTAACAAGGTGTAGATGAGTTAAGGGTTTCCTACGAGGCCTTTGATGGATTTATAGCGTCATAGTCGCAGCTGGAGAACCGAGAGACTGCGGAACCCATGGAGAACATCTTGTCGAGGTCATCGACAAGATCCCCAGGAAGGAGGTCGTTGCGCGATTAGCGTGCCTTGTGTCTGCTAATACACTGTGCCACTTTTAATGTTTGCAATGCACGACATTGTTTCAGAGCAGCGAATACTAGCAAAACATGATTCGCTCAACCACCGAGGAAGGGAATGTTGGTAATGAAACATTAGGGAATTTTCCTAACGTTCCAAAATTCTAGTTTCCGTGATTCTCTTCTTTAAAAGTGGAGAAAAACAATTTTAGTTTTGATGCATTGTAAGGAAAGGATCTCTAGCCACTTCTAGGATGAGATTCTTCTTCAGGAAGACTAATTATGGCCAAGACGGTATCTTCTAGTACGCACCTCGAAAAAATAAGAGGCTATCGGATTAGCATGTGATGCACGTAAGCGAGAAGGTGAATTGATGCGCTAGCTGGCTCTGATGGGGACGTTAGGTTAAAACATTAGTACCGAGGCTGTCGAGGAGAGTGCCGTGATGAGCCATTCATCTTGCAGCAATTATCGACTCGTAAAGCATTGGCTATATCTCGCATTATTTATATCGGCGTGTTTGTCTGTATCAGGGACTACATCGAATACCCGTCCGCCGAGTAGGTAGAGACCATTACTATTGCCCTCTTATGCATCAGGTAACAGATTGTATTCAACTAACATTCTTGGGAAATAGAAGATCGGATTACCTAAATACAGTTCCCCACACTTTTTCTTGTAGATCCTGCTTTTAATAACTAGAATCTTTGACGTTAAGTATTCCAAAAAGATTCATTAGCAAAGTTTCCGACTTAGAGAGGGGATGGAAGATTGCTTCTTGGAAAGTATCCTTTGAAAGCCATCACTTCTTTAATTGGCAATAATTTTTTAAGATGTGAGGCGAAGAAGCACGAAGCGACCCTTTTATCCCCCTTTCAGCTCTTACTTCCGGTACCTCTTTCGCTTCTTTAATCCCGTCTTCCTTATCTTTAACACGACCTCGGATTCACGGCACACCTGCTGCCGCGGTCGCGGTCGCGCCACCAGCTCTCTAGCCAAGCAGCTACCCACCTTGTAGCTCACAAAGCGAACATCAGAGTCAGATTGCAAGGCGGTTTAATTGAACATAAATCGTTCATAAGCCCTTGCGCACGGACCGTGATTTTAAAACGACTATCTTATGAGGTATCTCTCCGCCATTCTGGCTTCGGCGGTACGTACATACCTGCCTCTGCTCTTAGCTGCTTAGGGTTCCTGCGGAGATACCCAGCCTAACGTACCGACGATTCACGGGATTGGTTAAACGTCGGTACTCTATTCGCAGCCAGTTAATTATTAACTGACGTGCCAATGCACCACGGGACGTGGGAATACCAGCCTCTGCAACAAGGACAATCCATAACCTCCGCAGAATGGTCTCGCGCTCCATCGGATATATTGTATTCCGGAGACAATCGATTGCGGAGGATGTACGGCTTGCTTTTAATCCCTTCTCGCGAGAGACAGTCTATCAGCGCCTAATTGAAACTCGTGATTTTCAATGACGTCATTAATCGACCAAGCTGAGCCACGGTCCAGCTTATCGATCTCTTCCACTGATCTACTCCCGAGATCGGTAGGAGCGATCAGTTAAGATCTAACGATCTAACCTAATGATACGTCTCGCTTTGAATCTCTCAAGCCGTTTTCCCATTTCTCCCTATCGTGAATTCAACCACGCACCTACCGAACTATATATTCTTGTTAATATCACCCTAATTGAATCACCATCGATGACTTTACGACCCAGCTCCGATTCCCATCAGAAGCTCGATCACAATGATGAGAGACCGATTGATCGGTGTCCCCCAGTCTCATCGTGTCGTAGACTTGGTTTGTAATTAGTTTACGCAAATTTTGCCATGCAAGTCTTCCCTCGTACCGCTTCATCATCCTCACAGCTGCAGAAGCTACTTTGCATCTCAGGTTCTTTCATTTGCATTTCTTCTCAATACCCTTCATCATTGTCCTTTATTTTCTTTTACCTTCATGTCAAGTCGCGCGACGTTTTTCCTTTGGAGAAAGATATTTTACCTATGCGCGCAATATCCCGCTGTGTCCGACATCAACCTATTTCAGCTTCTCAAAAAGTCAAACAGATCTTCGTCCTCTTGTGAATGAACGATGTCGGGAATGCTGGCTCGCCGCCGCGACAAGCGGGGAAAGTTATGAGCCAGACATTCGACATTATCGAAGTGGAATCTAGTTGCGCGGATCTAAGCCGAAGCCGTGAAGCTGGTTCCCAGGCTCGCCGCAAGCGGCGCTAGTTTATTACCACGTGATCGTGTGTAAAAGTTATCGTTCTCCGACGAGGGGGCAGGAAAAGGGAAAGCGGCAGACTTTTCTTATACTGCGTAAACTTAGTGTCCTCCACTCAACCACCTGTACACTCTCGGTTCCAGAGAATTTTTCTATCGACTATCAGACATCCCTATCACTGCATTGTAGTCGGTAAAAGCCTCGAGGGTGGCTAATACAAAAAATCCCCAGCATTTTTCCAATCCCGAGCTAGGCGTGCACTCGCCAGTGCCGCAGCTGAGTATTTTCGCACGAGGGAAGTTTACGAGATGCTCGTATAGGATCTTTCTTTTATTTTTCCGAGTACATCTCAGTAATCACCTACAATGATCACAGCAGAAATTTTTTTCATACCTCTAACAAGTACAACTCTCGAGCCTGTTGCGCCTTCTAAAAATAAAACTCATTACCGACTTTGGATTGGCGGTGAGTGATAGAATTGCACTGTAGAATAGACTTCTCGGAATTGTCCGCTGGGTTCATATCGTTTGCATTGAGAAGGTCAAACACATATTAAGTGGGAAGAAAAAAGGGTAACTCGTCATTGCAGTTTTATTTAATTCTTCGTTGTTAAACGCTCGAGATCTGATAATAACTGAGAACCACGGGGTGGCCATTTATTCTCTACCAGCCCTTGCAGCACCACAATCTTTCAAAGTGGGAGGGCAATGAGGGACTGGCCTGCATCGAGAAGGTACATTCATGCGTTCGCGAACAAAGTCCGCGCGAGAGGCGGAGTTGCGACGCATATTTGCACGCACCATCTTGGTAACGAGTGCAAACGGTCGTGGCATGCAAACGTAGAAAAACCTATGTGAGGCAGGAATTATTTATGCATCTTTAATTGGAATGTGTTGCCAGATCCGTAACTAGAAGTCACCCAGATATGTGTCCCTGACGAGGATTATCAAATCGGATGACTGGTAACGAAGGCCCGACGCTTTTTACGAAGCTGGTTGCAATTCCCTGCAGGATTTAAACTACTTTCCATCAGCACAATTTGTATCCTCTCAACGTATAAATCTGCATATCTTTTGAATCTTGCTCTGACATTCTGCAACTGACCTATTGCTCTATCTAGGTTTACATCTACCGTTGTTGATCTAGTTTCAGTCGGAGGTTGAAGCGACATTTTAAATCGCGCGCCAAATTGCAGCCAATGGCAGAATTCCAATTTTGGGAACACTGACGCCGCAAAACGCCACAAGATGAAACTAAAATCTACCGTTAAACATAACTATTTTTGACGATCCCCCTGTCTGTTATTTAGCAATCCCTTTGCTATTCAACCCCTTCGCTATTCAACCTCTTTGCTTTTATTAATCTTTCCCAGATAATAATAATAATCTTCAGGACTTATCTCCCTGCGGCGAATGATACGTCGAGTTCTCGCGTCGTTCATTTGTCGTGCGGCAATTGCAAGCTTCCCGAATTAACTGTGATCTCGAGCCAGGACGCTTTCGACAAAGAGCGGATCGGACAATGGCGCCGTTGATCATTCGTGACGTTGATATTCCGCCTCGTCAGCGCGAAGAAGAAACTTCCTGTCCTTCGCGATGGGTCTACGATTTATTGTCACGGAAGAAAGACTGGGCCGCTCTCCTTCCGACAATCCCAGTCTGATTCAAACCTGCAGCTCTCTTACCTTCCTGATAGAGATTGTTTCGGAATTCTGGTTCATTAGGCTCATCAACTAACTTGAAATTTTTGACTAGTTTGTTACTTCAAACAACCCTATTTGCGAAATTATATACCTCTTAGGTTTATATTATAATCAAATTGTCGTTTGAATACTTGTTATTTAGACTTCAATGCCTGGACAAAGCATGAATGCACCTATCACGTGTCAAGGGATTGCTCGTAAAGTGGATGGATGTCACTATAAAATAATACAAATGCCAGTTTGGCGACAGTTACTTCACTTTATTGCCCATTAATTTTCTAGCATCGTGGCATGGTAGCTCTGCGGGATGCTCATTTGATTTCCTTGATTTTGATGTGCACGAGTATTAGCGATGAAGGATTTAAATCTTTCGTCGCGAAAAGTAATCTTCGATCAATTTTAGAATATCGCAAAAAGTAGATAAGACTGTATTTATTATCAAATAAAATGTAAGCCCCGCGGAGTTTATGAAAGACATTCTCTTTGTGTAACTTAGAATGATCCAGTTCTAAAAGTGAAAGTTCAACAACAATCTAATTTAGTCAATAACTGTCTTAATCTAATGTGTAATTTTATCAAATTTCTGCTACTTTATTTATTCCTTCCTCTGGATTTCCAGGTTGAAGGGGAGTTCTGTGGAAATCTGATCACATAAATATATACATTTCAAGATGACAGTTCAGATCTTGGTACGAAACCCTTGTCATTTGCACTGCTCTACTTGTTGGGATTCGTCGAGGCTGACATTAGCTCTGCCATTTTCTTCTACTCAGCATATGAAACGGGACACGAATGTGGGTTCAAAAGTCCACAAATGTCAGGAATTCACTAATAAGCTGAATTTTTTTCACGTTCAGATTACACGTAATTTAAAGACGATTACGAGGCTTTCTCGTCGCAATTACTTAGAAAAAAACATTTCCGCGTTGTTTGAAAAATACTATCGCGTGAAACATAACCATTGGGTTTACCATTTCTCCCAATTAGGATCGTTATGTTTATATCAAGTTATCTGGAAAAGAAAGTTTATTAGGCTACTTAGCTGAACACAAAAGTTCCATTGAATGGTTTTGATTTACAGGTTCTTCAAGTATTAATCAATATTATGAAAGGTTTACTTGATGATGACTATTTGTATTAAGGTCGTATTAACTGCTATTGAGACAGTTTGCACTGCAGTAATTTTTACTAAAAAGTAGATTTTACTATGATTTGTAGCCAATCAGAACCCAAATAAAGGGTATGAGATGCTTCTAACGGGTTACGATGTGTGACCAATCAAAGAAGCACAATCAGAACCAATCAGAAGCTCTTCCTTCCCTCCATTTGGGTTTTGATTGGCTATAAAGTGTAGCAGAATCTACTGTGTAGTAAAACGTACTGTGGTGTAAGCTGCCTCATTAATTTATTAATTCTTTGAATGTGAGAATTAAAAATGTTTTGAGAGTTAATACAATTAATGAAGAGTAACGGAAAGAGGAACTGCTGAGTCCTGCACACAAACACACAATACCAGTACGAGCCCCATGTGAGACAACAAAACATATGAGACGAAAGACAATATTGGCAAGAGCCAAGGACACAAATCGTTAAAGACAAAGATTGATTAATGATATTACTGAATTAATTATAAAGAAAATGGACGATCTTTCAGATCGCCGATGAGACACTGTTAGAAAAATCTGTATTACTTTCTAATTCTGCTTTGACATGATTCAAAATATTGTAAACAACCCAAAAATTATTTAATGTCCAAGAAGTAACTGATTGAAAATCGCCATCTTGTTTTTTTAGTAAAATCAAAGCGAACTAGGTGGCGCTAGTATTGCAACTTCACTGACGTTTGAGGAAAAAATTTATCCCTTTAACCTGAAATTGACCTAAACTTTATTTGTTGTTTTTCTATGCTGTAGAACATTCTATCTCCAATAATAAAATGAAAAGAAGTCTCTAACAGTGCCAGATAATCAGCAATATCGTGCCGTTAGTGGCCGCAGGCTTTGATTATATAGTGTTATATTAATATTGACTCGTTGCAGAGTTGAGACAAGTTGGGATTGAGTTAGGTCAAGTTCGCGTGGAGCTGGTAGCGTGACGCTGCTTAACACACGAACTCTGATCCAAAAGGTCTTGTTACGTTGGCATCGCAAAGCTGAAGTAGCTTACAAGAAGGAAGTAGGTAACGGGGTCAGATAAGATCAGGTCAGGTCAAATCAGGTCAGGTCAGGTCAGGTGACTTTCAATTTTCAAAAAGTTTCTGGAGCTGCAGAAATGATTTAAAATTGTCTGCTCACAGGAAATGTTGAAACATTGGAGGAAGGAAGAAGTAGGAAAACGGTTACTGGACTGGACTGGAAAGTAGACACTGGTTCGTTAGTCAAGCAGCGTTTTCACACAAGGTTTTGTGGTGTGATTGGCCTGGACTCACCGATCCTCTTGACGTGGACGTCTCGATTGAAGGAGACGCTTCTTTCAGCAGGCTTCAAACCGGAAGGGGAAGCATCGTGTAGCGAATTGGCTTTTTCGGATGGGTAGCAGTTCTCTCCCTCAATGGCGGATCTGAGAGAGTCCGAGCGCTGAACCTCGGGCATCTTTCCGTCTCTTTAGTTTACTTCCACTCATAACAGGTGGACTCTGCCTTTCTCTCTGTCTTGCCCCCACCCAAGAGCCGCTAGCTTATACCTCAATTTTCCACCCTCGCTTAACTCTCCCCACTCACACCTAGCCTCGTCACCAATCTCGAAGTGTGCACCGACCTGGAACCCAAGCAAAGCTTCGATCTTAGTCTCTTAATATTCCTAAAAACTGTGAAAAGACAGAAAGACAGATTTTGTAATTTATTATGGTTAATCACTGTTGTTAATTTCGCAGTCAAGAATTTTGTTAAAGAATTTTTCTAGATCAATCGTAATTCTTACTGGTACTCCAATAGTAGTACTCGAGTTAAATTTAGATCAAATTTTCTCTCGCCGGGATATTGAAAACTATCAGTACGCCGTGCATCATGTGCCAAGAGAAGAGTCTGTACGAATTAAGATGCATCAGACACTTTTTAATGTAGGGACCAAGCCTCTCGCCCTTGAAGACAATGGGGGTCATCCCCGACGTCATCTCACAAGGCCATCTACCGGCGACACGGGTTCGCGGCGCATGCGCGTGAGACTGTAATTCAAGCTCTTTATTTGTCCGGAGCCTCGAGCGGGGGAACGCCAGTTTTAAATGAGACAATTCACATGGTCGCGATCATGATCCGGATTAAGACGCTCTGCGCCTGGAGACCATATTTGGCTCGGATTCGCGAGGGCGGTTCTCCAGGAGATCTTCGACTTGCTCCTGCGCCATAAAAGTGACATTAAGATATCTTACGCCTTTCTGAACTTTATGACAATCCTTCGGCGAAGTCCGAATTTCTCCCATTCTCCGGATCAGGATTCCTGATTCCACTCTTGCCTGATCGAGTTACATGCGTTCTTTCAATGTCAAATTTGAGGGACGTTTCAACAACCGATCGAGATTTATCTACTTAGCCAACTGGAAAATTAGCTACGGGTTTCAGATCGCATTAGGTGAACGCTCAAATGTCTTCTAGACTCAAAATAAAGACTTTTGTAAAATGAAACCACTGATCAATAATTTTTTATTCGCCGGATTGTCGAATCTTCAAAATAGCGTGATTATAAATAGCACTTTATGGCTCCGAAGGTAGTATATTCCTTAATTTGTGTACCGCCATAAAAACGGATGGTATTTTTTTCTTTTTCGTTTACTTTTTCCTTGACTTGTATGAATAGTTCGTAAACATAGCACTTTACGAACTTGGCCGCAGGAGTTTAATCTGAAAAAGTCGTCATTATGCACTTTGGAACGAACGACTTAATGCACTTTAGTCGATTTCACTTTAAATTGAGAACGTAAAAAGTCTCTTTTAACGTAAATCCGGACCATTCAGTTGTTTCATGAACCTTATCTGGTTTGATTTTTTGATTTATTTTAAGTCTTGTTTTTTTTTTTTTTAATTAAAAATTTTCTTTTCTTGGTTTCATTTTTCATTTTGTACCTACTTCGGTCGATAAAAAATTAAAAGACATCAGACATTAAAATTAAAAGACATCAGCGGTTTCGTATTTTTTGAATTTCTTTGAAAAAAAGGAGGAAAAAATGAGAAATGACTTTGGGCTCCTATAAATAAGAGCAACCTGTTTATTCATATGTGGCGGTGGCGAGTCTCTGGAAAACGACAACAAAAAATTGGATGCGAGATCCGTGTCGACTTGTTTTCGGTGTCCCACGTTCTGGCCCGCGCCCGGCGTCTCTGCAAGAGCAAATTGATAGGACTTGTTTTTGTCTTTTTATTTCTTTTCGGAACTCCTCGACTTTATCGCTGGCCCATGACGGGCCCATTGCGTTTTGTTGTTAATAATGAGTCTATCTAATAAAATTTGGTAAACATAAACACCACTGACGTAGCTCCAGCTTACCGAAACTAAAACCTTATTCTTCTTTTTTTTTCTTTCAGGTACCTTCTTTCTTTTCTTCTTTTATATATCTGTTTTCTGCTTTACAGAAATAGATTCTGCTCATCGAAATCATAACTATATCTTGAACTAATTAAAAATAAATAGAATTTAAAGGACATTTAGATATACTAGTGATAGATATGTCGGAAAATACTTTAATTACCTGAAAGTATAAAAGTATCAGAAATTATTTCAGGTACTTGAATATACAAAAGTATCAGAAAATATCCGAAAGTACTACAAAATACCCGACAGTGCCACAAATACCTTTTGCGACTAAACTTATAATTTTTGAACGCGTTACAATATTTTCTGCGATTTAATAAATCGATCATAAGTAAAAATAAAAGATCTGTTATTAATGCTTTTGAAATAATAAATATTTGATATTAAACCGCAACATCATTGATTCCACGAAGATTTAATGTTAATTTAGTGTGAAAATAATAGCTAAAGACTTTCAGGCCAGGAAGGTTAATTTGTCTGGATACTTTATGTCTGATCATAAACGCTCTCTCTACTGTGTGGATATTTTATACGTTGTGCTGGGTATTCTTAAGAAATAGGAGCAGTTTATTGAGATTTTCACACGTTCATTTTTCATTGCTAAATCGTTTCGTTACATTATTGTTTATTGCCACGATAATTATATTTTATTATTTACGACTTTAATAAATTGTTAGTTTTCTAATTGCTTAGAATTTGAACTGACTATAATAATAAAGCGTTAAAATTTGAAGGAAACTCAAATATAATTTGTGGTAATAAAACTCGTTAAAAGCCATTGCAGATAATAATAAAAAATAATTAATATTATGATGCTTTGTAGGTCTCTTTAGGTATCTGAGTTATCTAAGATATAGAAGCTTTTACCAATGCAAAAATATTTAAAAGTACACAAGAAGGTGAAAGTACTTGTAATAGCTGGAAGTACTTCCAATACCCCAAGTTAATTATAGTATATGAAACTACAAAAATACCTAAATGTTATTTTAGTACCTGAAACTCCTCAGAGTATCCGAATGTACCCTTAATATTCGAAAGAATCCGGAACACTTTTAGTAAGCGAAAATAATTTGGGCACCTAAAAGTACTTTGAGTGCCTGAAAGCAATTTAGGTACCTAGTATAAAAGTAATTAAAGTATCTAAAATTACTACATGTATCAGTTACTATAGTATCTAAAATACTTTAGATGCTTTAAAGTACTTAAGGCGCTTAAAAGTACTTTAGGTACCTAAAGTGCTTTAGGTTTCTAAATATATTTCGGATACCTAAAGTATTATAGGTGACTGAGAGCAATTTAAGCTTCTAAAAGTATTAATCACACATCTGCAAGTACTTCGGGTATCTAGAATTGATTTAGGTTTCTAAAATTACTTCAGATACCTGAAAGCACTGCAGGTCCCTAAAGGTGCTTTAGGCATCTAAAAATACTTTAGGAACCTAAAAATACTTTGAGTATTTAAAAATACTTTAAGTACCTAAAGTGTTTCGAATATCTAAAAGTAATTTGAGTTCCTAAAAGTACTTGAAACAACTAAAAACACTTGAAGTATCTGCAAGTACTTGAGATAACTGAATGTATTTGAGGTAAATGAATATTTTTGAAGTAACTGAATGAACTGAAAACACATAAAGTACCTGAAGCGTTTAAAAATGATAAATTTCAGACTCTAAATGGTTCCAAACTGCTGAGCTGGAAAATTTCGAATGCAGATCAGACCGCAAATTCAAAAGGCAGAAAATAAAAATTTGTTCGTTTTTTCCCGAAACTTGTCATATAACGTGATTTATTTCAAGTTGAATATTTTTCAAGGGAGTTGGCAACGGGCAAGTCGGACAAATAATGCGTTTGTGTTTCGGTCACGATAAACCGCCAAGATTCGCGCGTCACGCCGACCCGAGATATCTTCATTCTCAACGTGAAAGGACGAAACAAAAGAGCACTCCGACAGACGAGAGGAAAAAGAAGCAAAGGGCAACGAGAAGCTTTATATCTGCACTTAATGAGAGCACAACTATTTTAACTCACTAATTCAAAATAAATTCGAAAAAGATATTTTTTTACACTTATAATCAAATAAAATAATATCTATTAAGTTTAGAGATTAATAAACCGAACCTATAGTCAATAGTTTTAGATTTTTCAGACACTTAAAAAATATTTCACAACATGTAATATAAAATTCAGATAAATAAATTGAACTGAAAATAATTCTAGACGCTAATATAAATTGATTGTGAGTTAGAAATAATTTTAGACATTATCATAAAAGTAATTTTCGTTATTGGTTCACTTCAAGTTATGAGCAAGGAGGCGTGACTATGAAAAATAAATGAAATAGAAATCGCGCGTCGACCGTTTTCTTTGAATAGCTTGTTTTAAGTGAACCGTTGCGCTGCATGCAAAACTAGTATAAATTGCAGTTTCCTGATTGTAGAAAAAAAAAAATTAACATGTGTTGTTACTGACGAATGTATGGTTATGACATTGCGCAACAGAGTTGAAAATATATTATTTAACAATTTTTTCCAAGACACGTTCACGAAGTTATATAAAAAAATTAACTTAAAGTTCGAATAACTTGTTTTTGCAGATAATATGAATAGGTTTTCCTTCAGTACCTCTATCAGAATCAAGGAAATTTTATACACTCGCAGAAACGTTTATTATTTCTCTTAGATATCACAGACAACAATAAAAATTAAAAAAAAAAGTCAATCAATCTCCACGATTATCCAGACTACTTAATTAGTTATGCGAGAGGAAAATTGAAATGATTGCGGTCGTTGAAATTACTTTCAATCATTCCAGGCATTGAAATCACTTTAACTCCCCTAACTTGAATTCTTGAACTTTTTGCCAATTCAATAATTTATAATATTATCCAGTTTATAGAGTGTAAAAGTCAAATGAAAAATATAACTGCAATTTTAGCTCAAGTTGGTGTACTTAAAAAATCGTTAAGAGCTAAAAGAAATGATCCAGTGACTCAAGGTCACAGGAAATGGAATAAAATCACCTAAATATAGAGGCAAAATTTTAAATTCTGGTAAAAAGCCTGAATTATGTTTATGCTGTTCATTAAAACACATTTTAGTGGTTGTAAGACATATTTATGATTCAATTTTACTATAGAATGTTTTTGTTTATTTTTCCATATTCTGTAATTTTATTGCAAGAATACTGTAAAATCTATATTTTTAGTAATAATATATCTCATTTCCAAATCTATGTAGAATACTATGAAATCAAAGCTTCGAACTCTAAATAACATTTCTCTGAACTCGGTAGTAAATTATAAAAATATTCGAATAAACATTATAAAGATAATTTTTATTCTGTATACGTAATATTCTCTCCCAAACTCAGAGTAATTATTATTCAAATCAAGTTTTTGAACTTTGAGGTCACCTGGAATCACTGGAGTCACATTAAGTCCTGAAGGCACTCAAAAACTATAAAAGCACTTTTAATCACGTATTCACTCAACCTCACTGAAACCACACGATCTGCTGAAGTCCTCTGAAGTCACGAAGTCAAGATGTCAACGTAGAATAATGAATTTCATCTCCATTAAAATTTGCAGTATCAAATCCCCTTCCCAGCTTCATTAACTGTAATTTCTCTCATCTCTCTATATCCATCAAAAAAAAAAAAGAAAAGAAAAGAAAACGAGAAAAAAGAACGGAGTATAATATATTTGGACAATCAGGTACTTTTTGCACTGGCTAATTGAGTACAAGACGTGAATAAGTGTTTTTTCGGTGGTCGTAACTTGTGGGTATTCGACTTGTCGGACGCAAGGTGCGAATGGTCCCACGGCCGTCGAGTTAAATTAAACGTTAACTTTCGAGAGAAGAGGAGGAGGATCCCGGGGTGATTAAAGTGTCCGTTAACGTGAGTTAATTGATCTCTCAGTTAATAAGAGGCTTTCAAGAATTCTGGTTCCGCCGGCCGTTGAATGCGAGCTGCAAGTTGTGTGCTATAATCAGCCGTAAACGCATCGTCGCACGCTTTGCTCCTGATTACCATCCGTCTCGCACTCGACGAATTAATCACGCGTCACCGGCTGGCCGCCCCAGCTCAATTCAGCAAAACTGAATATTTTAACACACTTTTCAAGCTTTACTACATTTTATTTTGTTTCAGGTACTTTTGACAATATCAGGTACTATTGGTACCATTATAAACCATAAGTACAATTTGGTACAACGAGTACTATTATACACTTCAGGCACTATTTGGTATTTCAGGTACCAACAAATACTTCAGTTGCCACCAAGTACTTCAGGTATGTCAGGTACCATCAGGTATTTCAGGTACTACCAGCACTGAGTGCTTCAGACACTTTTGGTACCATCAAGTACTTCGGGTACTTCTGATATCGTTAGGCACTTCACATGTTTTCGGTACAATCAGATATTTCATGTACTTTTGGTACCATCAGACACTTCAGGTACTTTTGATACAATCAGACTCTTTAGGCATTTCTGCTACCACAATGTACTTTTGGTACTTGTGACACCATAATATTCTTCCGCTACGTACTTTGTGACAATATCAGATACGTTTGCATGTTCTTTTGATGGGATTAGGTACTTAAGGTACTTTTGGTATCATCAGGTACTTGAGGCACCTCTGGAACCTTCAGGAACTTTCGGTACTTCTGGTACCACCAGATGCTTTTGGTACCTTCAGATATATGGATTAAAAATACCTGAAGGAACCGAAGGTGTCACATTGAAGCACTGATATCCAGGAAGGGTTGTAGGTACCTGAGGGTACGAAAGTGTCCGGATGCGGAAAGTGGCGTATATGCATATGTCACAAAACAGGGATATTTAGAGGCACTGGATGGGATTCCCATCTGGGAATCGAACTGGGAAATCGATCTACTTCAATCAGGGAATTTACCTTCACTGGTATCGCGGCATTTCGATCGCCGGTGGTCTTCGTGTCCCTACGCGAAGAAACGGAAGAAGAAGAAGAGGAGCAGAAGGAAAAAGAAGAAATGTTGGTATGGAGCACTCGCGTTCAACAACTGTCACTATCCTCGCAAACAAGCCGGTCGACCGATCTCGTGGAACCGAAGCGCCATGCTGACCGGGATCAAAGGTAACGAAACCGGTCACCCTTAACCAGATCCTTGCACTGCAATCGACCCGAAACGATTCCCGTCGAAACGTCCCAGTCGACGTCACCCGCGACACTTGCTACCGGAAGATCTTGATTGTCGGAAAGGAAACTCACCGGAAAAAAATAACTGATGGGAGAAGAAAAACTGATCGGCGAACTGATTGGAGAACTGATCGAGAGGTACGGTGTCGGTGACCGATCGCGGGACTTGTGCCGGTGGCACTGGTAACTCTCGGGTTGCAGCAGCAACCGATCGCTCGGGGTCTACTCGGCACGCACGTTCTCCGCCGAGCGCCGAAGAACTAATAAAAGTTGGGCCCCAGGTTGAAACTGCGTAGGCTTACTGCTCCTTCCACCGCGACTCGATCCCATCCCACCTTACCGTCGCGGAGGCCCCGCGGATAGACGGACAGACGGACGGATGGGTCGTCAAAGGTGGAGAGAGAGAAAGAGAAAGAGAGGAAGAGAGATGGAATGGACCTTAACAGACGGACCAAGAGACGTACAGGTAGAGCGCGGCTGGGTCTGCTGGTGAACGTCACTCGGTCAAGGTCCCCCACCAAAAACCTGCAGCAGTGTGTACAAGCTCTCGGTCCATGGACAACGCTATACTTGGTGCGTTCAAGGCGTAATACTGGCAGTGCGAGGGTGGTCGCGAGCTGTTGCGCTTCGTGTGTCAACCCTGCTACCAAAAACAAGATGATCCAATTTGGAGTCTGAGACCTTCGTATGTTTGCTTCTTTAGGAGTTGTTTATTTCGTCGAAAGTCATCAAATATTGGGATCCTTCACAAATTTGAGAAATTACACAATTATTCAAGTAAATAATATTATCAACAGTAACTGCAGTAACTGATGATAATGAAAGGAATAATTGGTGAAAAAGTAATATCATGTACGAAAATTAATTATAGATTTTAAAAGAAATTTCAGATACTAAAAGCACTTTCAGATGGTAAAGGTACTTTTAGGTGCTAAAAATACTTTTAGGTCTAAAATACTTTTAGGTACTAAATACTTTTATGTATTAAATACCTTTAGTGCCTAAAATACTTTTAGTACCTAAAATACTTTAGGTACCAAATTTATTTTTGATATCATATCAAAAGTACTTTTTGAGTGTCAAAAATACTTTCAGTATAAACTTACCTCCGGATACAAAAATTACTTTCAAGTACCAAAAGTACTTTTACATACAAAACATTTTTTACTATAGAAGTATTTCATGTATTTTTGATATCAAGAAGTTCATACTACTTCTACTTTTATATACCATTATCTACCTACTATACCTGTATTAATTAAGGAAAAAAGAATTGATTGATTGTGATAATAAGCTTAAAAGTCAACTGCAAATTTATGTCAAGTATTTATATAGCCTCCTAAAAAATATAATAATATGAATGACTGATTATGATTGCCCGAAAAAATCTGAAACGATCGCGTCTCACCGACACGACCTTTTCTACTGGGAAATAAATGTCGGATCATAAGTCTTCAGTAGAAAAGGTATTCACGAGTGGGACACATTATACCTTTCTTTTATATCTTGTTCCTTAATTTATCATTATTCATTCATTTTTTAATGCATTCAGCAAACTGTTGAGTTGGATTTGGAATACGCAGAAAATCTTTTAGAAACGTATTACCATAAATAAGTTTTATTAAATTCGCAACTAAAAGTTTACGAAGAATGACTGAAGAGGCAGCAGTTTATTTTTTCTTCTTCCCCTGATTTCTATTTCTGTTCGAATTCTCTTTTTTTAATAACTCAGATATCTTCAGAGCATCCAAAATCAGGGCAAAAGAAGAGAATCGAATCTAGACGTCAAGGCAGATAGCGGCGTCGTGGTTCGTGTTCGGATAAATGTAAATTCGTACACGTACATTCTGCTAGTCGGTGATTCTTTATTGAATCGTATCGGCAGTTCATATCAGAGGTCAGTCGTGTCACATCTTAATGGGAGAAAGTTCACGATTCTCGGCGGTTATGCGGAGCGCTCGTCATTGCGAGTATTAGCAGGCAGCTGACTTTTATAGCAACGTAGAGGAATTTCAAGGAACATTCCAGCCGAGTCGGATGAAATATCACTGGTGGAGTCTCTACTCTTCATTAGCGCCAACGAGCAAGTTCAAGGATACCCCTCTCCAAACCACAAGGAGACCGTTGAACCCGAAATCCCGTATAGCTTCAGTCGCTGGGGTCGTCTTGTTTGCTGTCACAAGTCCAGCGAAAATCCACCTTCAGTTACTCGAGTCATCAACACTCCTCAAATCCTGCCAGCCAAACAAGTGCAGTGACACCCGTGGGTTATGTTAATGAAGATATTCATTTTACGAGTTACTAAAATCACCCCCAGTACTGTTAGGTATCACATTACTCATAACACTTTTAGGCACCAAGTTACTTGCAGTACTTTTGAGTACCAGAAACACCTTAAGTAATTCTCGGTATAAAAAATACCTGAAGTACTTCTGAGCACCAAAAATATCCGAAACACTTTTGATTAATAAAGACACCTCGTGTAATACAGGACATAAGAAATACCTAAAATACTTGTGGGCACCAAAAAAACATGAAGTACTTTTGGATACCAAAGATACTTAAAGTACTTTTAGGTACAACAGATACATGCAGTACTTTTGGGTGCCAAAGATACCTAAGGTACTTTTGGGCACCACAAATTCTCTAAATACTTTTGGATACTAAAGTAACTAAAGGACTTTTGGGTGAAAAAATACCTAAAATACTTTTAGGAAAAAAAACGTGAAGTACTTTTGCATACCGAAGATACCTAAAGTACTTCTAGGAATAGAAAATAAGTGAAAGAATTTTAGGTACGGAAAATAACTTGAAGGGCTTAATAACTTAACTTAATAACTTCTGTACTCAAAAAGTACTCGAGGTACTTCTGGGCACCAAAATTAACAGAAGTACGTCTGTTATTTTTAGCTCTCAGAAGTATTTAGAGAATTTGTGGTGCCCAAAATTACTTTAGATATCTTTGACATCCAAAAATACTTCGGGAATCGTTGGTGCCCAGAAGTATTCAGATAAATTATGATGCCCAAAAATACTTCAGGTATCTTTTGCACCCAAAAGTACTTCGGGTACTAATTATTTTGGCATCTAAAATTGCTGTGAGAGATTTTATCAGCTAGTAAATCTAAAATATGCGTTCACCTTGACCCATGGCTTGACCTAATCATCCGTGGAACAGAAGTCTGTAGGTCGACCTCGTGTGAAATGAGGAGATAATGAGGACAAAATATTTAGTCGAGAAACGACGAAGAAATGGAAGTTCTCTGGTTAGTGGCATGCACGTGTGGAGCAGGGATGGGTCCGCGGTACTAGTCTTATGGGTGTAATGATGTTATTTTCTTGTAGCAGTAACTCGCTCGCAGGACAAAAAGTCCTGCAGTTACACGTTCACCACTTGGCATACCTTTTCTACTTTAACCCCCTATACGCATTCCGTATTCCTCCTAGCTATCGTGTCTTTGGCGCAGTTACACACCTGGCTGCCATTTGTAGTCTGACTTTTATTCACTGGGGGTAGAATAGATCGAAAGTCCCACAAGCTGCTCTCAAACAAGCCGACGAATTTCACCATCTGCGTTTGTCTCTCGAGTTCAGACGAAGACGAGACTGCCAGTTTTGCACGCACCCGCGCGTTTCCTTCTCGGAGACTGATAATTAAGGCCCAGCGGAATGCAGGCCGGAACGACAATCAGAGTTAATTCCTCTTATGTACTGAGACGTTCGGAAACCCTCTACCGATGGGATGAGGCCATTAAGGCTCCGGTGTCTTGATTCCTAAGGTCGAAGAAATTAAGATCGGGGGAAACAGTACAAATGTACGTCGTTCACATTTCATGACCCTTTTTCACTTCATTACGCCCCGAGAGAGTTGCGAAAACTACAGGGTTAATTACTGAGGTATCTGGACATAAACTCGGTATCTTCATTTGACTCTTGAAACCAACAACAAAGACGTGACCGGACAAGTAAGCATTACTTCACTAAGAAAAAAATAGTTTTTCTTGGAAAGAGGATAAGAGGTACTTCGGATATTTTTTCCTCTCATTGTCAGAAGTACTTCGGGTACTTTTGGTACCTAAATAACTGCGGATATTTTTCATGCCTGAAAGCATGAAATGGATACGAGATGCTGTGATGCAAATTGAACGTGGCTTTTGCATTTAGCGCCGCTATTAGTCAATAGGTAAACTTCGGTTCGGAGCATGCGCAAAGATATCTGAGCATGCGTAATACGCGATGTACAATAACCTCGTTATCGATAACGAGGTTATTCTTCGTTGTACTTCGTGTGACACGCATGCTCAGCATGCTCAGATATCTTTGCGCATGCTCCGAACCGAAGTTCACCTATTGACTAATAGCGGCGCTAAACGCAAAAGCCAGGTTCAATTTGCTTCAAGATTAGTGCAACTGGTAAAAGGCAATCTCATATCTATTGTATTATATCAGTGCCTGGAAGTAATTCAAGTATTTTTATGCCCAGAATTACTTGCGGTACTTTTGGTGTCCAGAAGTAATTCAGGTATCTTTGGTACCCAAAAGTACTTTAGATATTTGTGTTGTTCAGAAGTACTTAAATAATTTGTGGGGCTGAAATCTACATCAGGTATATGTGGCACCCAAAGGTCATTAAGTTATTCTCGATTTCTAGGATTTATCCTAAATTAAGAGAGAAATAAATATTTCACGAATTTTAAGACACAAATTC
Source organism: Synergus gifuensis (assembly GCA_904066015.1). Classification (NCBI taxonomy): domain Eukaryota; kingdom Metazoa; phylum Arthropoda; class Insecta; order Hymenoptera; family Cynipidae; genus Synergus; species Synergus gifuensis. Next base: position 1,091,966 of record CAJFCO010000117.1, read on the forward strand.
AGTCCAGAGAGTGGGTCAGCTTATTTTATATGCTTCTTTTACTATCTTAAAATTAGATACCACACGCCCTGGGCCCTCTAATGAGCTTGAAAATCCGGCGCTTTTAATCGCATAACTAACACGCGTGTAACGATCGTGAATCGTTGATTATGTCAAATCTGAAATTGAATTTGTATTTATGGTCCCGTAGATCTAATATTCAGGTTCTGGTCATTCGTAGCTGCGGCGCTATCGGCGAACTACAATAAATTATTAGGGTCTCATCTCGAAGATCTCCGAAAATCCATTAGGTCCAGGTTAAAACAAAACAATCATGTAGTTATATGGCTGTCATCCATCACGCTTAGAATCGAAACTCGACACCTACGTCGGCCTTAATAGCCGGAGAACGAGAAGATTCTTGTCCTACGACTCAATTTATCTGAATGATTCCTGTTATCTAAAATGGGGACTATGTTCACAAATCGGTTGTGGATCAAATCTGTATATTATGATCTAGATCCCGATGTTATTCTCGTTAAAACGTAGAATTATATCTGTAAAACTTAGCCCCAGAATTATTATACTTCTACATTAAAAAAAACACATAAGGCGATTTCAAAAACCTATAAAATTAATGTTCATTTCTCGGAAGTTTCTGGGTCTTCTCCTTCTAGAAATCTAACGGTACGAGGTGGACTTGCAAATATCGAAACGACTAGCCATAAAAACAAACTGACATGGCCTCTGATCAAAATTCAACATGCTTTGCCCTTTCGTATGGTCGAGCATCAATAAACGAAAAAAAAAAAGATGTGGCAAGATTCAAGAGCCTAGGCGTCGCGTGCGTGACGAGGTAAAAAAAAACGGAACGCCGATTCGGCACTTAGTATCTGTCAAAGAGGATTGAAAAGTAATACATCATGGCAAGCTAAACAGAATTGAGATGGGGTTAACATATTGAAATAAAAGAGGTGTCAATAGCCTGTATTGTTAATAAAGATGTAGCTCCTGCTTTCATAATCCGGATGTGTTTGGAATATTAGATTATCATCTCTTTAACATTGACTGTTGTGGTAAAATAATCTGACATAATCAAAATATAACTAAATCAATACTTTTCTCTTATTTATTTAAAGATAGTGTAGTACCTAAGGCACTTTGGATGCTCAGGGGTACCAAGGTACTTTGGGTACTCAAAGGAACCTAAGGTAATTTGGTCATTCAGAGGTACCTAAAGTACTTTCACTCTCATTTATATACCTAAAATACTTTGGGTCCTCAAAGGTACCTAAGATACTTTGGGTGTATATAAGTAATAAAGTGCTTTGGGATCTGAGAGATACCTAATGTATTTTAGGCTCTCAGACGTACCTAAAGTACTTTGGGTTCTCACTTGCACCTAAGGTATTTTGAAAACTCAGAGGTAACTAAAGCACTTTGGGTGTTCAAAAGAACCTAAAGTACTTTGGGTGCTTAGGGGTACCTAAAGTATTTTGGACTCTTAGATGTACTAAAAGTACTTTGGGCCTTCATAGGTACCTAAAGTACTTGGATCTTTTAAAGTTTTCTGAAGGACTTTGAGTTGATAAAGGTACTTCGATATTTATGAATGAAAAAAGGTAACAGGAAAAGAGAATATGAAAAAACTGGTTCCCAGGGGTGTTTGCTTTCATTTAGTGTTTTCTGGAGAGAGCAATCGAGTATTGGCGGTCGCGAAGAATCTAGGAAAGCACCATAAATCAGCAGCTAGAAACCGGCGACTTGTGGGTGACTTATGGAAATCGTGAGTAGTTCATGCAATCACCGTTATGTCCTGATGCCGTGCATAAACTCAGTGAGGTGACTTATGGTTCTCGAGGCCCTGCGGCAAGGTAAGACCTGGACGAGCGGCGCACAGTCATTGCTGTCGTGATGCACTTTTTTAATTAAGCCTATTATTCTTCTTATTCGGAAAAATGCCGTTTTCCTGGGACGATCAGCACCAGCTGGAAAGTAGCCTCGTTGCCGCTTCTACGAAATCTTTTCAAGCCTCTCGGTTTGCACAACGAGCACAGACAGACTCATGATTAATCGAAAAACGATTCATTATAACGACGTCTTTTCACACGCAGTCTACTCAAACATTACGTATATAAATTGACTTTCTTTATTCGCCAAATAGCCAATATATATGTCAAACAAACGATAGTTAAATAAATTATTTATTAGATTCATTTTTACCTGTCTTGTCCTCAATCTGTCTTCCTATAATAGTATTTATATTTCTTTGTCTGTTACTTTACTTTGACTCAATGTGCTTTAGGTAATAAATATTTCTTTTTTCAATTTCTAATAGAGAAAATTACTAGCAAGAGTTGAGAGATAACTCTTAAAAATTGATATGAAGAAAAGTCTTGTCTTGCAAACAAGACAGCTTCAGTGTATTATTATCGACCAGGAAGGGCATTGGAGTACCTTGGCGCAGCATATGGTCGGAGGTTATATTCAATGTAGCAGCGCACAACAGATTCACCTACCGCTTATTGCTTACGGTGACGAGGAGTACGGAAACGCTACCACATGATTTATGGGGCATGCGCTCAGATCGTTGAAGCACCTCCGAAGGTCAAAGTTTCATTTTGCGTTGATACAAACAAGTCGTCGCACTTGTTCTTCATGCCGGGGCCCAAAGAGAAAGAAGGAATGGGCAAAGCTGAAGGGTCAGTTTTTATTGAAGCTCTGTAATCGATTACGGAGATCCATCCGAAATCAGGTGCCTTTAAGAGCTGCAGCCACTTTTCAATTCTCCAGGTCTAAAGTACTTCTCCGTACCTAAAATACCTGTAGGACTTCTGGACAGTAGAAGTACCTAAAATAATTTTGAGTGCCAAAGATACCTGAAGTATTTCTGGGCATCAAAAGTACCCTAAATTCTTCAGCGTACCAAAGATACCTGAAGTACTTCTGTGAACCGGAAATAAGTGAAGAGCTTTTGAGTACTGAAAATAACTGTAGTACTTTTGGACTTCAAAAGTAACGGAAGTATTTTTGGGTACCAAGAGTACTCGAAGTACTTTTGAGCACCAAAAGTACTTGACAATCCTCCAGGTATTCAGATGAAGGTACTTTTATTACAAGCTGGGCCCAATTGTTTCGAAATGAACGAAAGTGAAACGGCGCATCTCGAGTCTTTGCATCTTTGCCAAATAGAGCTTCTGAAACGGGAACTGCTATTAGTTCCCGCGGCAGACCAAATTGCAGATCGGCATCTTCTTCATTTTTTGCCACTTCGTATGCAGCGCGGATCCTCAGGCCGACGCGAATGGTGAGAGTTTGAGGAGGGCCTGCGGACCTCACTATGGGCTCGTAGAGAGTGAGAGCGAGAAAGAGGGGGTGGATGGGCGGAAGAGGGGGTCGACTGGCCGTAACATTACCGAGGAGCCTGTTGAGTGAGATATTACCGCCGTCACAACCTCTAATAACCACACAGAGCCCTTTATAACGGCTCTAGTACCTTATTGTAAACCCTCTTGTCTTGTTGTAATCTACGTTACATGCAAGACCTCCACTTTTAAGGCGTGGGGCAAAATCGGGTCGAAATCGGCGTGAAAACGATTCGAGAATCCGGTGAGAAGAGCATTTAATTCGACCTTAATGTCCGGTTATGGGGGGCCTTCTAGCTTTCGCAAGCCTCACTTTTCTGCACTTGGATCTTGCATCATATACTTTTCGTTTCTATTTTGCAATTATTGTTCTGTATTTTCTGTTTTTCAAAAGAGAATGCTAAAGAGAAACGGGATGAGGAATAAATGGTTAGAGGGTAAGTAGGGAGGGGGTAATAGGGTTGATGAGGGCTGGAGAAGACGGGGGAGGAGGTAATAGGGGAGTGAAGTATATGTGATGACAAGTTTGGAATATGGAGGAGCTTAAACTGGAGGGGTTGTCTATGGATGATTAGGTCAATAGGAGGAGGGGCGAGGGATATAGGAATTTGGGAATGATGATACAGGATGAAGTAGGGATGGGGAGGGGCGACGACTAGAGAGTTTATGTAGAAAAAAAAGGGAGATGCTAAATCTGAAGGAGTATATAAATAATTATGTCAATAAGGGGAGGGGCGAAGCTTAGGGGGGAGGGGAGGGGCATAATGGTGGGGATATGAGATGATGAGTGGAGATTGGGAGGGCGAACACTGAAGAGGTGTAGTGAGTATGTAGGTCAATTGGGGAGGAGGGGCAATAGGAGGTAGGGATATAGGGGGATATATGGACCATGTGGGCAAATAGGGAGGGGGGGGCAATTATTATTTTTGTACTGTGTCCTATATTTTGTTCACTGTCTGCTGACATTTTACTTATCAAGCGTTGCAGGTATAACACCACGCGATGCTCAATGGATTTCACAACTCGAAGCTGTCATGTTTTATTGCATCCAGTGTGTCATGAGACTCCTGCAAACATGATCCTCACGTCGTGAGTTGCAACCATGCTGCAATTCTGATCTATTACAAGATACCTTCAACCTTCGTCTCTAATTCTCTCTTTAGTCGCTTCAAGCAGAATACACCATAAATCTGGAAAAGTAGACATCCCCTTTCCCACTTCCCCTGCCTCTGAATCCTTATAATTTCTGGCTCTTTGATTCGTAGAGAGTGATCAAAATCTGTAATCATACAACTCTTGGATGATGGGGTGTGCTCACCCTGAGTGGTGGTGTTAAGAGGAGGCATCTGAACAAAGCGAATGTAGGCTACGAGGCCAGAGGAGCTTATTATGCCCCACCAGAGAAAAGTGGCTGCAAACCTGTTGGCGAAATCCAGAATGCAAAATACGAAATAAAATGCGAAATGCAATTCCATTGGACAAAATTGTGGTTCAATCAGATTTATTTTAAAAAAAAGAATAAATTAATTTTTGTTTGAGGAAATAGATTTGCAAGTGATACGTAAAAAATAAAATGATATTCTTTGTGGAAAAATTAGATCGCTTATTTAGTTTATCATTCCTCGTCCGTTTATACATTTCCTGGTTTATTTATCAACGGAAAACTCTACGCCTATTTTTATTTTTCTATAAACATCATATCACGTAATTACGTATAAATGATATGAAAAATGCATTTTGCAAGTAACAATTCTAGTATAAATACCTTGGGTAATATCTACTTTTACCATTCATTCAGCATTTGATTAGGATATTCTGATATCTGATAAGGAAAGCTCAAGGTTCGTCTTTAAAACTTTATTTTCATAATATTACTAATATTACTAAATTTAAAGGAGTTCTCAATTTTTTAATACAGAATGGGGTATTGCGAAATAAGTATACTGCTTTTTCTATTAATCAACCTTTCGCAGCAATCCAATTATCGCTTGCCGGATAATTCGGTACCCATTCACTACAAAATAAAATTGATCCCCCACATAATTCCTGGTAATTTTACATTCGACGGAGAGTCAGAAATTTTCTTGGTGGTTTTGAAACAAACGAAAAATCTGACGTTGCATTCTTTGAATCTGAAAATTTATACAAAAATTACACATCTTTCTGGAGATAATGGCAAAATTGTACCGAAACAGCACTTTTTTGAAAAACATTCCCAGTTTTTGATACTCAATTTTCATCAATATTTGGCACCTGGTCACTACATTCTTAAACTGAAGTTTTCCGGTTCATTAAATAATAATCTCCTGGGATTCTTCCGGAATTTTTATGAAAATAAGGCCAAGGAGAAAGTGTACGTTTAAAAAAATCTTTTTTCAAGTGAATAACAAATGTAGATTAAATTTACAGTTTTTATATGTATAATGATTCAATAATTATTGCAGATATTTAGCAGCCACACAATTCGAACCGACATATGCTCGGGAAGCTTTTCCTTGTTGGGATGAACCAGCACTGAAAGCTACTTTTGATATTTCTATAAAACATTTCCCGAATTATACAGCTCTCTCGAATATGCCAGTGAAAAATAAAATAAAAGACAGATCAGTTGATAAGAAAATATGGACAAATTTTGAAACGACACCTCTAATGTCGACTTACATTGTGTGCTTTACAGTTTTTGATTTCGAAAGCCTTTCTAATTCCCAGGGAAATTTTTCTGTTTGGGCTAAGAAAAGTTCTTTAGAAAATATGGTACATGCATTTAATGTTGGTTTGCGAGCATTTCCGGTTTTGGAAAAATATACTGGGATAGCATATAATTTTCCAAAAATGGATGTCGTTGCTATTCCTCAATTTAGACAAGGAGCCATGGAAAATTGGGGATTAATTCTTGCTAAGTGAGTTCATGTGAAAAAACAATTTGTGGATAATGGAAGATATTGAAAAATTTTTTCTACTATGGAATAATAATTATTTTTGTTTAATTTTAAGGGACCGAACAATTGAAAAAAGTAGTAAATCTACGGTAAGCGATACGTTGTTTACTTCAATGGTGGTAGTTCACGAGATTGCTCATCAATGGTTTGGAAATTTAGTGACTCCGGCCTGGTGGAGTGATATTTGGATAACTGAAGGACTGGCTACATACTTCCACTATTTTTTAACTGGCAAGGTCAGTACATGTGAATATTGATAATTATTAATTTAAATTACGTTTCGCTATTGAATATCAAATAGGACTGGATTTTTAGGTACTGAATATTCCAAGAATTATGGAATATTTTATAGTTGATAACAACTTTCAAGTATTTGATTTCGATTTTTTTACAAAATCAGGTCCTCTATTTGAGGAATTGAAAACACCGCGCGAAATATATCAGCGTCTAATGACAGTTCATTCTAAAGGTCAGTAAATCAATCTGAGAGTGAAATTTAAGGGTGAAATAAATGAAATTATTTCAAATTTCATTTTCATTCCTATTATTTTCTATTTCTTACTATTCGCAGCTGCAGCAATGATGCATATGTTAAGTGGCCTAATTTCCCAAGAAGTTTTTCACTCTGGTATAAAGAAGCTTTTGGAAAAATAGTGAGTGATTATTTCATTCTACAATTATAAAATTATTTTTTTATACTTTAATTAAGTTTAATATTTGGGTATTTGTTTTTGGTGAGGAGTGAGAAGGTTGCAAAAAATAGGATTAGAGGGGGTGAAGTTAGGGGGGCTCAGATATGTGAGAGGAGTGGAATATGGATGAGAGGGGATGAAGTGGAAATATTTATGGGGAGGGGGGAGGAGGAATTATTGGAAGAGTAGGGGGGGTAAAGAGGAAATGAGAAGGTGGGTAGGGTATAATTAAAATAGAATTTCAACAGGTTCGGACTCTAAACACAGTATAAAAGTAGAGGTTTTCTCCAAATCCATGGTTTTCTCAACTTTGACCTTGGGATGACCTTCATTCCGACCTGATGGGTTAAAAATAACCCAGGATTCGAATTTAGTGACCCCAGAAACCTCTTAAAGAAGTGGTTTCGTCCTAAATCAATTGTTTTTTCTCATTTTGACCTTCAATTGACCTTGATCCTAACCTGATTAAGATATAGGACTTGTGAGAAGGGAAGCGAAATATGAGGTAGGATATAGGGGGTCAGTGATATTGGGAAGATGATTATGAGTAGTGGCGTAGGAGTTAAGATAAATTATAGGGAAGCGGATAAATTTAATGTGGAGGGGAAGGAAGTGGTGATAGACGAACAGTAGAAAGACAGGAAGATGAGGAATTGGATGAAGTGGGAGTGCGGAATCAGAGAAGAGGGGAGGGAAGAAAATATATTGGAAAGGGGCTAATTTTGACGAGGCGAGTAAGGGTCACATATAGAGGGGCAAGAAGAAGGGGAGGTGGGAGGTAGAGGAGCTATAAGTGGGAGGAGGGGCTTTAAGTGATCAAGAAATTAAGAAAATTTAAATTTTAGTAAGTTTAAGGCAGTAACAACAGATGAATTTTTGGAGACAATGCAAGAAGCTGTCAATGAGACTAACCAACCGTACAACAATTTTAATGTAAAAATGGTGATGAATTCTTTTCTATCACAAGCTGCATATCCTGTGATAAATGTAGAGAGGGACTATACGACCGGAGTAATAAAATTGACCCAGGAATGCATCGTATGTCAAAAAAACGGTAATAAAATAGAATCAAAATTTTTGGTCCCGATAAATATGGTAACTAGTTCGTCCTTGAATTTTTCTTCGACTTTTGCTACTCATTGGATGCATCCAGGGAAAAAGGAATTAGTTATTGAAGGGGTCGATCCTAATGATTGGTACATTATAAACGTAAAAAGCAGTGGTAGGTATTGCAGTATGACTAATATATTTTTTAAATATATTTTTTATTTTATTATATATTTTAATATATTATAATTAATTTTAATATAATAATATTGTAATTTTCAGCTTACTACCGCGTTAATTACGATAAGAGAAACTGGAACAGACTTGGGAATTATTTAAATTCGAATAATTATTCCAAAATCCACGTTTTAAATCGCGCACAAATTTTGTCAGATGCATCTTTTTTGCATAGGGTAGGAAAAGTTGATAATGGTATACTGAAATATTTGATCTCCTACTTAGTACGAGAAGTAGATTATATACCGTGGAAAATGGCTAATGGAATTTTTCATCGTTTATTAATAATGTTTTCTACTGTACGCGAATACAAGGTAATTTTTTTATCCTAAAATATCATTTCTCAAATTCGAAACTTATGACAAGCTTTGGAATTTATTAAAAATTTCAAAAACGTTTTAGAAATTTATTTTGACGTTGGTGGATGCTCTAATGGCTAAGACAGGATTCGAAGATAAACCTGAAGATGATTTTTTTACGATTAGAAAACGATTAATAGGATTACGTTGGATTTGTGATCTTCGTAACCATCACTGCAATGATTAAAAGTAAAAATTCATCAAATTACTATTCTATTTTTTATACATTTATTTGTCTCTCCTTTTTATGTGTTACTCCACATCCGTGAAATACTTATTGATTGTCATATCACAAAAGCAACTCAAGGTCTTGTTTCAACACATTTTCGTTCCGGATAATTAGTGATTAATTAAATAGAGGTCAGATTTAGACTTGAAAGTTCTTAAATTATAATTCTTTATCAATTTATGATTATATTCCACCTTTAAATTAAATCAATTACTGTAAATCTAAAAAATCCATTAAGTTTAGATATCTACATTAGAGTGTTCTTATTCGTATCTTGTTTTATCTTCCTACATCCTTTCATTCATTTCCTGATTTTCGTATAGACCCCACAACAATGATTGCTTGAAATCAAGGCTGAATGTTCCAACGAATTCCGACAAAATAAAAACAAATATTGTCCTATCAACTCTCGCGTCGATTTTACTAATATTATTAGATATTTTAAGTTTTACAATCTCCAGTCCCTGAACAAGAAAATAATTTTTATCAAATATATTCTTATATATCTTTGTCAAGTCGAACACTTTAGAATTGAAAAGAATTTTATATATAAAAAGCGCTCCCCTTCAGACAGCAATTTTTCTTCGAGAAAGATTTATAGCGTCTTTGCAAAGCTGAAGCAGCGGCTACTAATCTTCAAAAATAATGTGTTCTTAATCCCGCCCTTAAAATTTGCTTGGTCAAGACATGTCCTGAGAGTGGTTATAATCTGGAAGGAAGTCTGGTGCATTATTCAAATCCAGTGTAGATCCCTATCTTGGGATGTAATTCTAGTGTGGACGCGTGTTTCAGCCCCGTTGTCGGGGCAACACTTAATTTGTTCAGGTATTTATCCTCTCTACGGGATCCCTCAGTTTATATAACTACACGCATTACACATCTGTGACCTTTCTTCCTTCTACCATTGCATTGAAATCTTAAAGAAATCTAACGCCGATTTCAATAATCTTAATATATTTTATAGTCGACTAAAAAATAAAAGAAACGTGTTTTTTCTTATCTGACTATTTTCAAAATAGATCCACATAGGAAAATACATGTCTACCGTCTTCTTAAGCATATGTTTGTGTAGTAAGACACTTCTGCGCAGTGATAAGTAACTTACAATTGTAATGCGCAGAAGTAGGAATCATATAACTCTACTGCTCAGGTTCACGAAGTGTATTACTATACTGCGCACGCGTAGGAATCATACAAATACACTGCGCACGCGTAGAAACCATACAACTCTATTGCGCAGACGCAGGAAGCGTAAAACCCTACTGCGCAGCCCTAGAAATCATGTTAAGGAATTCGAGGTGAAGCTGGAAGCTTTAACGCATCTTAAAGTCTTACAAATGTCCTTATTTTTTTTCTTGTAAGTATTCTCCGAATATGCACATGAGAGATTTCAATCACTAATTGTACCCTCATTATCTTTGAAAGAGTGTGTCGCTCGTGCAGATTTACAACTGCAGGAGTGTAATGTCAAAATTATTCGACGTGATGCCCATTTAAAATAATTAAGAGTTTCTTACCGCCGTTCGTGTTTGTAAGCGGTGCAAGATCACCAACGAAATTGTAGAGTACGCAAGAAAAATGTACTTTGCACCCTGTTATTTATGAAGCCTTCGTACTTTTCCCGGAAAGATCGATTCGCCCCAGGTCTCTCGAAATTCGATGATAAACATCGAAATTTTTATTCTGAAGCACCCGAGGACTTTCCCTGAACAAATGAAACAGCTTTTTTTTCCAAATAATTTTGTGCGATCGAAGATTAGAAGAATTAAACTGAAGTTGCAGCTGTCTAGATCTCCAGACCTTTTTTTCCAATTGACGCATCCACCTGTGAATGAAGTCTCGCTTCTTCAATGAGCAGCTACCCATTGAAAACGATTCCAGCATCCGAGTAGAAGAAATCTGAAATCATCTGCGAAGATGGGCTTAGAAAGGAAGCGAGGAATGTACGTAATAAACAGATGATACAAGATGTAATGCATTACGTGGAAACGTCGGAATGGGTCTTGGTCTCAAGTCCCACAAATGTGAGGAAAACACACTCCGCCTCGGTACTTAGGACTTTAATTGTAGCGAGGAATCTTATTGCAGCAACAATTAAACCAAGAGGTTGACGAGAAGTGCAGCTCGCTGGTTCTTTGGTGGTTGAAATGACCCTAACTCCCCGAAGACGAGACAAGGAAATTAGTCCGGGAGGAGGACAGATGATCAAACCGGTAAGAAATCGTGACGTGTATCAGAGAGAAAGGAGAATCCTACCCAGAAGACCTTTAGAGCCAAGAGAAAAGGTATTTCAAGTATATAACTACATAAACCCTCTTCCTAACCCATCATCCTAACTCAGGAACCGCACTTCACGAGTCTTAGATATCAAAGTACACTTTGCATGATCAAGATCTAATGACTCGTTCAATTTCTCTTCCAACATTTCTCTCTCGATAGTTCGTTGCATTGCAACGAAGTATGTCTATCGATGTCTGATTTTTTTACAACAGTTATGATGATCTCTACAGAGACACAGCTGTTACAGGATCTTCTTATATGTCAATTTGTGCAGTAAGACCCTTCTGCACGGTGATATGTGTCTTACAGTTGTAATGCGCAGATATAGGAAACATACAACTCTACTGCGCAGGTGCAGGAAGCGTATTACTCTACTGCTCACGCGCAGGAATCATATAACTCTATTGTGCATGCGTATGAGTCATATAACTCTACTGCGCAGTCGCAGGAAACATAAAACTCTACTGCGCAGACGTAGGAATCATACAGATCTAGTAGAAACCTTATGTGTCTGCGCAGTAGAGTTATAGAGTGATTTTAACTGCGCAGAAGCATCCTACTGTATAAATAGATGCACACTAACAGTTTCTCGAGCTTATGGATCAGAAAGTAATGAATGTACAATTTAGAAAATTGAATAACAGCTTTTTCCAATGATACGTACTTTTGCAGTACATATTGCATAACTGGCACTCACACCCGGAAGGTAAGTGAAGTGTAAATAAGTTCTGTGTGCACTTTCACTAGAACCGCTCTGGCAGTATGTGACACTTTCTCGGATCCTATCCTTACCTCGGAACCATATAAATCTCAGAAAACCGATTCAGGGTTGTCTCAAAGATAATTCTGGACGGTTACAAGGCCGGAGAGAAAAACGAAAGTGTCTGATATCGCACGTCCCCTTTAACTTTATTCCGGGATACTAAAATTCTCTATTTAAGAAGCAGTGAAACAACACGGAAAAAATTATATTTATGTGTTGATTACTTCTTCAGTATTCCACTTATCTTCAGTTCTTCAAATAAATAAATGATTTTAATTTTTCAGATAAAGTGAGTAAAATAGAATCCAATTTGAGGTAACGTGGAGGAAATCGCTGATAATGAAGCAAAATCATAATCAGCAAATTTAATGTCTGGCAGGCGAAATTAATTTTAAACTTGAAGGAGCAATAATCAAAACTGATAAAAACAACTTAAGTGAAAATAATTGCTACCATTTCTGCAACATTGCTCGACACTTCTCACTTCATTCACTCTCTTCCTTTTTCTCTTTAATTTCCTTTTTCAATCTTGTTTTTATCCTCCTTTCCAGGTTTCTGGTTCGAAAAGGCGTCTTCCACATTGAATAAAATTCGAGAGTCGTTTCTCGAGGTTCGAAAGTGGAGCGCAAGGTCGACGGGTACGGCTAATGAAGAGATAAGGGGAAACTGAAAGCTCTACCCAGGCGTCGAGCCTCGTACTCGTACCCTTAGAAGGTGATGTGATTTTTTTGTGATGCTTTATTTTTCTTTTTTCTCTAGTATCTCTTGGTTTTGCTCCCATCCTTTTTTTCTCGTTCTCCGTTCCCTTTCCGTTTCCTCTCGTCCCTTCCGAACTTTTTCTCTACCTTCGTCTTGCACACCTTGGTTGCTTGATGGACAGAGGAATCCGTGACAGAGAAACAGGTCGCCGTAATCGGAGCTCAGATGACGTAAAGCGGCATTCACACGTTTATCTACAGAGCTCGTTAACGGTCATGCACCCGTGACCAATGGCGAAGATGTTTGTCAACCTTGAGAATTTTTGTTTTCAGAGAGATTAACTGCTTCAACCTAAACAAGGTACTCCTGAATTTTTCTTCTCACAAGCCTAGACATCATTCAATTAGAGCTCCTGTCAGTGACCCTCTTATATTTCTTTTCTGCGCCGCAAGATTCACAAACCCGAATCATGATACAGATCAGTAAGACACTTCTGCGCAGTCATAACTGTTTTACAAGTGTAATGCGCAGACGTAGGAACCATAAACTCTACTGCACAGATGCAGAAAGCGTACAACTCTATTGCGCAGAATCAGAAAACGTATAATTCTACTGCGCAGGTGTGGGTATAATCTCTGGTAGAAACCTTACGCTTGCGCATATTGCAGAAAAACTGTACCTTTGGAGAACTTACCCTAAAAATTCAAATTAAAGTTAATAAGATCCTCATGATCTAATGGATGACTCTAACTAATTGTAAGAAGGTCAGGTATCGATTATCCGCTCGGCCGTGCAAGACATAATGAATTTTATATCTACTCGTGAAATGAAGGCCACGAAATGTATTGCGTCGTTATCTTGTAAATGAACGTTGTGTAACTAGCCTTAATAAATCTCTCATCTCATGGTTGGTTGTACACATAAAGTTATGCGATTCGACCGGTGACAATGTGCTTCCCCCTGTCAATGATTCACATCATGCTTGCCTGAAACAATGGAGAAGAAATTATGTGATTAAGGAAGCAATTCAAGAAAATGATGCTTGTTTCTAAAATCAGGGTGTCTAAAACACGTGCATTCGACCAGAACATTATTTAGACTCTTCTTCTTTTCATTTAAACTCTGATAAAACCTTAAAAGACGATTCCGTTACTTGATGCTTGAAAAAAGAATTACGGTCTATAAAAGATTTACGACCAGATTTATAGAGTCGTTATGGTGGTGCCTGGTTACATAATGCGGTCCAATTAATACTTCTCGGGAGAGGAAACAATTTTGAGTCAGGCGCATTGGCGCCAGTACGTTACGATGACTACAGAGGCATAAACGGCTGCTATTAGCAGGTCGACTCCGGGGTCTGTATACAAACACACGTAATCTCTCGTGATGCGTGCTTGAAAATTGAGGAGGGTTAACGCAGTACGCATTCCTCGTCGTAAAGTATATAATAAAGAAAAGATGAGAGGAAAGTATTGATAATGACGAGACGAAAAAATTCAAGCTGAAAAAGGATAGCATTTTATTACAAAAATTAGTTTTATTCATAATTCCTCGAAAGTTGCACGGGTAATTATATCTTTCGAACATTATTAAATTTTGTAATCCTTTTAGTGCGCATCGATCAGCACTAGGTAACTCTAGTGTGCAGTCGTAAAACATATTAATCGCTACAGCGCATGTGCAGGACCTATTGGTCGCTACTGCACATGTGCAAAAGCTATTTTTCACTACTACGCATGTGCAACACCTATTGGTCAGTCGTTCTTCTGAAGTTTTCCAGAGAATTGAAATCGAGAAGTGGTGGAGATGGCGGTGATTGACCCCAGATTTGAATAAACTAGACAAAACTAGAAAAGTGAAAGGGACAAGGATTCTTAGAAGGAGCTTCCTAACCTTAACGACCGGTAAAAACTCTCTGTGAAATAGGGTTTCACGGGCAAGCGGAGAAGGGAAGGAGCGAGGAAGGAAGGCAGGTTGGTAGCAGTCAGGCAATCAGGCTGGCTGGCAGGCGGGCAAGCAGGATTCGCGGCGGCGTTATTATCTACTTGGGTGGACAGGTGCCAGGGGGTTCGTAAAAGTGCGAGCCGGTCAGTGGTGATCGTTATCAGCACCGCGTAGATTCATATGGATGCACTACTAGATGGCAGCGTAGCTACGGCTACGGCCAGGACCGGTGCGGTGCGCACGCCGACCAGTAGGAGGCGCGGATACCAGGAGGAATAAAAGGTTTAGGTAGCATAGTTGCACGCACATTCCCAGTTCACAGCCTTGACTCCTTGCCGAAGGAACGAACCGACCAACGAACCAACAACCAACCAAGGGACTCGTGCTAGCTCACTAGGCTCGCTCGTTCGCTCGGCAATGGCAATTATACGCGTGGAGCCATCCTGGCTAGATTCAAGATCAGATAATCCCATCTGTCGGTGTAAGCGGTCCGCAAACGATCCCGCGAACGATCCGATCCTCGTGGAAGTCGTTTTCCCCGAGTTGAAGTCGCTCTCTAGTCTCTGGGAGCGAGCCCAACGTGCACCGGCTGATCAATGCACAATCTGAGCCTTGGAATGGCGGGAATTCAAAGATCCTGCAAACTACTTGCCCCCACTCCTATTCAAATACCAACCTCATAATGGACATTCTTAAAATATCCTCCATAGACAAGTTCAGATAGGTGTTTATTCCCTGGAAATACAATGGAGTAGCAGAGATTCAAGAAGGATAGGGGATCAGGTGGTGGAGTGCTTCTTGGAATTAGGGGCGATAAACTTGATGCAATTTAGATATCTGTTTTTTAAATCTTTGACGAGTATCTTTCTAGGGATGATTTGGAGTCAGTTCATTCCTATTAGTCATAAATTCAAGGGGATCTAAAAAACTTTATAAATAAATTTGCAAACTACGTAGCAATAAGTACCATTAAGGATTTTCATTAGGTTGGTTGATTTATTCAATAAAGATAATATGAAATGTAATATGAAGGAAGTACTAGACCACGTATCGAGTTGATGACCTTTTTGATCGTAAAATCTATAAAAATCTTCAGAGATTCTTTGACTTCAAATGTAAACGACTTCCCACCTCTTTTCGAACAAATTCCACCCACTCTTAAAACCAAACATCTTGAAAATTACGTACTTCTTTTTAGAGTGTAATAAATTATATCAATGTGAGTTACAATTGGTAATATTGATTTCTGATTTCTTATCTACTATTTCTATATAATGGTACATTTTGTCCGCTCATGTGATACTGCTTTTCTGCTGGTTGGAAGCTGATTTACTGTTGATTTGATGCTTCTTTTCAGCTGTTGTGTTGCTTCTTGTCAGCTGTTATTCTGCTGTTGTTCTACTGGTTCACTGCTGCCTTGCAGCAACAAAACTATCGAATCTAAAAGTAAAAATCCTTAAAGAGTCGAGATAGAAAAGATTTACCTTAGAATCCCACTTCTTCTTCACTAAGCCTGCCCACTCCTAAATCTCAAGATACACACACATATAGAACGTCATGATTAAAACCAGAATAACACAGTACGCCTACGAGCATCCCGAATTATTGTTATCATCGAATAATTACTTTAGCATAAACGATCTATCAACCTGAAGAGAAATTCTTTTCTATAATTTTGTCATCGAATTGAATTCCGGTTTAACTGTAAGTGCGTTGGCAAGTATGACAATACAGAAGCTTCCTTTTTGGCTGAGTGTGGGAGTAATTAATTTCTTCTTCGGCCTCGTACAATCTCTTCGAGTCCATCCCACAGAACCACAGGAATCCAAATCATCATTGCGCATTGTTTCTTCCGCCTTAGGAACTAAAATAAGGTATGCGGAAAAGATGAAGCCTAACTATTTTATTTTTAAAACTATCAAGAAAATTACTATCATTCCGATTTACCTCAAGTTTTTTTTTTATCAGAAACCAAGAAATCTTGGAAAAATGTGGAATTCTTGGCAACAATTTTCCTCAGTAAGCGAGTTAAACTGTTCAGAATGAGGCATTGGAGTCATAGAATAGCCTCTGTCTAGTCCAGTTGTAAAAATCTAGGCTGAATCATGGTGCAGCCTACCTGTTGCCTTATTGAGGAACTCGCTCGCTATTTCTGCTCTTACACTTCAGAGTATAAATAGATTGCCAGACTTTGGTGTAATATTATTGAAAGTACTTTCCAAGTCTGCAAAATTGAAGTAAAAATTGAGTTTTGTTGAATTTCTTTTTAAATTTCAGCACTAGAGCGCAAAATAATTTTAAGTATTTGAAATCTGGTCCGATCAAGAATAAAAAAGAGTCTGAAGTGACAGGAAATTTGACTGTAGTACCAGCTAATGAGACATTTATTCGAAAAGTATAAAAAGGGGTAGCGTTGCGTGTCGCTAGGAGACACTATCGTTCCGAATAAGAAAAATTTATCCATCCATAAAGTAGCCGGTCGTCAAAGACTACACATTCGAAGGAGGCTCTGTCAAATAAATTCCTGGTACCAGGAACGATAAAATTCACTAAGGCGTCGCGTACCTTACCCCTTTAATTTCCTTTTACAATAAAACCCAAAACGGGCCCTTCGGGCAGGTACCGGACTTCGAACTGAGTCGTAGGCGTTTTTATCGTGGCCATAACATATACATCCCGAGTTCTGAACTCGCTAGGGCCCTTTTAAATGAGGGGAAACTAATAAAAAAAACTTGTTTCTTCAAACTTTCGGGTCTGCAATTTCAGCACTAATGTTCATACCAAATATTATTTCAGGTTTTTGTAGTTGTGAAAAAGCGACGAAGTAATTCCAGTGCTCGTGCGACTGCGCACAATCCTTTCGTAGCATCTGCGACGGCGCACTAGCATTTTATGGACGTGCGATTGCGCAGTAACGTTCTGCGCTATTTATGGCTGCGCAGTAGTGTTCCATGTCATTTTTTGCTGCGCAGTTGAGTTCCGCCCTTCCATGGTACCGCTTTTTTATTTATATTGTAGACAGTCTCAAATATAAACTTAATTTCAAAATAATAGACAATAAATCGGCAACAAAAATGCTTTCTTACAACTCAAATTGATGTTTGTAGGTGCTGGCTTAGCTTTCCTCGAAGAGAGATTGCTCTTTGCCTGGCGTGTCACGTCGGTAATTTACATACGTACAACTGGTCTCATTACAAAGAGGTTTTCATTTTGAATTGAATCGTCGTTGATCGCAGAAAGTCTGAATATCAGTAACCTTAACGCTCACGGGCATGTCCATTAGAATCCCGGTCTTGTAGTGAAGCAAGGAGAGGAGACAAGGAACGGAGTAAAAAGTTTGACGTGGTGTTTCGCTTGCCTCTGCTTGGTTCGGCCTAGACGTTCATAAATACGCAACCGCGCGCGTTCTCTCGTCTCGCGTATTCGTAACCCATAAGGGTTACCTGCCCAGAATTTTAACTAGTACCTTAAGGCCAACCACGCGATCTTATCTCCCCGCTAACCTCCTCAGCGGCGGCCGCTTATGATTTCACATTGTATGCGAAATTGCCTACCTACGGCGTTGATATTCCGTTAAAAAAATAATTAAAAACTATTAACTGTTATTGAAGTATGTATCTGTTGAATATTTTTTTCCTACTGAATGACACATATTTTTATTGAATTAGATTACTTTCAACTACAATTACGCTCTTTTAATTAAAATTACAGAGGCATTTAAGTAAAATTGCATGTTTTGTAATAAGTTATGTAGTTTTTCTTTTTTTTATAAATGAAATCAATTATAAAGCACCGGATACAGGTCTGCGGGGACCGGTCTCGTAGGAAGTTGGCTTTATTAATTTCCTCACGGTTGATCGATGATAATAGTTGATAATGGTCCGAGTCACGGGCCCGGCCATTACTCAGCCGGGCCCTTTTTCCAGACTGCGTGTACTCACACCCCACTTGAAAATGCGCAACACGCTTCAGCATGGAACTGGAATAATTTAGTGTAACTATTCCCTACGTGTGACGCGTTCTGCTGTGCAATGCTTGGTTGAGATACGCACCGGTTACACTGCTTCCAGGGTACCAACCACTCCCGTGAGGAAAGTCTCGGCCAGTTGATTGCGAATAAGTTAGAGGCCAAAGACATTATCTAACGCTACCGATAAACGTGGCGTTAACATCCCATAACTGCTTAAGGTAACGTGTGATATTACCGGGACTTTTTAAAATCGTCAGGTATCATCGATTTAAGCACGTCTTATTAGCGTCTTTAGGATCAAAACTTATTTCTTAGCTCTTCAACATTTTTGTTTCAACTTTGCAATTTCTTGATGCTTCCTAGCCAAGGCAGTTAAAATGTTAATGACCGGAGTGTAAACATGAGTTTTTGATAGCAATAATAAATAATTTATTGTAGATAATCAAAATTAATGTGATTGTTGCGTGGACGTGACACCTCCCCCCAATCGAACATGTGTATCTAATTGTTAAGATTTATTTACTAGGATTAGGGCATTCGTTCTGGCTATACTTCAGTAATTAACATTAATGCGATCGTCACGTGGACGTGACAATATAATTATGTCGAGGATAAGATTTGTCCCTCTATTTTTTTTTGCTTACTTTGAAAAAGCAATTTCGCTATGATAAAGAAGATGACGTATTTGATATTTATGTAAGATAAATGTATCGTATGTTGAAATATAATAATTTTAATGCATTTCGTATAAGGTATATAAGCAATGGTTTTGAGATGGTAGATAGGGAATTGCAACCATGAAGTCAATTGCGTTTTTCAGCGTCTTCTTCTCGTTTCAAGTGTTTTTATTGGTTTTCATAATGGCTGTTGAAGTTGTTTTGCAAAAAGGTAAGATTACTATATAAGAGATACATATTAATATTTTCTGTAAATCGTGATTAAGTTGCAAACTTGTATTTTACGGAAATTAATGATATTTGATTCTTTTTAAATTACAAAAAAAAAATTATACAATTTCTTGGACGTTTGATGTTTTTGATATCAGATGCAATATTGATAATACTTACTTTGCAGCGCAAGAAAAAAATCATGAATCATGTAAGTTTTTCGAGAAATTGTAGCTCATTGCAATTGGAGTTTTGGAAAATTTCAAACATCTAGCTTTGAATCTTATGATGGCCTCTGAGGAAAATTTGCACGCTTCAAATCGGGGCTATTTTTACTGTACATTGCAACGTTCGGGGAAGTCCCTTATTACGACAACGGGATTCGCGTGCATTGCGTTGGATATCAAGGGACTTTGTATACCGCTTTTACGTGATTGCGTCGTGCGTTACCTATGCTTATATGCTGATGGACAAGTGAGCCACGTACCATGCATGCATGGAAGAGAGCGTGCTATTAAGTTGCATTGTTCCTCGATGCAACCGTGCAACGGTGCATCTAATCTCTATGCTATCCAAAGCAAACAGTTATACCCCCGGGGACACAAGCATTTCACTATAGAGGGCATAGATCATAGAGATCATCTCGCAACGTTGGATTTGCGCGATCGATTCGTGGCGGATCGATAAGGCAGGTGTTGCTGGAAAAATAAACTTCCGATACACGACTCTATCCGGAGGTATGCTGTATTCTGCAGTATCATATTACATAAATATACATGAAGGGATCATTGGTCTGATAGGCTTCAGGAATTGATAGGAATTCTTACCTCTTTTACAGAAAACGCTACTGCGCAGCCATACGATGCGCAGAACATCACTGCGCAATTCTGAGAGACACCGAAATGTACTACGCAGGTCTAACATGCGCAGAACTTTATTGCGCATGTGTAGAGGATTAAGAGCCCCAGAAAAATAAGATATTAAAACGGGAGATATATTTTTGTATCCCTAAATAAACCACGTGCATTAGCAAGTATTACATAGGTGTCTCGAACACCAGCAATGCAAAAAAAAGTGCTGGAGAGCAATATACCGTCTCAGTCGGGAAGGTCCCGTAGGTAGTCCCCTGGTTAATGATGCCCGGGAATCGATGATTCGTCAATGTCCAACTCGGGAATTGGTGTTATTCAACGGAAGGAAGAGGCGTGAGCTGCGAGCCAACTACATTCGAGCTGATATCTCCAATTACTTCCTCTGAAACCAGAATCGAACGAGGATAGAAAGGACTTGCGCCTTTATTATTTCTCATTGCAAGGGTGCTGCTTTGCATGGTAATAACTGCATGCAGTTTCTTAATTAGTGGTTTTTATCACTCATCTGGAGATGCGGGCATTTATCCTTGTCTGGTTGGATACCTGTGAAGGGCTGTGGGTCTTCTAATTTATCATAATCGAGTTCAAATGAGAATAAGATCGCTGGTATGAGTTCCTAATCTGTGTTATTATACGCGCTAAGTTACTTTGGAAATCAAAGTTCACAATCTGTACTGCCATAACTATTACTAAATGGATGTCGGGACGCTTCCTAATTAAGGTACCTAAGACACCTTCGAAATTACGGCTGTAAACGTAACATTAGAGCAGTGTCTGAATTTTTTATCAGCTCTTTGCAATTAAATAGCTTCTTCTGGTGTTTCTAAATCTGATAATTATTACTTGTCACTGTTAAGGAGAATTCTAGCCCTATTCATGAAATAATATTTATATTAGAGGTACAGTCGTTTCTGTCCTGTCTCCAGATTTATATTACCTGACTAGTTCAAAAGTATAAATCATTAATCACATTTCCAAACCTACACTTGTTCTATTCTATTCCCAATCCTAAATTATGAAGATGTTAAGACTCTAATCTGTCTACTGCGCATGAATAAGTGTCGCAGAACTGAAATTCTCTGTTTCTAAACCTATTCTAAAAAGCCGAAAGGCTATTCAATTCCGTAATTACTATCATCCTTGATAATTCATCTTCTTACACCTTTTCCCAAGCATCTTCGAAAGACATTATCCTAACGTTCTCCTCCAGAAATTGTTTAAATTATAGAAGACCCTATGACTGACCCGTAAAGTTTATTTCCTTCAAATACAGAGATGCCTTTCTCGATGACAGCCGTGCCACAAGCTTCCAACACCAAATGTTATTCTTCCTCCAACAGAAAACTGATGTGTATGTTGCAGGTTTCAGCTTCCAGTTGCTGTAAGTGATTCTTCAACAGTCCCTTTCAAGAAATCAGTGCAGGAATTTTCAGCTGGGTACCATAACAAATGTGAACGACCGGTCGTTAAAAATCTCAACGCTTCCTTAAGCAAAGCCGATGGTCACTTTGTTGCAAAACTGAACCCGCATCGCGACTTGAAACGCGATGCCTCAGCGAATGCGTAATAAACTTTATTAATGGCTGCCTTCCATGCTAGAGGTGGCGGAGTACGAACGCTTGCGGATAAATGTACGAATCAGATGACGTCACCTGTTGGTCTCTCTGGTACATCGACGTATATACCTTGCGAACATGCTTTAAAACCAAGTCGTACGCGAAGAACGAGTCGAGGATGGGTGAGGGTCTGTGCCATAGAGTGCGAGAGAAAGAAAGAGAAAAGGAGTGAGTTCTTGAAGAGAGGGTAGGAGAAGGGAAGAGACGACAGAAGTGAATGAATGTAGCGAGCAGCGGTTCTCAGTTCTCACCCTTTTCATTTCAGAGGACTCACGCGATTCATTCACCGTTCTTCGCCGGCCGTGGAATCACCACGGTCAAGCGCAAAGGTTGATTCATTCATGAAAAACACGAGATTTTATCCCAATTAACATGAGTCCGCACTCAATTCCTTGCGACGAGCAGCATCATTAATTTCCCCATCGACGGCAGCCAAGCCTCTGCGTAATTAATAGCAGGAACTGTTTCGCTTTACTCCTTTTCCACCGACACGCATCATGTATTTTCCTTTTTTCACCCCGAGCAGCTTGTGAAGGAAAAAGAGGAACTGATAAATTTCTACATCTTCAATTCCCACTGGGCAGATCGGAATTTAGATTGGTTTTGTCAGGTAGGGTGTTAACTTGAAAACCTGACCTACGAGAACTTTACAAGAACCCTGCTCGAACTTTCGGAGAGAAGATTCTTTTTGAAGCTTTTCAATCGAATTACAATTCTCGCCGAAGGTTTTCCAGATGTAATGAAGACTCAGGAGAGTGATCTGCATGTTGAGTATTTGTTAGGTATGATCAAATATTTTCCTTTAATTGGCAAACGTTATATCGCATCGATCCAATTAGAAGCCGGATAAAACAAATCGTTTAATCAACGACAATGATTTACATTCTTCTCGAACGCTATCGGCGTGCTTGTGTAACTTTTCTACCATCGCTGATCGCGGGATCAACCTGTAGTACTTCGAAATCGTAATTGCCCTGCTGAATGGTATAAGGGTGTACGAAGGGAAATCGTTAACGCTTTAAGCCATGCCAGCTCGTGTGCCTTCGCTAGCTCTGGTCTAGGAGATTTTCTCAGGGAATTATTCTTACTCAGGATACTTGCATGTAATATTTGCTCGCCGATCGCATCGACCTGTCGGTAATGGCTTTATCGTACTTTTTCAATCTACTAAACACGTCTATTCTGAACACGTCTCTCCTGCCAATTATTATTCATTGTGTAATCGATCACGCTCTCTTCTCTACTTCAACATACTTTTCTATGAATTCCAGCCAAAGGTTCCAGCAATTTATCTTCCCGTTCTCTGATGGACTCATACATCTGGATCATTGTACTGATTTTTATTTGTTCTTTTTACCCTAAGACATTGTGCACTTCAGCTTTATAATGTGGTATTCCAACATGTGGGATCATGCTTGAACATTATTGGCATACTTAAGGATACGTTGTTGGTACGATGAATTACAGTTTGTGGTTATATAGTGTTATTCTTGTTTGTTCAGTTTCTTATCCCTTTTTTACAACACGGTCCTTACATCCTGTTCTCGTGGTCTTCTTCCTTCCACTTCGTTCACTACATGTCTGTTTCTTTCATTATTTTTGCCCATCGTCCCTTCTACATTCAACAGCACACTTTGAGTAGAGTTCTCTACTATCCTCGTCAACTTTTATTTTATTTACTCCTGCACAATCTTGATTCACTTTCGGTTTGCATCTTTTAAATTCGCGTGAGCACTCTCCTGTTCTCTAATCTTTTCCCTCTTGTTCTTACTCCTACTTAGAGGCATAGCAATATATTATCGTTTCCTTCTTTCCGAAAGACTTGTGTATACCTTTTGCAAAAAGACTTTCTTATTTCAACTATTAAAGACATGAATTTGCATACCAAAAACAAAGAGTTTTGGGAACACGCTGCTAATCATCTTTTAGCAGCCAAGATACAAACTTGTCTTCACAATGACCATTAAAGATTTATCATATTCACTACTGCTCATTCCCTTTCCGAATCAACAGTGCAGATCCAATTTCCCGTCTACTTATTTTGCTCCGTCTAAAGTACTCCTCAAATTAAAATAAACTCCTGTCATGATAAGGAACACGCAATGATACAAAATCAGCCAGGACGCGTACATGCGCATTTCGAAAACGCTGCTCAGACAGCGTCGAGATATGGTGGAGAGGTATCTAGATAACGCCCATCCTGGCGTCTCGACATCTGTGGGTTTGTTTTCAGGCGCTTAATAAGAAGCTGAAAAGATATTCATACTACGCCCTGTAAGAAGACACGCGTTGGAAACCCGCGACTGCAGTGGGCGATGCTGTCGACGGTCTGGAAAAAATGTCGGATAGCTTGTCAAGTGCATCCTTCCCGATAGATAGCGTACTTGGAGGCACCTGACAAGCTACAGTAACATCCATGTGCTAAACGGTAGGTAGTGGTTCTAAATACAGCCGCTGGCGTAACTTGCTGCCGATGCAAGCAACCCAGCAATCCAACAACCCAAGGAACGCTGCATTACGTGCTCGACGACCCGACAAAAATCCATTACACGCACGGGACACGGTTCTTGTAAGTAAATACACCGTGGCCCGCGGCTCGACTCGGCTGCCAGTAATTAGCGACGCCACCGACCGATCCGTCATCATTGATAATTATTACGATTATGCGATGCACATCGTGCGAGTTAATGCGTCCCTCGCCCTTGATTAGTGCTCCCCGTCTGACTTAATTGCGCAAAACTTCCAAACACCGATTAACGATCGCAATAACCCACTGCTACCGCCGCTTTATATCAAGCAGACCCACATAAACGCACACGGCTTGCTGCACCAACCATTTTCTAGTTTCTGGTTCAGCAAGTTGCAAATGCTTTTTAATATTATTCATGGAAAACGACTTTTCTCTAAGGGAAGATGATGCACGATTGAATGGAGTCATTAATCATCAGAATCTTAATCATGGTGAATGTTTCGTTTTCGAGATGTTAGTCTTATTATCATCTTTTCCCTCCTATCGTTCTCCATCATATCGATTCTTGTTCCAAAATTGACGTCATCTGCATCTTGTCATCTGTCTATGGTAGGCCTAAGTTATGCTATGGTTGATTTTACTCAAAGACCACAACCTATATTGATGGGTCCTTGTCAGTTTTCTCAAACCTCCATAAAGTTGATCTCTTCCACTCTTCTGTCACTGATCACATTCTTGAGAGATGATAAAAAGTTTTCATTGATGTAACCCTACCTAACCTGAATCACGGGTTTTCAACAAAATAGCGGCAAAAATCACCATTCTGGGAAATTAAAGACGCCAACCTTTAAAAAATTAAAGATCATCAGAGTTTCCAACCAATCAGCTAGTACCGTTCCCTGGCCGCAGAAAACGCAAAGCAGAAAGCATAAAATCGTAAGAGTGAAAGAGACAGCTAGATTCATTTGAAAACTTTCTTGTCTTAATTTAAAACAGAACAGTTCCTTTGTAAACATATATATTGGTTGGCTGATCTTTATTCCCGTTCTTTCTTAGTCATATCCCCTTACCTATCTCAATATTCGATCCAGATTCAGAATTCTAATATCGATGCTATCGATGGTCTTATAAGTTGGATAGGAGGATGATCAATGTTGCCGGTTTGCAGAACAATGGAGCAACATGTTGAGCAAAGTAAGAGCTTCTGAAACCGCTCTTGATCGAGGATCATTAAGAAAGAAGAACCATATTGATAAATAACCAATTCCATATCCAAAAACACTATTGTCATTTTGACTTGTATTTTCCATACACTGAATCACCTATTCCTATTCTCAAAAACGTAAACCCGTATCAATATCTCTCCATTAGTGATGGAAAATATCGACAAAAAAACGTATCGATAGTTTTCCTATCACTACTCTCCATCCTTCCGCAATATTCCAGAGTAGTACTCTGCTCGAAATTCTACCAAACTGGAAATAATCTCCTCGATAAATGTTCGCAATAAATCATACCCAGCAGACGATCGATTTTGAATCTAAATGTACAGTTAAACTTCGCTTACAGGATGAATAACTCACGAAAAGCGATTCATCCATTTCGTTATCGTGCAGTGACTCAGACGTGGAACCTATTCTAGATATTATTCGAGATTCACAATCGCCACACGCCTTGATGCGCGACTTTGTAAGAACCCCCGACAAGCACCGTATAGCGGCTAGAACAGGCTGGTTTTATATAAGCTGCGAGCCGAACTCGCGCTAGTCTTACCTTACCCAACATAACCTACGCGACTAAGTAGGTATCGGCGAATGAGCGATGCGTGGGAAGCCGCAAGTCTGGTGGGCGATCTGCCTACGTCTCTGTGGATAATAAATCTGGACTGCAGGGGACGCCAGGTTAGGTCGGCGTCGATCTAAATACATTCATAGAGGGTGTTTACATGCCATAAGCTGCCTTCGAGATAACTCTGAACGAGAAATCTCTTCCGCGGCCCTTAATTGGCGCGCTCGTCTTTATTGCAAAAACCACAACCTCATACTGTATATATTCATGCACACGCTACACGAGGAAGTAGCCTTTTTTAAGGATCATGAATCACTGCCGCTGGACATGGGGTATTCACATTTTTATTGGCCTCGTATTGTTCCTGGTCTAGCGCATCCTCTGATGCCAGGCGAACAGATACTGTTTCCCCCTTTCTCTACTTTACTTGTGTGGTCCCTTTTGCCCCATTTTACAGCATCCATCATAGGTGCTAGATGACTACTCAATTTTCGTAAAGCCTTTTTTCAATTAATTTACACAATGGGAACTGACAGACTAATCTTTTTAAAGAGAACCATCAACCGGATTAGAGGGGATTAAAGATGTCCGTTAACGAGGAACCAACTCATCATGGAAGTCTGAAATGGATTCAACAATTTCTTAATTGTCGCCAAGTGTGGTCTCTTTTGCCCTTTTTTAAAGTATCCATGTTCTAGATTGCTAATCAATTTTCCCAGAGGCTCTGTTCAACCGTTTCGCACAATGGGAGCTGACAGTTTAATCTTTTTGAAGAGAACCGTCGTGATTAGAGAAGAATCTATAGGATACCACTTGCAAAATACGCACCGCTATTCTTCCTGAAGGCACACACAAGAGCAGCATTGATAATTCTTATTACAAGATGCCAATCTGTAATCACGCCCTTCATACCCAATTCGTACCACTCTATCAGGATTAATCGATCATCGTACGAATAGATTTAGGGAAGGGATTGAAAGGAATAACCGTTGATGTTTAATCTCTTCTTATTCATCAAATCAAGGCTATTATTCGCACCGACCATTGTTCGGTTACTAATTCCTCTGTCGTTCACACCCCTTGATAATTTCATCACTTGCGGAAGTCTTCAAGCCATTAAAAATACATTTTGTTCAAGAACATGTAAAATTCCTGTTGTATTCTAAACAGTTTCATTCCGATCTAATCCGAAGACGGTCCGAAAATTTATATCCGATTAAAACCGACCTTATGTGAAATGCGAATCTGAATCCGACTGAATTCGACTAATCCGAGCTGTAACCCAAGGATTACATTCGACTCCATCCAACCTAATCCGAAGTCAAACCAAGATTTCTATTCGATTGAATCCGATCTATTCCGAGGTAGAAGCCAGGGTTCCAATCTAAATGAAGGCGAGTCAATTTTGCAGCCAATTCAGGTATTAAAAGTCGTTTGAATTGATTTTGGATTAATTACGATTGGGAATAATTCGGAAAATGTCGGTGGGTTCGGAATGAATTTAAATCCGAAACTTTTCCCAGAGATGCCATCTTTGCAAGTTGAAAAGACCGCATTCTCTTCGATATATCGACTGCGAGATAGAGTATCGAATGACGCCTAACCTAATCTGTTTTTAGGAAAAGATGACAACACACTTTTTGCCTCTTTTTATACTGTTACATTATCACTGTTTCCTAGAATAAACTGCATAAATGTAAATTGAGTGAACTCTGTTGTGAATTCATTAAAAGTAAACATATTTTAAAGACACAATACTTTCCATACAAATAACGGTATCAGTAACGAAATAGTTTGCAGAAGTAAGGCGTTGACTACTGGAGAAGACAGGAAGACAATCCGTTTAAAAAACCAATAAATTATAAAATCTTAACTCGTAAATGTTTACTCGTAAAGTGAAACTGGTTTGAGGGCTTACATTGTGCATTGTATAAGTTTGAAAAAGGATTCCAGTCTAGAGGACGTTAACATCCCGGCCGGCCTCGTAAATTCAGTTTGACTTTACGCACGCGCGTGCGCAGGTCTTAGTTACCAACACCGCGCAGGCGTGTGTGTTGTGGGAGCACGTTAATGGAATGCCCATTAGTTCTGGATAACTGGGTTAATTGCAAGTAGGGTTCGAGGTATGGCGGCATTAACGCTGTCGGCGATGCGTAAAAATTGTTTTACGCTTCTTGACTACCGAAAGGGAAAGGTGTCGTACTGGCAGGTATGCTCGACGAGCATTGGGCTCTCCTCCATCACTTTCGCTTATCGCGTCGGGTAATTCATTAATGGTTTCAAGCATGCTTGACACTTAGTTTAGACGATGTCACCTCATTACTAACCATCGCTGTTTCAGTTAATCTCCGTCTCGGCTGTTTATTTCTATTTGATTATGAACTTCATTTCAATCAGAGCTACTCAAAAAAAAATATCACCATTCGGATAATGTAACTGATGACTATCTTTCTGATGCTTCAGTCAAAGCAAGCACCCACGTGAATCTGGAGCACGCCATCAAATCCTCTCTTAATGTATCTACTGGAGTCTTAGTCGTACTCGTAGATTATCAGAGTCCAACCAAACCAGAACTGGATGCCTTTATTCCAAACGTTTGGACTATCGCACTCTGTGGTTAACTTAGTCACTTAAAAACCGATTTGCATTTCTTGCGAGTTTCGTTGATCTCGGTGTAACTTGTTTGCATTGGCATCATTGCTCTATGAGCAAAAGGAGGAGATTAAATTGATCCCAAGTTTGACATGCGACGATACATACATGATACCATGAAAGACGAGACTAGTTAATGTTTTAGAGTTTGGAATAACAGATCAGCGATTTTCGCTAAGTGTTCAGCCGAGTAACTTTATTTGTACAAGCTCATGATTAATGTAAAAGTTGAAGTTAATCGGTGCCATCGTCCAATCGCGGCATTATCATCTAGTTAAGCGTGAAGTCATTTCGTTTTCTGTTGGCTGTTTTTTACTTCGTTTCTGGGCATGAATATTCGCAGTTGCATAGCTTGGCAAATGTAGCAATAAAACTGAAATCAGAGATTATCTGGAGAGTTTCTCGTGATGGAGTCGATCATTATATATTTCCTTGGTCGTCGTCCACTGTCACTTTCGATACCAGAGTCGTAACTGAGCACCTCTCGGATTCAAGTCCTGTTATTTGCATAAGCGCAACCGCAGTTTTTATTCTTATGACTAAAAAAATGGCACGTCCACTCACTTTACGCAATTCGCAGCTTACGCAATTTCCTGGCCTGGAAAAAAGAGGCTGTCTATCAAAGAAGAATACAAATCGATGATTAACTCCACGCGAGAGAGTTCAAAACCTGTGAGATCATTATAAAAAGGAGAACTATTCCTGCCATAATTGTGTAACTGTTTCAGGAATTTGTAATAATCATGTCGCTGCGGTTGAAAATAACTCTGTAAGTTAAAATCATCAAATTAGTCGTCGAAAAGTTGTTGAGAAAAAGGACTCGTAAGAAATTGAGAAAGATATTTCTCTGCGATCGTAACAGTCCAGCAGACAGCGTTCTTGCATCTCGAGTCAGTTCGATTTACATGGAAATTGGTCCAGCCTCTCTTTGCCAGCTTGAGCGATGAGATAAAAATCTTGACTCTCATCGTTGCGTAACTCTGATCGCACGACACAAATTAATATTCCCAATCGTGCAGACCTTTGAAACTATTTTAAGATCGTTTAGCATAATCGCTTACGAAACTCTACTGCTAATTATCATCATCAGAAATATGTCAAAAGAAAGATTGCATTTTGCACGTGGAGTATTGCTAAGCCTACTGCACAAATTTTTTTTAAAAACACGTTTGACAATCGCTTTCTGCTTCACGCTATTCTGCTCCTCAGAATTAGACCGACGTGCAATAAGCTCTAAAGTGACTTTCCACTTTAAATTTTGATTGCGATCCCTGGCGAAAGTTTCGAATAGGAAAAATCCTGTGACTTTGAATTCCATTTCATTCCGGAATTTGTATGAGAACCAACCAGTTTCATTTCAATCTAATCCTAAGACGAACCAAAAATTCTTATTTGACGGAATGCGACCCAATTCAATTTTGCAACAGGGATTCCTATCCGATTTAATCCGCTCTAATTCAAAGTCGAAACAAGAATGCATCCGACTTAGTCCGAGGTAGAACTAAGGATTTCTATCTGATTAGAAAGGATTGTAAATCATTTGGATTGATTTTAGGCTCACTCGAATTGGAGGCCAAGAATTAAAAAGGATTGTAAAGTAACCTTCAGATTCATGCTGATTGAATTTGAATTTGACGCACGGATTAAAAAGAATTGATAACTTTCTCCGGATTAGATCGGAATGGAAATCTTTGGTTTGGATACTGTGAAGCTGCAGATCCTTATCGATCCTCTCTAGAAAGACAATGTTCTCCTTTATCCAAACTGTTTCCTGAATTCCTTGGGCTAACTGAAACTCACCCTCAGAAAGAACACAAACCTAACGATCCTCGGAGGAGATAATGCCCCTTTAAAAGAAACAGTTGGTACACGCTTGAGCGCAATAAGCTTAGCAATAAGTACATTAGTACACATCCACTTCTTAGTCCGAATGTTTGCTAAACTCGTAGTCTTATCTGGGTGGGAAAATTGTAGGTGGTGTATTGGTAAGGTTGTGGAATTTCAAATGAGCATTTCGGTTGACATCCCGATACAGTAAATAAGCGAGAAGTCATGCGTGGAGATTACCAAACAACGTTTCCCACTTTCCGGACTAATTTAAACCCGCAGATAACTATTGGCCTCCCTGCCCTATAATTCTAACAGCCGGACACGCACGTATGAATAACTCGCGTCTTAATCGGCATTCGGACATGCATTAACGAAAGCGCCATCGCTCATTGAACACTTACCATAAAGCTTCCCTCCACGCAGGACGAGCTGAAATACAGCGCCGGAAACACGGCTATTCCCGCCTAGTTTTCTTGCGCATCAAGACCTTCATTTTCGTTGAGGCATAGATGGATGCGTGAATATCCCGGCCGAGAATTTTATAGGACAGTAATTGCGCCCCAACAGAAATTTATAGGTACAGACACTTCAATTAGAAAGATTTGCATAGACATTTTAATTAGCGCTATGCTCACTTTGCGACTTGCTTCCAGACTGGAATGACTCCGTGTGATCTGCACCCAACATCCATACACACGTAGACTTATAAAAGGTTTCATAACTGGACGCAGTTATTTTTCTAAGTTATGCGTCTGCTTCTCGCAGATATTAATATTTTCTCTAGACTCCATGTAGGTAACCTCATTCACTACTTAAGAAGCAACATCCATTTCAAGTGAAATCGACGACTCTTTGCTAAGATGTCGCGCTACTTCTCTCGGATTCATTAAAAGATTACTTAAGAGTGTCATCTTCAGAAGAAATGGAACTATGATTTCTGAGATTACTTAAATTACATCTGCACGTCTTAAAAGAATTTTTATTTTTTATAGTCGCACTCCATTCTCATCTACATCATACTCTTTTTCGCTGCCGATTAGTTGCGAAACGAAGCTGATCACAGAAGCAGAATCGGAACCAATCAGAAGCGCTTCTTTCCCTTCTACTTGGGTTCTGGTTGGCTACGAAGCCAAGTGGAGGGAAAGAGGCGCTACCGACTGGATACGAAACGCAACCAATCAAACAAGATTGAAAGACTTAATTTTAAGACTTAGCTTAATTTTGATGCGCAGTAGTTTCCTATGTCATCAACGGTTCCACAGTAGTTTTTTTCTGTTCCTCTAGACACCTTGAAATCATAAATACCAAAGTCGATTAAAAAGTTGCTCATGTTCCTCCTGAAAATTGCAAGCTCTTTGTAAAAGATAAAGCATGAAATATCCTTCAATTAATTTAAATTATCTTGAATAAAATAAATTAAAATCGAGACTTAATTAAAAGTGGATATCAAAACAAATATTTTACTCCGCAGATTAAGCCTATCTTGGTTAAAATTTAAAGTTACATTACTGAGGTGTCAGAATGCTTTAGGTGTACTGCTGGTAGCTGGCGTTTGGAAGGAGTTATAATTGATTCTCATCTGAAATCGAATTTATGTCGGTATGCAATTTCTGTGGTTGCCTCCGGGGAAGCGATTTACGCCCTGTTTCGTCGACTGGGAATTATTGTATGCTCATGTTGGATGCTTCCTCCTTGTTAAGCTCGCGAGCACTTAACTTGAACCGACGATTATTTTGCGACAAAGCGGCAACTCGAATGCGTTCGCTTTCACTTTATTGGACAGCGTGCACCCACCGAGACCAGTTTACTAGAAACTAATACGCGAGGCGCGCAATAAAATGGTAATTATACCAAACCTGCCGCGTGGGTAGGACGTATGACCTTTACTGGCCCTTGAACGATCTCTCGACTCTAATAATATGTACGTTATCTTCTCTGATCCACCTTTACCTACAAATTTCTGTCCACGTAGATGAAGTAATTTCAGGAAATTTTTTTTATCCAAACAAAATATTTTTTATTATTGTTAAAATTTTTTATTCTAACAAAACAAAAAAGATACCTTTGTCGTCCGTTTTATGAAGAACTTGTAACTGCGTATTACATATAAGGTTATATTTGGATTAGAATTTAAAATCGCTGATATTTTTGACAAAGTATGTTTGGCCTTCTGTAACCAGAAACGTACAAGTTAAAATTCCATTCCGAAGTCTTTTTAAATGTAATTTAAAATTTAAATTTATGGTGAAGCAAAGAACACACAGTCTTCTTTGAAATACGTCTCTTTTTTAAAAAAAGTCGTCTCTGCGTTTACGTGCAAATTTGCACTAAGTCGCGAGGCCATTGATTCTTAAATAGTCGTACATCACGTGTAATTTTGGCGCCTGAACAAATCCCCTTATTTGGGCTTGGCATTAACATAGTTGGCCTGGAAGGACGCATCGTATTAAAATGAACTAGCCAAGTCTAGTCACCTCAGTCTTTCCAAAGTGTAGACGATTCCAACGTCCTTGGGACGTATTTAGCACAGGAGCAAAGGTCGCAGCGTTTATAAATTGCCAATTTATAAGGTGAAGCATAGTAATCAGGATACCAGTTACACTCTCGTGAATTGATTGGCTGCATTTCAATTAACAATAAATTGCCATATATCAATATTATATACACGAGTTACCTCTTTTTCCATTAACAGTAAATTGCTACTGAAAGGCAGAAAACAAGTCACAAACGTGAAACTCGGGCGAGGTCGATATATGACGTAGATCAGACAGAGAAAGATATAGAAATATAATTGTAGTCAAACAAAGAAGTAAGGAACTGGTACTAATATTTCTGAAATGAGTAAGCCCTTTAATTGAATTCTTATACTGAAGAGCAGCTTATTTTTCTTTTACAATTAAAAAAGCCGGCGAGGATGAATAGAACTGTGTAAAAAGTTGAATGATTTTTAACGAGCTGTGCACTGGGAAAAAGTAAAAGTAGCGCCTCCTGCTGAACATCCTGCTGATTTTAAACCTTTGGCAATTGATGCACCTACTGAATTTCTGACTGAAATATATTTTAAGAAGTTGGTACCACCACTTAAAGTTCAATTGTACCTCCTGCTAACCTTAAACATCCGGCAGTTGATGCAACTACTAAAGCTCCAACAATTGCTCCTCCTAATGAACTTCCTGCTGGAAATAAATTCTTCTAGCGTTGCTACAGATCTTGTTCCAACTTCTGCTGCCTCTGAAATACGTTAAACATGTCTTTCTTATGATTTTCTCAAAAAATGTGAGCTTTTAGATAAAATAACTGATTGGTCTGCTTAATCAGAAAAATGTTTTCTGTCAGAAAAACATGTAATGACAGTTTTACTATGCTTTTTTGAGTGAAGTAGAGTAATATGTTTCGTTTAAATGTACTACAATTTATCCTCCATTTGAATACAGAGTCGTACCGACTCCCTTAGATTACAGCCCTGCGGGAGAGGTCGGATAAGAGAGAGCAGAGCAGCATCTTCTTCCGAGCGAAATGTCAAGAAGCAGGCGGTTAATTCTCAGCATTTACCGAGGCTGCATTCTGAGCCAACTATTCATTAGACGGGAGTACAAGTAGTGTTCCCTCTGCTATCCTAACGTTGTGCAAGCCCCCTCTCTGCCCCTCTTGCCGATTCACTTACTTCATTTTGCCATGCACGGAATCGATGACTCCACTCAGAGGAAAGGGGTTTGTAATGTGAACTATTTTCAGTATTAAGAAATGTGATGAGAATTTAAATATAGTGCGTGTGCTATTACAGAATACAATTTTAATTGCTGGATTTTCCTTTGAATATATCTTTGAATATATTCAGTTTTTGATATTATCTCAGACGTAAGAATATTTCCCGAATACCATCACGAATATTACGAGTTCTTAAATTCTAATATTTTAGAATACTATACAGAACCCATAATACGTATTCCGCAACGAATCGTTGTATTCTCACGCTCGGATGCGAAATCGCTTAAGATTTCGCGTAGAATCCCGCCACAAGATGAATCACAGACAATGCACGGAAACTAATTTTATTTTCCTTCAGCGGCAGCGTCACGACACTTTCTCCCACAAATATCGATGAAGTTAGAGGGAATAGTAGTACCAAAGGGGAATAACAATGTTCTAACAACGTAATACCCAAAGAAAGTTAAAAAAAAGAATCTTGAAAAACTCAAAAAACAATCCCGATCCCCCTATTAAGTAAAATAAGCCTTTAACAACGTTCCAATAACTTGATCCCTCTAGAAAGTAAACGTAATTATCTATCAATGCACGAACAACAACCTCGACCTCCTTAGAAGTGATAATAAGCCTCTAGCAACGCTGGAACAATAATCTCATCTCCTAGAATGAAATAAGAAGCCTGCAGCAAAGTACAAACAACAACCTGGACCCTATAAAAAATGAAAAAGATACTCTATCAATGCACAAACAATAACAACATCAACCTCGACCCCCTTAAAAGTAAAAATAAGCCTCTAGCAATGCTCAAAGAATAACTTTATCTTCCAGAATGAAATAAGAAGCAAAGCACAAACATCAAACTCGGCTCCCCTAGAAAATAGTAAAAATAAGCCTCTAGCAAAGCATAAACAACAACCTGGTGTCCCCCAAACAATAAAAATAATCTTCTGTCAACGCTCAAACAAGAACATCAACAAGAACATCAAACAAGAAATAAAAATAAGCGTCAGGAAATATTTTGAACAACCTCATCCCCTAGGAAGTAAAAATAAGCCTCCATCGAAGTTGAAGCAACAACTTTGCCCCCCTAAAGAATAAAAAAAGCCTCTAGTGAAGCTCAAACAACAACCTCATCAACTAGAGTGTAATAATAAGCCTCTAGAAAAGCACAAATACAACTTGACCCCCTCAGAAGCAGAAATAAGCCTCAAATAAACAACAACCTGGAACCCCTCAAAAAATAAAAATAATCCTCTATCAACGCTCGAACAGAGAACCTCGTTCCTGGCAAAGCACAAACAACTTGACCCCCTAGGAAGTAAAATAAGCCTCAGGCAATGTTTTGAACAATCTCATCCCCGAGAAAGTAAAAATAAGCCTCTAGTACGGTTTAAATAATATCATATACCTGAAAAGTAAAAGTAATGAATCACTGATAATGGAAGGAAACTAATTTTCCTTCAGCGACAGCGTCACGACACTTTCACCTATAAATATCAGAGCCAGCTAAACGTTTGATAATAATTTTATTATGGAAATTGCGATGGATAAAACCAGCTAAAATCTAAAATTGCGTGGGAAAGCAAAATTCACTGGACACTGAATTGTTCTTAACCGTTAATTAGGCCTTGAGTAAATAGAAGATGAAGGTAGAGTGGTGTAGTAGTATAGTACAATAGTATAGTGGTATAATCGTATAGTAGTACAGCTTTCATGAATCTTGAGAGAGCCTCTTCGTAGGATGCAAACGGAATAAAGATAAGCCTCGCGGGTTTTTTCCGCCAATCATAAACGGAGAAAAGCTGGATGTCACGAGCAGCTGGAGGAAGTTAGATAACAAGTTGATTATTGCTGAAGTTGCAGAAGATGACGTTTACTCTCACGATTGGCATCCGCAAAGTGAAAGTTCCCGATTACATGTCTCTTCTCATCTTTTCTCGTGGCAGGTTCACAACAGAACCTCGTGGATGGAGTTATAAATCTTGTATGATAAAAAAACTTATGGGAAAAGAATTAATCTTCTTTTGTTATAACTGACATTTTAAATTTAATTATGAGAATTCAGCATGCACATTTGCACAATCAAGTAAAAGTGATAAAGCTCTTAATTAAAATAAATCAAAGACGAAAAATTACAGCATAATATTATGTGTGAAGTGCAAGATAATAAATTATATAATTCTCTTGAAGATATGACGTGGAAGATAGTAATGAAGTTTGTATGCTTCTTTACGTGAATCTCTTTGGTGCATCTAATGCGTAAATCTTTGATAACAGCTCGAATCTCATAAATTATTGTCAATGTTTAATGCAATTGAACAATCCTCAAAGACCAACATCATTCTATAGTAGATATATAAAAATAAGCCACCAAAAACGCTCGAAAAACTATCTCACTCCCTTAGGATAAGTAAATAAGCCTCTACCGAAGTTCAAACAATTTGACATGCCTATGAAATAAAATAAGCTTTTAGAAACGCTCAAACAAGAACCTCGACCCCCTATTCGTAATAAAAGCCACCCGCAACGTTCAAATAACTTCATGCCCCTAAAGAGCAAAGATAAGCCTCTATAAAAACTCAAACAACAATCTCGACCCCCTTAAAAATAAAAATAAGCCTCTAACAATGCTAAAACAACAATCTCATCTTCTAGAACGAAAAAATAAGCCTCCTGCAAATAATAAACAACATCCTCGACCCCCTAAGAAAAAAGTATAAAATAAGTCTCTAGTAAAGCACAAATAGCAAGCTGTTACCCCTAAATATATAAATAATCATGAATCAACGCTCAAACAACAACCTCGTCCCCTAAAAAGGAATAATAAGCGTTTGAAAAGGCACAAACAACAACTTGACCCCCTAAAATAAAAAATAAGCCGAAGTTTAAACAACTTAGCCACCCTATGAAATAAAAATAAGTCTTTAGAAATGCTCAAACAAAAACCTCGACTCCATATCAATAAAAATAAGCCTCTATACAAATTAAATAACAACCTCGCCACTCTAGAAAATAAAAATAAGCCTCTAATATTCAAACAACACACTCATCCCCAAAAAATAAAAAATAAGCCTAGAAACGCTCAAAATACAAATTCCTCTAGGAACACTCAAGCAACAAACTCATTCCTAACCAAAGTAAAAATAAGTAGAGCAAAAGAAAGCAAAAGCAGAGCTCGAACAACCTCATCTGGCTCGTATCACATAAATCATTTTAAGTGATTGATGGAATTGATACAATTTGACTGAGAGCCAACAATTTAGTCTAATGAACGGGCGTTTGTTGGCGGCGAGTGAGAGTGGTGTTAATTTTTCAAATTGCAAAACGAAAGGAATCTTCGTTGAATGGGAGTGGTGTAGAACTCGAAGTTGGCTTGTTTCTTTGTGCTGTACGTACGTTCGGTCAGTGGTGACCTTGACTCAATGTCGCATGCTCGAAGAATGGTCTATGGGCAAGCTGCGTTACACGAATACGACCTTTCTGTACACGCACGGGCACATACTGGATGCACGTCTCCTACGAGTATAAGCCACTGCACGCCACTGAAGAAGAAAGGGAAACGATTTCTTGTCCGATACCGATCGGAATGGCATTGAGAAAGTGCGGAAATCAAGAGGAATATCAGGATTGAATGTATTCAATGTCGTTAGAGTAAATGGTACTTTCAGCGAACTGCAACCAACTCGTCCGGACCTTAGTTGACTTTCAAGAACTTGAATCCAAGAGTGCCATTGACATCGTTGAATTGAGTGAAGATTTTTTTAACAACTCTTTAAGGCTTTCTCAAGTGAAATAAAGAGAAGCAAATAACTTTATTATCTGGAATGATAGCTGGGTGATAATAAATTTCCTGCAGAATATTTCCAGCTTTATTTGTAATCTGGAGCGAAGGAAGATTTTTGTAATTTAAAAATGATATATCCACTTAAGGAAGCTGTCTCCTTTGCTTATGAGGCCTCTATATTCCCATTATGGCTCATAAAAATAAATTATCTGGACTTCCCCCCACCTTCCCACTCATTTCTCAGCGCACAAATTATCCCTAATTCGCGCCTTGATTATTTCTAGACATTCCGTGTCCATGGAAATTCCCTTTTGCCGGTTAAGTGCTGAAATTAGTCGCGTCTAAGATACCTCATGGTGTCTTGGCGTAGGATGGACGTCCGTGTCTCTTCCCGTGTAATTTCGCGTATGTTAATGCGAGCGGTGTGAGATGTGTCCTCGGAGGCAGCGTGGTATAACGAATCGCGTCCTTACGACGGTGTCTACGCTAATTCTCTAAGTACCAGCATGTCAGTCTTGCATCTAAAGTGTGTAAAAGGCATGTCGCATGCTTTGAGGTTAGGTTTCCGGGTGTCAATGACAGATTCGTCAAGGAAGTTGTTGTTGATTCTCAAGATGCAGTTTGCAGAGTGCGCAAAATATTTATCTTGTCACAACAACAACAGCATCATCATAATCATCATCAACGTTTTAAAATGTGAAAAAAAGTCACTTCGTAATCGTACAAAGCGTTCTCGACGCCCTAGTAATGTAAAAAATAAGCCTCACAACAATGCTCAAACAACACAATATCTTTCGCAATGTAAAACGTAATTCTTCTTGCAACGCTCAAAAACCTCCTGTCCATATAATTTAAAAATAAGCCTCCAACAAAGTACATACAACCTGTGAAGTAAAAATAAGCCAAAACGTAAACAACAATCTGGAATCATCTAAAATAATTAAAAATAAGTCACTAGAAAAGCACAAACAACAACCTAGACCCTCTAAAAACTAAAAATAAGCATTGAGCATTTTTCTGATAACCACATCGACCATAATGTAAAAATAAGCCTTCAGTAAAGCACAAACAACAACTTAATCCACTTGGAAGTAAAAATAAGGCGCAGACAACGTCTCAATAACCTTATCTACTAGAAAGTAAAAATTAGCCTCTACAGAAGCTGAAACAACAAGTTGGCCCGGGCTGTGAAGTAAAAATAAGCCTTTAGAAACGCTCAAACAACAATCTCATCCTCTAGAACATAATAATAAGCCTGCACCTATGTAAAAACAACAATTTCGACCAACTAAAAAATAAGCCAAGAAACAATAATCTCATCCCCTAGAAAGTAAAAATAAGCCTCCATCGAAGTTGGAGCAACAACTTGGCCCCCCTAAAGAATAAAAATAAGCCTCTAGTGAAGCTCAAACAACAACCTCATCAACTAGAGTGTAATAATAAGCCTCTAGAAAAGCACAAGTACAACTTGACCCCCTCAGAAGTAGAAATAAGCCTCAAACGGACAACAACCTCGAGCCCCCCTAAAAAATAAAAATAATCCTCTATCAACGCTCAAACAGAGAACCTCGTCCCTGACAAAGGACAAACAACTTGACCCCGTAGGAAGTAAAAATATATCTCAGGCAACGTTTGAACAACCTCATCCCCCAGAAAGTAAAAATAAGCCTCTAGCGAAGTTTAAACAACAACTTAGTCCCCCTATGAAGTAAAAATAAGCCTCAAACAAACAACAACCTGGAGCCCTCCCAAAAATAAAAATAATACTCTATCAACGCTCAAACAGAGAACCTCGTCCCCTAGAAAGTAAAAATAAGCCTCTAGCGAAGTTTAAACAACAAATTAGTCCCCCTATGAAGTAAAAATAAGCCTCTAGCAAAGCACAATCAGAAGCAATTTGCTGTAAAAAGATCTTATTGCAGTATCAGTTGGCTGCAGAGTTTTAACTGTTTATCTCTTAATCTTAGATCTGAGAAAAAATATAATCGCGAGTTAAACTTAAGCTCCTGTAAAAATGCATTCTTCGTTAATTGCTTATTTCTAAAAATTAGTGGGTTGGAAAGAACCTGAGTAGAATAATTCATCAGCCAAAGTCGAAAGAAACTCAACTGACTCAACATTAACAAAAGTTATTTCTTGGCACAAAATCTATCATATCGTGAGAACCAAGTTGTCGATAAGTTCACGAGGAGACTACGAATCATATTAATAGGTGGTATCTAGTCAATCTAGTATCTATACCTGCCCACGCAATTCTGTCTCGCATCAAGAGTTGAACATTAACGCGCTTCCAGAATGAGATTTCAGGGTATACTTCGAATTTACGATCACTTGCGTCTGTAATAATGATTCGCTCCCACAATCTGAAATGAAGAAAATAGTATTGTTCAATATTATTCTGTTCAGATTGCGAGCGGCCATATAATTTTTCGGAAAATTTATTCTGTAGCATGTAAACTTCCCTGAAGGCTTTTCAAGTCTGCTTTGTTCTTAAAGAATCTAAATTCTAGAATATTCAATTTATATATATATATATATATATATATATATAATTAAACTCTGTAATTGAAATGTTTTGATAATCAATAAAGCGAAGTAAGAAACATTTTATCAGAGTCTTGAGAAATATGCAGATTCCTATTGAGCTAATGAATCTTATAGTATACATCCTTTTTAATGAATTCATTGGCATTGCCAGGACTCTTATCTTTCCACTCGAAACTAATCTGAAGAAAAATGATTTCCGCGAAACGGAATCGCAGATCGAGAGACTGTGCATAAATCCCTGAGGCTGGCTCTTCGTTTTCTATTCTCCGAAACCAATAAACGCTCTTATTGAGCTCTTTATGCATTCAATGCGAGTATCGCTCACGGGTCTTCGCAAAGTCAATTGCACAGCCAGAGCGCTTCCTCGATTATCCAAGAAGAGTCGCTGCGATTAAATCGGATTGCAACAATTAATTGCCCTCTCACACTGTGCACCAAGCACTTTAGGGATGAAAGCGACTGTCAGTGTATTATTACCTACAATGAACCGCGCCCCTCGACACCACCTATTTGCATAGTATCCAAACTGATTCAATGGTAGAAAGAGAAATAGTGCTGAAAAAATTGACCGGAAATACCTCAGGGTATTAAAATACTCCTTTACAGCAATCTACTTCTTTTAGATGATTTAGTTACCTGTTACAGTTCACTTGTTACCTTTACAGTTTACAGTTCTTGTATTTACTGTCATCGTCAGGGTCTTCCTACAATTTCGTAATCGTAACCCTTATATTTTATAAGCAGAAGAAACTATTACAAATTCTATGGGGATGAAGTTGTAGGAGTGTTGATAAAGCCTTATTTTTAATTTTAGGGGCATGAAGTTATTCTGGGTTATCAAAGGCTTATTTATACTTCACAGAGGGGCAAGATTATTGTTAGATGTTTATTTTTACTTTGTTGGGGGATGAGGTTGTTAGAACATTGCTAGAAGCTTATTTTAGAGTGTCGAGATTGCTGTTTGAGCAATGCCGGAGGCTTATTTTTACTTTTAGAGGGGTCGAGGTTGTTGTTTGTAATTTAAACAGGCTTATTATGACTTTCTAGAGGATGAGGTAGTTTAACGTCGCTATAGGCTTATTTTTACTTCATAGGGGGTCGAAATCGTTGCTTGAGCAACGCCGGAGGCTTATTTTTACTTTTAGAGGGGTCAAGGTTGTTGTTTGTGTTTTAATACAGGCTTATTATGACTTTCTAGAAGATGAGGTTGTCCTAGCATTTTAGAGGCTTATTTTTACTTCATAAGGGGGTCGGAATTGTTGTTTGAGCAATGCCGGGGGCTTATTTTTACTTTTAGAGGGGTAAAGGTTGTTGCTTGTGTTTTAATACAGGCTTATTGTGACTTTCTAGGGGATGAGGCTGTTGAACGTTGCTAGAGTCTTATTTTTACTTCATAGGGGGTCAGAATTGTTGTGTGAGCATTTCTGGAGGCTTATTTTTGTTTAACAGGGGGTCAAGGTTGTTGCTTGAGCCTCCCCAGAAGCTTTTTTGTTTCATTTTAGCAGGACGAGGTTGTTAAAGCATTGTTAGGATGATGAGATTTTTCTACAAGTTCAACTAGATCTTTCTATGCCATCCTTACAAAAAATTATTGTAATTCGTTAAATTTACCGTTATAAAAAATATTCTACATATTTCTAACGGTAACGTCGATTTTACACACTTCGCCCGAAAGAGTAGAATTTTTACTCATCCACTAAATAATCCTGTCAGTTTTGCACACTTCTTCTGCAAACAATACATCATTAGTCGTGAGCATATATTAGGATCCGAGCGGCGTTTTTACGGGAGCGCTCGCACGATTCGGAAGATAATAGTCCTGCTTAAGAACCCTCTCAGACCTACGCATTTGCTCCGGTAACAATGAGGCTTAGGAGCTATAAATTGCCACAACCGAAATAGGAATAGGGGATCCCTTAAATTGGCTAGCTGGACCTTCAT
The DNA here is from genome assembly GCA_904066015.1 of Synergus gifuensis. Classification (NCBI taxonomy): domain Eukaryota; kingdom Metazoa; phylum Arthropoda; class Insecta; order Hymenoptera; family Cynipidae; genus Synergus; species Synergus gifuensis. The sequence continues at coordinate 1,134,564 of CAJFCO010000117.1, forward strand.
TAGACATTCGGTAGATGTGTCTGGCAGATACCAATACCGACTCAAACTATAGATCTCTGGTGACCAATTAGGACCCTCTAAGTTTGCAATGCATAGCCCAAGGTTGCAAAGCATAGTCTCGAGAATCAAGAATTATTTATTTTATAATATTATATTATATTGCAAGAATAATATCCAAAACTTGGAAGGGTTGGAGAATCTCCAGGAGTCAATAGCTTTCGATACGAATACGTTTCGACCTGTATGGTAAAAATCACTATACGCATCAGAATGGGCTATTTATAACACGAATCAACATTATATCTCTATTTGATTCAGTCTGGTGTGTTATTACTCCACTGATGTGAATCTATTTGCCAGTGGCATTGGCAATCGATCGATACAAGAGCGCCAGTCCCATTTGTTGTCCTTTGGAGGTGGGACCCATTGTTCGCCAATACTGTACTTTTACTGTACCCACTTGAACGAGTATCAGGTGTCGTTTCTCCGTTAGCATGTGTTAGGTGTATTACGCTCCTTTGTTTCTTAAATAGATGGACCCTATTGTTCTTTTCTACTTGGGCATTAAGACCTAATTACTTCACCTTCCATTGTCTAACGACCATATTTCACTTTACGATCGTTCCCGAGTCTCCTATATTTTTATTGCGAAGGATGGAAAACTTTAATTGATTCTATAGTCAATATGAGAATGATTGTTTAGTCGAGAATGTTGACGAAAGTCTTAAAAATGTTGATTCTATTGGTATGAAATCCGAATAAAAAAAACTCGAATAACTTCAACATAAATTGTCAGAATTATCTGGAATTCTCTGAAGTCTTGGAAAACGTATAATAAAATTCCATTTCGATAAAAGCCTAGTAATTCGAATAAATCATACTATTGGCATTTGAAGGGAAAAACTGAATCTAATTGGTATCGAAATTCAAAACTAATTGGATAAATAACAGGTTTGAGATCAAGTTTCCTCAAACGAAGAACGAGGAAGACGAAAGACGTCGCCCGCAGGTCCGCATTTCATTAATGATTGAATCAATCATCACCTTCATTTATATGTGGATATTATAATAGTTTGAACAGATAATTATTTAGTTCGATGCCAATTAACGTCAACATCTTCCTCATTATTAGAGTATCATGAAAGTGATTGATATCCTGTTCTGGCTGACTAATTTGGAGACTTTGAGTGCCTATAAATACCTAAAAAAAAAAGATTAGAATATCTTCTTTACCTAATGTTGATTCTGGAAGCATTTTTACACTTTATCGCTGAATCCAGACTAGGGCCGGAAGAATTTTCTATAGAGCACTTTCGGTTTAAAAATAGGTAATAAGGAAGCGAGGGAGCCACCTAGTTTGCGCAAATCTCCGTAACGGGAAAAGGAGACAAGAACGAGACTGAAAGGTGCTGGTTTAAACGAATGTTTCCGTGTAAGAAAAACAATTGCTAATTATATGTCTCGTTAACGATGCTAAATTGTAATTACAACTTCGTGTAACTATAGTTTCTGTAGGTTTACGTCGATAGAAGGCATACAAGTGAAGTCATGAACTTTCAAATCTTTCCGAAACAAGAAAACTTTCTTTAAGTCTGTGGCTCACCGGAAATATTTATTATATAGTTTTCCGTTCGTAAACTGCTTGAAATATAAAAAGTTAGAATTGAATGAAGCATTATTTTACAAGATGCTTCATTTAATTCTAACTTTTAACATTTCTAACTTTTTATATTTATTTGTGATAAAATGAAGGACATCAAATGTAAAGGGAAATATGGGAAAAGAAGTTTAAAAAATGTAAAAAACTGAGTTAGCTCAATAAAGAATAAATGAATTCGGGAATTCACATTAAGAAGAATGAACTTTACTAAGAGCTTATTTTTACTTCATAAGGGGTCGAGGTTGCTGTGTGAGCAGTGCCGGAGGCTTATTTTTACTTTTAGAGAGATCGAGGTTGTTGTTTGTGCTTTAATAAAAGCTTATTATTATGATTTTCTAGGGGATGAGGTTGTTGAACGTTGCTAAAGGCTTATTTTTTACTTCATAGGAGGTCGGAATTGTTGTTTGAGCATTGCTGGAGGCTTATTTTTACTTTTCAAGGGTTCGAGGATGTTTTTTTGAGCTGCTAAATGTTAATATTTCTTTCTAGGGGGATGAGGTTATTGTAGCGTTTCTAGAGGCTTATTTTTACTTCATAGGGCGTCGGAATTGTTGTTTGAGCAATTCCGAAGGCTTATTTTTACTTTTAGAGGGGTCGAGGTTGTTTTTTGCGATTTAATACAGACTTATTGTGACTTTTTAGGGGAAGAGGTTGTTGATCATTGCTAGAGGTTTATATTTACTTCATAGAGGGTCGGAATTGTTGTTTGAGCATTGCTGTAAGTTTATTTGTACTTTTCAAGGGTTCGAGGTTGTTTTTTTGAGCTATTAAATGTTAATATTTGTTCCTAGGGGGATGAGGTTGTTTTAACGTTACTTGAGGATTATTTTTTCCTTCATAGGGGGTCGGAATTGTTGTTTGAGCAATGCCGAAGGCGTATTTTTACTTTTCAAGGGTTCGAGGTTGTTTTTTTGAGCTGGTAAATGTTAATATTTCTTTCTATAGGGGGATGAGGTTATGGTAGCGTTGCTAGAGGCTTATTTTTACTTCATAGGGGGTCGGAATTGTTGTTTGAGCAATGCGGAAGGCTTATTTTTACTTTTAGAGGGGTCGTGGTTGTTTCTTGTGCCTTAATACAGACTTATTGTGACTTTTTAGGGGAAGAGGTTGTTGATCGTTGCTAGAGGCTTATTTTTACTTCATAGGGGTCGGAATTGTTGTTAGAACATTGCTGTAAGCTTATTTTTACTTTTCAAGGGTTCGAGGTTGTTTTTTTGAGCTTTTAAATGTTAATATTTCTTTCTATGGGGATGAGGTTGTTGTAACGTTGCTAGGGGCTTATTTTTACTTCATAGGGGATCAAGATTATTGTAGAACGTTGCTGGAAGCTTATTTTTATTTCAGAAACTTTCTTTAAGTCTGTTACTTCCCAAAAAGTACATACAATTCTTATGAATTTTCTTAATTCTATATAATAGTATAGTTTTTCTTCTCTAAAGTTCGCAAGCTGGTTGAAGCATTATATAAAAAGTTAGAATTAAATGCAGCGTCTTGTAAAATAAGATGTGATAAAATAAAGGGTATTAAATGTAAGCGAAAATAGAAAAGGAAGATTAAAAAATTATTTAATTAAAGGGACGTGAAATATGAAATTAGCTGAAGTGAAATGTGATGTAATAAACTGAGTTAATCCAATAAAGTTTAAATGAAGTAAAATTTTATTGAATATAATTGAACGAGATAAAAAGCGGTGCGCTCCGACCTAAGAAGTTCAGGAATTCAAATTAAGAAGCATGAAGTGCACATTATAATGAAATTACACTATCATTGAAGTTATATTAAAACTAAACGAAATTAAATAAAGTGAAATGAAGTGAAATTATCTAAACTGGAGGAAAATTAAAGTTTTAAATAAATGAATGAGGCTATAAAAATTGAGAGAGAATAAAAAATTGGCGGAATATCGTTAAAAATGTGAAGAGAGAAGAGAGTGAGAGAGAGAGAGAAAGAGAGCCGAACCGTGACGGATACCTTAATTGACCTCTTTTTCGATATTAAAAAAAAATTTCTCATATTTTCGAGAGGCTCCTGCACTAAAAATAATTCGGTTTCCAGAAAAGAGGCTCTCCACAAAATTATCGGCTTCTAGAGCCCCAAGGGTACATAACAAGGCGCTAGATAACTAGTAAATTGCTCATAGTCGTAAATCATTTCCACTTTTGGTCGGATTTGCTGATTTAGCTGGCCTCTACTAAGAGGATTAAATTCGTCAGGGCTGGTGGTGGTGATTACTCAGATCGATTTGTACTATTATGGATAGGTCGGGCCGTCGCATTAGCTTTTGTATGCAAAATAAAAGGACGGGTGACCCATCTGCCCACAAGAAAAATAAACAAAGCTTCGCGAAAATATGAGACTTAACTTTTTGTTCGCATCGCCATTCTGCGCACTAATGTCGCCTCACTTGTCTGATTCCTCTTTTGCAGAGAAAAAAGTCCCCTGAAAAACATGTGATATGTGATAAATTTAATCCTTAGCTGGTAAGGATTAGATCAAAAGCGAGAGAACAAGTAGAGAGTGAAAAAAAAGAAAAATGGTGGAAAAAAGGAATCGCTGACATTAGTAAATCCTACCTTGACTTTCATGGATGTCCTTGACAACAAATTCCTTGCGTTAACAACAAATTCTTTTTTGCTCGCTTTGAAAGATTTTTTTACTTTCTCTCTTAAATCTGATGGTACTTTATTGAAGAGTCACGCTTGAGAGCCGGAGATTGGTTTGGGTCCAGAATTTTATTCTCGTTTAAGGGCCTGCTTCTTCTTCAAGTGGCGGCATGGGTGTATAATAGGGTCCGCGTCTGGCCCTTCGGGCTACTCTACTCTAGTTTGCCCCATCAAAAATTCCTCGAGGTTCATGGATTCTTCGATCCTTGACGTAACAGCGACGACCGGCTTTTATAGTCTTCCGCCAGTCCGCCTAAGGGGCCTCCTGTCCCGGGGAAGCAAAATTCCATCGAAGGTATTGCACGTATAAACGATAATGAGATTACTTATGCCGCAAATAGGTTCCCTCAGCGATGCTTTATAATGAAACCACGTTCGGTTCCGATCAATAACGGGACTTAATTGTTTCAGTGCCCCCAGCTTCATTCACTTCCTACTTTTTCCAATCTTCCCCCAAATCAATGTAATAATACATTTAGTTGCAGGCTGGATAGTTGCAACCAGTCGCTATCCTTTTCTTAATTGTTCTCTCCTTTTCTACGACCTAATCATCTGTAAAGACTTTTAACTGATCAGATTGTATCAACGACAGATGATGTTATTATTCACTATTATTTAATTCTTGTGTAATCCACCGAGACGTTGTTTACGATCAGACTCGGTTGCCTCACCTTCACTACCTAATGATTTTCTAGTCAATTCATCATTTCTTTTAATTCGCACATACTAGAAAATTAGCTCTGACCCGTAGCAATTGCTCCTTAGTAAGAGTTTATTTTCCCTATGAAAAGGTAAGGCAGGACCGCCCACGAAGATCTCGTGCGTGATAATAATTGTTTTCAACTGAATAAACTTTTCGTGATGATGTTCGTGAGAATAAGACTTTTATCTTGTGCTGACAAAGTGATCATGGACTCAGAATGCATCTCCACTGATATGGCGCATGCAACAACATCCGCTAGTACTGTGTAATAAGCAGGTACGTGACCTAGAGTCAAGGTCACGTACAACGTGCGTGCGAGTCTGGTATGCGTAATACCAGGTCTACCGTCCAAGTACCTGTTTCCCGCGCAATTTTTACCGCCGCTCTTCTAAGAAGAGTGGCGGGAGTTAGCGTAGGACTGCTGCTTTCTTTTAGATTCTTGGTGCACTCGATCTTTTTGCAGAGCTGCATTGTTTCTATTCGTCGCCCCTGACTTGGGTCAAGGAAGAGTGCACTTAACCTTTTGGGTTAAGGCGATTTTAGCGCGTGTCCCTGATTACGGTGCACTTTGTGCTTGCCTGCTGGCCCTAATAGCGCTCGGTCGCGTTCCACTCCATGGAATGCTTCTACCTGTCCAGGAAGTGCTTGTTTGTATGCTTTCTAGTCGTGAAAGCAAACCCTTATTATCATCCTTGTCTTTGTCCTACGCCTCACTTGCTTGCGAGAAACACCTAGTTGTTGTTCTTATAGGAAGTTCTGTTATGTTTCTGTCTTGCTTCCCTTTGCTTGAGATTCTTCTTTCTAGAACGCTCTTTTCTACTAATGGGTTTACATCGCGGGATTTGGGTTTCCCTCAGGTATAATTAGATTATAGTAAAACTTTTTGTGAGGGTGTCAAATTGGAGGGTAGTAAAAAACAGACGTATTGGAGGATTGACTCCTTCTAAAACATCCACTGCATCATTGAGCCTTGATCTTATACCAAGGGCTTAACTAGAGTAAATCGTGAAAGAGTAGCGTAAGGTTAGGTATCGAAAAAAGCATAAAAGCAGGGCTGCAAATATTTCTGATTCAGAATTAATTCTAGAAATGTTGGCAGCCCTGCTTTTACGCTTCTTTCGATACCTAACCTTACGCTACTCTTTCACTATCGTAGATTTAATGATTAAAGCACGAGTTGTTCAAAAAGTGGCTAGCAGCTTTCTAGCCACTTAACTTTAAACACTAATAATTTACATTAAGAGTGGAATGCGAAGAGAGTTGTTCGAATGAAGTTTGTTATTTACATTTATAGTTGAAGCTTTCAACGCGAGCAATATATCGGCGAATGTTTATTGTCAGCCGATTTTATCTCGTCAGTCAACGACATCTTACTTAAGGGAGCCAATTAAGGCAAAAGTTAGCCAACGCCAAAGCTATCCACTTCGCTATTATGTTTATGAAAAGGACCTCTTGTCTCGCAATCTCGTTTTTTTCTTCTCTTCCACGCATAAAGATTCTTGTAAAGAGTCTCTTCCTCTTTTATACACTCTCTCAGAAACGGTTCCTCGTGTGAACCGTAACGCGTGAAGCTGTGCAGAGAAACTTATAGCGAATAAACGAATTAACGGATCACTCGGCTTATCATCTCTAACCCAGTTCCCAAGAACCTCTACGAGTTTAATTCCCGAATTTATGGTAAAAAACTGTGCAGAAACTCTGGCCCAAATCTCGCACGAGATTTCCTCTTTATTGGAGAACAATGCGGAAAAGGTAAAAGGAGTCCGAATTAGGCAAGAATTTATTTAACGCATTTTTTAAGTACGTGACGTATTCTTTTATTATTCTCGAATCCGAGACAAATTGTTTCTCTTTATTCTCATTTGTTCTGAAATGTTTTGGAATTGAATTGATATTATTCCAGAAGATTCTAGCATTGGGAACAGTTCCAGTCTATTGAAAGTGCCGCTTTTCTGACCTCTATAGCTCGTTTTTCAACGTACAATAGGAGAGTGACGTAAGAGAAGAAAACCCGTTGACATAATGCCTTTTATGTGTATAGCTTTGCATGACAGTATTTGCACTGTTGGAATTGTCGGTCACATTGTGGTGATCATGTTATTACGTCAATCGCACCTGCCATAGACAAGCGGCTCTCATTATCGCTATTTTTAACCATGTAACCTGTGCGGTTTTCTCAAGACTCTCCGTTAATGCGCTTAGTAAAATATACCCGTTTGAATTTGTACTCCAGGATATGAAAATGGCATTTATTTTTGTACGTCTGAAATCAAAAGAACATAAGGAAAGACAGTGCAAGGTCTGGTCAAGAATTATGAAACAATGACGTGTTGTCGACAATCCACGGCCTTAAATACTCCAGCTTTTTTTGGTTCATTATATGGTTAATATCGACCAAGGTCCAACAAGGTTTGCCAAACCGGAAATGACGCGACTCAGGATGACGCGCAATTTAGAAGTCTATTAATTCTATTCATACCAACATGATCAGATACGAAATTGATTAATGTGCAATCGTAAAAATTTATTTGGTGTGTCTGGTACGTTATTAAGGGCATTAGATCCAAATTCTAACGTAAAAATTAAATGGATCAAACATTTAAATTATGGATCTGCGAATTTATAATATTTTTTAACAAATTATGGATCAGCGAATTTTAAACACATTTAAAAGAATTTCAGCTGCTTTCTTTTATTCTGAAGATATATTAGATTGAGCAAAAGAGCTTGCTGACGCAAAAATTCTGTTCCCCATCAACGGCAGTTTTGCATAAATCATTCGTCACACCTGTCGACTGGCGAAATTGCAACTCGGAGTTCCTGCTCGAGGACGAAAAGGGAACGAGTCTCAGAATGAAGAATTCCCCGCGAAGATTATTAGGGTCGAATTGGTTTGAAAAATTGACAGCCCCAGCGGAAAAGCGTAAGCACATGCGGGTTTTGCATACCTGCATTAACCAGTACACATGTGTGTACATAATATGTGGGCGTTATCGATCGGGCCCCAAGGGGCCTTGGCACTTTTACAGCAACCATTACTCGAAGCATATTTCGTTCGACGTATTTAGAGTGTCGTTGATAAACGATACAGTTATATTAATGTCGCGGCATTTAAAGATGGCCGCGATCAAAGGCTACGCAATCTTCGCTCTTTTGCATCTCGATGCGCAAATTATTGGCGTAACGAGAAAAATATGGATTACCTTTAACCAGATGACATCAATCTCCAACGAAGAAGAGGCAAAAAAATTATAAATAGATGACCTCTTCTTGGATCTTTACATTTTTCAAGAGTAAATACTATATTATGAAAGCAACTCCTTTTCGTATGAATATGATACATAATATTTGAGCACTCCCTTACATAATGATTACGCAGGCAAAATAATGTCCAAGAACAGTCGAGGTAAGTCGAGGCGATGACTCAGTATGTTCACTCAGAGACTCAGACGTGACTCCACTTCCTTTTACTTCTACAAGACATTTCGATTAGAGCCTGATGTCTTCATTTTATTTAATTGTCCTGATATAATAATTAATTCCTATTGTTTTCTCTCGACATGAGGTAAATCTGCACATCAATCATTTCTACACTTAATACCAAGTAATACACTTAAGCACCAGATGAAAAAGAATTCCATCTACTAATAAAACATATACCGAGATAACAACCTCTTGCATCAACATACTCTCGAGCCGCTTATTTTCCTTAGATCAGTATTTACATATCAGAATTAGCGTACCCTCTAGACTCAGAAGATATGAAACATAACTTGCACTGCGAGCAGTACGTAATCCGAAGAGCGATTAGTTTACTTAGCACTTGTAGTCTGCTGGTAAACGGCAGTCGTTACGTTCCTCGAGTGCCGCAGAAAACTGCTCAACGCAATCTAATCGCTCTTGAGGTTAACTCGCCAAGTGCACAGTACATATAAATTCCCTGGTACGTAAATGTACGAGATAATTACTTGAATTCAAGTATAATTCTAAGGACCTTTCAACCCCCGTACATCTCAGGACATTTCTAGTATAAAGGACTTTAATTCCATCCCTTTAAGTCACGCCCCTTGCGCACGATTTAGTGAAACACCTTATGGATCACCTTATTTCTTCTTACAAACGAGCGAATTTTATACATTTTTAGACAAATTATGGATCAGCGAATTTTAAAATATATTGATCTCAGAACCGGGTGTCTTTGGACCTTTTCGTGTGCCTTCGAACCTCTTCTTTAGGCCTCTTCGAGTGCATGGTCTTATTCCACGGTCGTATACTACACAGGTCTGGGGAATCTCGTGGTGGGGGAAGTTTCCTTATTGAAGCTTCCGATTAATTCCAAAAATTACCACTAGTGATGTAATAGTAGAGTAGTTGGCATGAAAGATGAAAGATTCTCACTTTAAGGATAACGTTTAACGTGTTTACGTTAAACGTTAAATTTTCAAACTCTTTACTACTCTACTAGTGCGCCGTGTCGCGCAGTGGCAGAATCGCGAAACTTTTTGGCTTACGTAAGGGAACTTCCCTTATCATGAGAGTCCCCGGACCTGTGTATACGACCGTGTCCTATTCTAAAAAGATCATACACATCGTATATCAAAATATCTCGAAATGCGTGGACTCATTCCTTATTGGTCAATACAGGTGACGCGCTAACGCGGGAAAATTTGAAAAAAATAGGAATCAACTCCGCGCGCTATAGCGCGCGTTCCGGCTCGTAACTAGAACCGACCGTTGGAGTGGGGAGAGTAACTGAAAGATTTCAGTGAATAAATATTACGGTAATCCAGAGTCAAATGTATTAGAATAAATCTTAACGCGAAAAACAGTTAAGGCAGACTGAAGTATTGATTAACCCGACGATATTTACTGTTCTTTCCGTAATTCCTGAAATAGTAATCCGGCATAAGAAGTAGAGCCTGACATAGCGTATCTGAGAGTACATCTTTCGCAGCATTGATTCATAGTATTTCCCACGAACGGTTCTCGGTACCAGGATGGATATACGCAAGATGTTTTCAAATAAATCCACGCGAACGATAATTATTATCCGGCAATAGTTCACGAGCGACGTGGCCCGTTCGCGCTTGTATGAATCCTAAAGAAGAGCGCGATATCTCGAGGCGAGTTAAAATGGGTGAAAAATGTGGATTCTCACGTTACTCAATCATAGCGCGTGTCGTCGCACTTGACCCGGGTTGTTGGTAAACATAATATCTGCACGCACACAGGGTTAACGTTGACTAGTGCGTGCGTGCATGCGTGATGCTTCGTTTACGCGCAAACAGACGCATTTACTTTATGTTTATCCCCCTCGCAGTAATGCATGTAGGTACAGCTCACGCGTTCCCAGCTCGTAACGCATGGAGCGTTCTGCAACGCTCGGTTGCGCAACACCACGAACTCTTCCTGAATGCATCTGACGTAACGCTTATCTGAGGTGCATTGCACGTACGTAATGCCCCAAGAAGATCCTGGCAGGATAACAGGGAGTACACGCGTCCCGTACACGGCGATGAACATTATCCCGATCTCGGTCGCGCGAACCGACTTCCGTCTCCGTGGACCGCGAATTCTTCTATCATCAGGGCCAGTGGCGTTCATTGCATTGTTCTGCCCGATTCCAGTTCGAGTCGTGCAAACCACGTCAAATCGAAATTAAACATTACTGAGACTATTATTCGTGGAATAGAGATAAATACTTTTCAATATTTTGTTAGAATTGTATTGGGCAAAACGCAAGCTTGAGGAACAGCGGCAGGAGTAGAAGAATCAGAAGCATCATCAGGAGCAGAAGTAAATAAAAAACCGTATAAATAGCAGTAGGAGAAATTATCAGCAGGAGGAAATGCAGAAGCAGATGCAAAAGCAGAATCAGCAGCAGAAGCTGAAATTGTAGCAGAAGATTTAAAAAAGAATAAAAGGATTAGACTTGAACAGTTTAAACGTTAAATATGCAAGTATTTCTGAGAAGCAAAGTTTATAATACTGATAGTGATTACGATTGTAGTTAAAACCATATTCATAATAATGAGACGTAATTCCTAAAAATGGTTGATCACAAATAATGATTTGCAGCTTAAAGTTTTGCTGCACTTCAGATATGAGGTGCAACTATTTAGATCTAATGTATCTTGAAATAATGTCGATAGAATTACGAAACTGAAATAGCAGTAGTAGGATTTGCGATCTGGATCAAGAGAGGAAAGGTTCTAAAGATCTGAAATCGCGATAAGAAGGCACGTTTACGTACCTTTGGACTGTTGGTGCAGAAGCAGGTGAGCAAGGAGTGCCACTTTAAGGTGTCGCCTGAGATGGCGTAATCGCTTCAAAATAGAAAACAACCAGTCTTATCGACACACCAGGAAGAGAATAAAACGAGACGTTTGCCCGTCTCTATATCTTGAAATACATTTCCGTGTAAATATGAAAACTGGGAAGCGTCGATTCTTAACTGATGAAAAATGCTCTTTCTCTCAAGTTATCTCCCAACTGGAGAAATAATACTCGATCTAATATACACAATTTATATGAGAAATCATGCAAGCTTTCTACAGGAGCTATTTCTCGATAAGGATCCGCTTTTCAAATTTAGGTGTCGTGTTATTTTAAGTCAGGTGTAATTCAGTGGAAGGTTTTTGGTATAAATCTCTTTCGTTCTAGGTTTAGGTTTCAAATTCTGGACCTCTTAAGATCCTCATAACTTAATATCCGAAAGGTCAAAGTGAACCAGTTTGTTACGTTAAAGCCAGTAGACTTTTACTTGTTAATACGAATTTTTGATCGCTTTAGATCAAATTTGCAAATGTCACTCGAGCTTGACCGAGGCTGCTGGGTTGGGCAAGGATCTTGATTATATATAGAATTATAAATATATAGTATATAGGATGGTGCGATTGTGTACGGTCCTTGATCCTGGTGCATCGAGATCTTGGTGACTTGGAGGCATTTGCATTTTCACCGTGTGCATTCTAAACGCGGAGCTCGCATCTGGCACGTGGTTGCATAACGCGCCAAGCGTATGATGGATTATGCAATGCAGGCATTGTATGTACCTACGTGCCTAGCTGGTTCGCGCGATGTACCTACATGCGAATAACGCCAGTGTGTCGCAGTCAATAACCATCGTTACTTCCATTTCCTGGCAAAGCCTTGGGGAGGTCTCGGCTCGCCTGCCTTTTCGGAGAAAAAGTCCCTTGTTGCGACGCAGAAACAATCCCTGGTCCATAATAAATTCGTAATTTCTTGCTTCAACATTGGTTCATTAATAATTTATGAGCTAAGCTTCTTCCGAGCCTACTTGCAACGTACATGCCCAAGTACGCAATCAGCAGATTCTTGCCATTGGGATTAGAAAACCTGGAATTTCATCTTAACACGGCCCTACAACTTATTGTTGCATGCCCTTATCACTTATCATTTTCGAGATAAATAAAGCATTTTCTTGCTTATAATTGTTGTCAATTAGTGTATATAATGCAAAACTTATTTTTTACCCATTTCTTAAAAATCAGCTGACAGCACTGGAAGTCGCCATCTTAACAAATTAATGAACCCAAACTGGCATAGGTGGCGCTGACCTGAATTGTATTATTTGTTATTTTCTGTGAAGCTGCATGATGATTTGAAGAAATTCGCAGCATTAATTAACATGGGATAAAACTTGACTCGAATAAACTGGTTCAATTTGACCTTTCGGATAAGATATAGTCTGAAGGCCTCCAGTTTTTGGATTCCCCGGCAGAAACGAGATTTATGGCGAAGGCCTTTCAGTAAAAATTGTGCTCGCACTGTCCCGAGAGAATTTACACAAGTCGTGACATTTTCAAATGTCTTCGGTGTCAATTTTGAGAGGCAATTAACACGTTGCTATGTCTCGATTAAAATAATCTTTCATATTTTGCATGTGAACATGAATCAGGGAATAAAGATGGCAAACCCATAACGCTAGGACAGCTCGATGACTGTTTTATAGCACCATACATTTATTCTTGCTGAGGCATTGCCGATAGGCTAGAGATCTTACGGGAATTCATACTAAGGTTAATTCAAACGTTGCAGGTCGACGACCTTTCGTGTTATGTGTATGTCATTCTAAACATACAGGCCATGAATAATTTCGATTATAATTATAACCAGTTTGAATAATAATGAGTAGCAATCTTTTTAAAAAGACTGTCGATGATTTGGCCTAGCTGCTAAGATTAAGAACGAATTTTTTATGTCTTTTGGTAGGAGTGACTTCGCAAATGGTGTAGGAACATTTGGAATGAAGCTATACTATTGCGTGCGGTAACTAATCGTTTCTAGGTCGTTTTAAGAATCGAGCGGCGAAAGGACGTTAAAGAAGCTCGCAGCACGGATCCAATCAGACCTCTGGGAAACCACAAGGAAATATCTGTGACGTTAAGTGCCTCCCAGAGGACCCTTTACTCCTAACTACTCTTAAGGGACTCTCTCTCTCTCCTCTCTCTTCGCTTCTATGCTTCCTTTCTTAAAAAAAGACTCTTGCTGATGACTCATCATGTGCTTTATTCCAGATATGAGGCTAACGAGGGCACTGTGAACTAGTTCACTTGCTCTTACCATTTGAAGTTCTCACGATGAGAATACTCACGAAATGGGAGGAACTACATTTTTAAGGGGAAGCCAATTAGTGAGATCGGAATCTTTTCAGTTAAAAGACGGATAAACTATATGTCAATAAAAGCAGCACTTTATAAAACTGTAGACTATTTCCATTTGAATAAAATAAAATTAATGAATCATACCTTTGAAAAATATAATATTTGTTTGATTACAAAGAGAATTACTTATCGTCTTAATTTTTACAGTATCCAATCAGCAAAAGATCTAACACGAGCGCTAATGTGGTTTCAGCAAAAAGTGGACGTGAGAAGGTCCAAATGCTGCCTCAGTAGCGAAGGCCATTCATCTTTACCGAGTTTGTATGATTAATAATAATCGTGCCGAAGAAATTTCGAACGACTTCCGTTTGAATAGTCGAGTGTGGATGAATTAGTCTCGGAATATTAATGAATACTGGCCACAGCGCGTTCCAAAAGGTATTCTGCTTTTGCTAAAAAATAAAACCAAGATTTATGATTCACCTCTCACTCCTCTCTTTTTGTTTTCGAACTAGATATGCGGCGACTCAAAGCATTCTGATGAAATTACACCTTTTCGTGTAGGGTAATTTACTTTAATTACTTTTTCAATTAAATTAATTTCAACTGCTAATCCAAGAGTAAAAGGACCTGAACAATTTGGGGAAAACATCAAGAATGGTCGCCGCTTTGTTAAGGTGAAATATTAACTCGGTGGACTATTTAGTGTTGTCATTCACAGTATAATAAATACCAGTAAGTTGTTCAATATTTCTTATTTAAATTATGAATCAGCGAATTTTAAATATTTTTTAAAATATGAAGGTTATTTGACTATTTTTTAAAGTGCTTTAAATCACAACGAACATTTGACAGTAGCTTGATTTATACTTCTCGGAATTTCGCGTCGAATGGATAAGTTATCCACTCAGCAGGGAGGTCATATAGATCTCGATGTATTTCACGTTCCAGTTGTTTTAGAAATCGATGTTAAAGTCCCTTAGTTATCCGAAGAATCCCTGCTCAAGTATTTTTTGACGATGTGTACTGTTAGCTCTCTTCTAGGCAATGCGAGGTGAGAGTTCGTAACGATACGAGGCATCTGCTTACTCACTGTCACAGAACTGGTCCAAGGCAGTTTGTATAATACGATCGGATCCTGCCGATGTTGCGGAGAATCGATTTCGACACGTCACGATGGAGCGGCATGTATGTAGATGTAGGTTAGGTACGCGTTACAAGTGATCGACAATCGGAAGGAACTCCTCTTGAATGCATGACTGAAGAAGAAATTAGTTTCTCGTCAGTCACTCTTTTTTTTCTGATGACATCTTTCCCACAAAACATTCCGTTTAGACAGCAGCAATTTTCACTACATTCCGCCACCAATCAGAATCATTGTGTTTATAACCGGCGCTCCGGATTGGTTCTAAACCGTAACTGTTTAGCAAAAATTGTTGCGGTGTAAATATAGGCTCATTGTCTCTTATAAAAAGTCAATAAACCAGGGTGGAAAGGTGTGATCACTTGACGTGGTGGGGGTAATATTTCTGTGACGAGTTTTTATATAGTTCGCACGCATTCCGTGGCGCTGCGAACAGGACCGGGCCAGAGGTCTTTTGTAGATCTATGTAAAGTTATGTAAAGTATTCAATGACATTATTTGACAGCGGGCTTCTCTCGTTTGTATTGAACGGTTTTAACCTGTAATGATTGGTGCCGCCATTAAATTTCCAACCAATCAAAATCATTGACGTTGACACTTCAAGTGTCAGAATGTACACATACCAAACAAAACCACAGCTGCTCATACGGATTAACGCACACACGCTCACAGTCGCCATCTTTTTTCCAAGATCGGGAGACTCTATTTTTCTAGGGACCCTAGCTCGGTATCTTCAGTAGCGCTACCAAGCGCCACAAACGGTCCTAAAACGAACCCTATAAAACGCTGTACCCTCCTTTCTATAATGTGTCGAGTGATCTTACCTTTCCAACCTGCAATAATCCTAAAGATATCTTCAAGAAACTAGATTTAAAAATATCTGATGCTTCAAATTCAAGTGAGTACAAAAATCTAATGTCTTATTTCTCCCTCGGGATCTCAAGAATTTCAATTTTAAGATTAGTAATTGTGCTCCCAATTAGGATTACGAGCCACGCCTTATCTCAACTATGATCGGTGAATTAAGAATCCTCGAAGAGCAGTGAATCAGGAATAATCTTGAATTAGAGGTATATCTCGGTGGAAAGATTTTCGTTTTTACAGAGACTTCTCTTTTTCGCGCACGCAATGTCTAGGTCGGCTTAAGTCGAGAGTTATGCTAAACCCGCTGCACCAATTAAGCACTCTGCCAGGCTTCTATTCTCAGTCAGCCTCACCGAAATTTTTAAAGGTTAAGTAGAGAAGCAGAGGAGGAAGAGGAGCGAATTTCAAAAAAAAAAAAAGAATAAAATGAGGAACTAATCAAGGCTTTTAAGTATAGATCCTGTTCTTCTTCTTGTTGGAGGTATTTGTCCTGAGTGAGATATGTTGATGATCTCTGAAGGAATGCGACGTTAGCTAAATGGATGCAATTCATGGATCGGTTAAAGGGATTTGAATCCGTGAAGTAGTTTCAGATATTCAAAACTAAAAATAGTTATTGCGACTTATCAGCTATATACACTGAAAATAGAGATGTAAGTCCGGGTAAGGAAGATAAGAGGGAACTAGAAACTGGTGCCTGATCCTAAATCCTCATTTCACTGACCTTCTCGTTAGACTTCCAATCAGTTCTTTATTTGAATTCAAATACCGTAATGAACAGTCGCGTGTAAAACGCAAGGCAGGTTTCAGAACAGTACTCGACTATTGACACGAACTGGTCATAAATAGTGGGACGTGCGTGTGTGGATTGCGGTTGCAGAGAAGCGTGCAACTGTGACTGTTGGTTGCACTTGCACAGACCCACACCAACGCCCATAAAGGGACTCGTAGACACGCGCGAAGCAAACTCCAGAGGCTACCATACCGGAAATGTATCAGGCTCGTTGAAGGTAGATTGTACGACTGACCAGGGGCCCAAACACACGCCCACACAGAGATAAGTATGTATATATAAGTATATAACTGTTTAGTAGCTTTGGTTTGCTAAGGACTAAAGACTAAGGCATTGGTCATCGTTGTTATGATCCACAACGTCACCATGCCTAATGTTCTCTATGGCGAACACCACCCACGTGCCACGTACGAGAGCTTCAGGCGAACGTGCCAACTAGCAATTGCACGTAATCACCGCTTTGTTTGACCCTCGTTTCAACTCTTCCTCTGCCCCTGTTGATCTACCGGATTAGCATCTGTACACAAGGCGGACTTCGATTGCCAATTAAGCGCGCAGCATGCAGTATCTTGCTTTGAACTCGACTTTGCTTCATGACTTAATATTAATCAGGTGAAAAAGTTTCCTATGTGTAGTCCAAAAATTGGGATATTAATTGTTGGGATTACAATGTTTCTTCGGAGATAATGGTTCTAAGATGGTTAGGCTGCACAGTGGGAAGATTCAAGAATTCAGTGTTCATAAGAGCTATGATATCGAATCTGCAGTGACTTTAACATAATTACAGAGATTTCAATGCCAGACTGGAAGAGATCTTTTAACAGTTCAGTTAGTCATAAAAAAATTTTAAATAATATGGAGATTTTAAGCTAAAATATATTTTTTAAACTTTTATATGTTTGATAGTTATTTTATTTCTAACAAAGTTTGTCGCAACGTATTTTATTACCGAAATCGAGACCCAAACTCATCATATCTTATTAGCATATAAATATCAAATCATCTCCAAAAAGTACAAAAAGTTACGAATTAGCCTAAAACTCGCATCAATTTGCTGATTTTATATTCTTGAGTATTTCAAATTTAAAATCTTGATTCAGGCTCGGTTTTTTCCATGAACAAATGGGGATCGTAAATTAAAAAAAAAACGTCTATTATAGTAATTAAAAAAGTAATTTAGAATTGAGTTATTGTAAAATAAAAGATTATGGGTTAAAATTTAAACTGATTAATCTGTAGATTTAAAAGCATGATTTTTTTCTTCTTCACCGGTATGCGCTCAGCATCGCGTAATGTCTACTGGGGATTATAACGAGTTCATTGCGAGCGGATGACGATTATTTAGTACAACAGAGCTATTCGCGTGTAGGAAGCTGGATGCCTTCGGAGAATGGGCACAATCATCAAGACGATGCTTCTCGTCTCGATCGCCCTCAATCTTAAGAGCACTGTATCGATTAAAAAGGGGAGGTCGAGGCAAGCAAACGTCCTCGTTTCACTCTTGCAATAGACCAGATATTCAAAGAAACCTTGCAATCTTGAAGTTGCAAGGTTTCTTGAAATGATTGAAATGATTTGAAAGATTCAAAGCAAAGGCAAACTGAAAAACATATTTTCCATTCTAATCAAATATCAATAACAATGAAAAGGGTCAAGATCGTGACTGAAATATTAACAATTATGGATCAGTGAATTTTAAATAATTTTTAAAATATAGACTTTAGACCTGGAACATATTTTAAAATTATAATTATCCATTTCTGGTTTGGGTTGATACTTGATGGGCATTAATTGTTTGCTCCCTATAAAAAGAAAGCCAAAATCTATTAATACCACGCAATAAGCCCGAGTAGGGGTTAAATCTCCGGTAGTCTGGATCTCGGGGCATCTTGATAAGAAGTTGAGACTGACGTTGAAGTAAAAAATGGCGGTTCGATGACCTTGCGAGCGTATGATCACTTCCCAATCAGCGGTGTACGGACCAAAGGTAGTTGTCTCGGTTCGATCGTGAGGTCATTGGACCAAGGCCGATCCTACCTGCTGCTCTGTACAAAGGGGCATCCCTGTTGTGTGTGTACAGGGTGTTCGCCAAGTTTTGTCGACGCCCACTTGGCCTTTGAAGAATGGTCGTCCCTTCTCTTGATCTCTTTCTATGGTTTGTATGAGATCCCTAAAGGTCAGAAGGGTTCGAGGTTAGGGTTGTACGCCAAAGAGCCTTCGCAGGATCGCATGGGCGGTATTTACAAGGAGAAATCGTGCACCAACTGACCGCCTACTGGTCAGCTGAATCATAGAAGCACGTTGACAGCCTAGTTTATGGCCTAGATTTCGTCTATCGATTATCCTAATCGAATGAATACAAAAATAGAGCCTATAACCCATGCCTCCAAAAATGGAGGCATCCTTTAAATGACAGATAGGGAGAGCGATAGATAAAGAGACAAGTTATTGTGAGATATGTACTTTAAATTTGCGAAAAGGGATTAACAAAATTAATTCTAATGTCCTGAACATGAAGAGTCTATAAATGTCCTCTGTATCTAAAATCTGTTAATTGGCTCGCATCGAAAACTTGGAAAGGTCCACTACTAGGCAATATTGTTAATAGGAAAATGTAAATCAGCAAGTATTCTAGATGGTGATTGTTTGCATAAAGGGCTATTAGTATAATCGAGAACATCACGATTATTCGTCTAGGCCGTTTGAATCTCCCGCGTGCAGATTCTGCGCGGAGAATCCTGCGCGCTCTCACGCCGAGGTGGTCTTATAAAGCCAGCTACAATTAATACCACAAGAAGTCGTTGGTCGTTGGTAAGATAGAGGTGTGTAAGTCTGCAAGTATATCGTGAATTCGTATGGGGAGTCTGTATCTAGATTCTACTAGATGGATTCCATGTGTTACACGATAACGAGCAGTGGACGTTTATACGATCGATTATAGGACAAGGGACAAATGATCCCTTCTCCATTTACCATAGAAGCATTAATTAGAATATTATAGCTGAGTTTATCACAATCATTGAGACAGAACGTTAACGTATCGGTTGAGGATCAAGATCAATCAACTAAATTTGTCTCCTTAGATAGCAACATCATCTGTAACTCAATATTAAGATGGGTTCGCCTAATCTGAGGCATGATGTCTAATTTTTGTACAATAATTTTTATTCATAAATTATGTAGATTATTTTTAAATGGATCGAGTGTAGACATGAATATTTTTTTCTAAAATGAGTTAACGAAGAATAATAATATACTGGAATTCGTAAATTGTAATTCCGCAACCATTAATTATTTATCAGAGTACGAAGAAAGCTCGTTTTTTCTGCGCCATTACCTAAAATCTATACGCTTACAATATTCTCAGGCATGCAACTTATGCAACATGCAACATAGAACCGTCAATTTCTAATTCGGCCATAAAAGCAGTTTCATAAAACATACATTTTTTGCGTAAACAACTGGGTGTATATTGATTTCGCATGGCCGACTCATTGTTGTCGGCACAGCGGGAATTTCAATTTGCTTCTAAACGTTTCAGTGAAAAGGGGGAATAGAACGAGAGTAAAAGGGAAAAAGGGGAAAGAAACGAGAGACAGGTATGTGCTTGTACTTGTAGTAACTAGTAAGCGTAACCGCCTTGTCTACGCGTTTCCCATTCGTGTCGGTAATGAACATAGTTTGCAATATACTCGCGTGTACCACAGTACCACTCTCGTTACATAATTATGCCCTATAACGACAAATTATGATCTTTTTTTCCGACCCAAGGCAGACAGAGAATCCAGGACGATTTTTCGTCTCGTCTAGGTGACGTAAATATAATAAATGTCGACCATTGCTCAATCTTTCCTTCTTTCTTTCGGTGGGAAATTTATCGCATGTGAATGCGAAGGAGCAATTAACTAGTTAATGTTAAACCGAGTCCGGGGCTTTCAGATTCGAGATTCTTCGATAAATTTATTACTTCATCTCCATTTGTCTCTATTCCAATTAGTTTGTCTTACAGTCAATCCTTTCGCAATGGAGAACTTTATTATTTGATATTAAAGTTGACTACAATGGTTCAGTGGTCACGTGCCGAATTCTAGCAAAAGAAATAAGATTGCTCATATTTTTTTATTAAGGAAATATTGTGTTTGATCGTTTTCGGTGCCAGAATTCGATCGAGTCCATTCATCTGCCAGGGATTAATTGTTACCTGTCGCCTTCGAGACAAGATCAAAGATCTGGATCCGATCGCCCGATGCAAATCAGTTTCACGAGACCCAGGCAGCGTGTAAGTGTGTTGCCCAATCGCGTGTTTCGTCTGAGACTTGTCAGCTGAGACATCGAAACATTATCCCGTATGCTTAACGGAGCAGCAAATTAAGACACGCGTACCTACCTCACTTGTCCCATGCATTTAGAACAAGCCATGCAAGCGACACCTTTGGCGCCAGCACGATCTCACCTGAGCCAAACTCGACAGACCTGGCGCTTAATCAAAAAGCGTAGGTGGGGTTCTATAAAAATAATATCAACTCACTAACCGTAAAGAGGATTAAAATATTCTGGTGAATCTCCCCGGGATTATTTCTTTTTACATTTATTGCGAATATATTAGGATTTTGAGACAGAACTCGATTTAAATCTTTTTGATATGGTTTTTTATATTGAAATATTAATCTTGTCTTGGAAAATAAAGGGATTGACTTTTTTTGAATTAATTTAAAAAAAACCGTACCCTTCTCCTTTTGGACAAAGTTATCCGCGCGTGATTTTAAAGTAAAAAGGATAGAAGGCTAGAACTGGAACATATTTTAATATTATAATTATGCTTATGCTTTTACTGCTTTTAGTAGTAAGCCTTATATTCCAAGCCGTATCTGAAAAAAAATAATTAAAAATCACGAAGTTAATAATTTTATCCTCGCTAGGTTGATACTCCAAATATAAAATATCCAAATTTTTTAATGGAATTGTTTGGGACAGGTGATATTTGTTCGTCAACTTTCGACGTTTGATGATCGAATTGAAAAAATAGTTAAAAATTCAGGTAAAGGGAATGATTACACCCTGATTTCGATGTTTCACCAACCTCTTTACCTGCATTTTTAAACTTTAGAGACGCTCGTCAAAATTTAAAAAATCTTAGTAAAGAAAGCGCTCCCGAATTCGGGGCAGAAGACGTGATACTCCAAAATTGAAAAATCAATAATTTCTTCAAATTGTTTTCACCAAACGTCAAATTTTAATCAAAAAATATCAAAAAACGTTCTTCCAATGATTCTAAAGCAAATTTGTTTTTTTTAGCTGCGGTATTAAACGGTAAGGTAGTAAAAAAATGAAGTAAAAATGCTGTATTTTTGGATATTCAGTTTGAAATGATTGGCATCCCAAAAGTTCACTGGACAATATATAATCTTAGAAATTACTATTTCGAGAAACATAGAATAGAACCCATAAAATAACTGAATCGCGTATCGCCATATTTTTAGATCAGTTAAGGTTAGGTATCATTCGATACTCGATTCAAAGGTCGATACATCTATCGAATAAAACGAGGTCTTTTCAAATTTTTATTTATAACAGGAATGAAATAGAAAGAATTGAGTTACAAATAATAGAAAATGAGCTGCACTAAATTTCAATTTTTACGTGTAGGCGCTCTCACAGTGAAAAAATATATGTTTAAGAAGAAAAAAAAGAAAAAATCGTTCAAGTCTTATTCCAGGTTAAGTAGGTAAGAGAAAGGATGAGCATCTTGGGACTTTGTAGGATGTAAATCATTTAACTCGTACTTGACAAGCGTAAGCAGCTTGTTAATATAAAGGTTACATCGAGGAAGAGAATTTTAATTTTACTGTTACCAATGATCACGTTCTCTGAAATATAATGTAATGCAATGTTATCTATCAATTTACGAAGGAATCACATGTTTCTATCTCTAATTACTTATTTCCCTCGTAATTTGTTCTCCCTGTCAGCGATTGCAAAATAGTATTAGAAGGTAATAAATAATTCGTATAAATAATTGAAACGAATAAATAATTGGATTTTGTCGATTAAAAAAAAATATATATATAATTGAGGCACCAAGGTTTCTTGAATTATTTTAATTATAAAAGGAAGGAAACACAATAGGGAAGTAAGAAGCACTTGTAGAGAAGTAGAACGAAGTGAAGAAGATTGGTGTAAGATGTGATATAAAAGAAATGAAATTTAAAAAAAAGAATAAGGAAATACGAGCAAGTGATTGATGAATTAGATGAGTTCCATAATAGGAGAGGCACATTTTATCACTCGAAAGAACATTTCTTAATAGTATTTAACACTATTTTTGTTTGGAAACGGTACCAAGTTGAAGGAACCAAAAGTGATGAGATACTATCAAGAGGGACTAATGACAGGGGCCACAAAAGCTTTTTTCACACGGTAATTGCTGGTTCTCGCTCGGATCAAGAAATCCGTTTCCTCTTGCTGTGATTAAAAGAAATTTCTCTTCGTAAGTAACCCTCGTGTGATTTGATTTTTAAATAGGAAATATTACAATAACGGTATGTAAATAAGGTATACTAAATAGTTTTCTTAAATACTTTCTCGTTGAGAAATTTTTCTTCTAATACAGAACATAACACCACAAAATATCTCTTTGCATTAAGACATGTGGATTTTTTCTTAAAAGTAAAAACATGATATGTAATATAACCTATAATCATGTCATTGATCTTCGGAATTATGGCCTTGTAATACAAACATGTAATGAAACAAAATAACATTTTAATTTTCGAAATTGCCTTTAGTCGGTAATTAAAACCAGCAGCAGGCATTTCGAGACAGTTTTGCGTGGGAAGTCGAAACAGTTTCAAAAGTCTGATGACATCAGTTTCGCCATAGCGACCCAAAAAGAGGCAACGCGTGGCAATATCGCTAAAACTCGTACGTAAAAAAAAAGAGTTGAAAATGCTTGAATTTCAGTCTCTCTGAAGTATGCCGCATATTTTATTGATCTCGTTAAGGTATATTACGACGAGGACTAAGGACCATGGCACTGGAGAAAGCTGTGGCTGTTGGAACTGGAACCGTTTACATACATGGGGCATATTACGTAAGTCCCCGTTCGCTACAAGTACACGATACACGGCCAGGAGACGAGCTCAGGACCTTTATCTTTTTATAAAAGACCCCGAGAAATTTGTTTCTCATTTTCCTTTTCTCTCTTCTATTTCTCCCTCACGATCGTCCTTTCGTTCTGAAATTGATTCTGCACTCTAGCTTGAACATATTACGGGTAACGAGTAAATAATTCCACACCATCGATCCTCTGCTAAGTTTCTGCTTCCAGCAAACAAGATTCAACCCACTAATTACAACCAGAACCATATGTAATTTAAACATTAATTTGCCTGGTGATGAAGTGTCTCGACATTTGCCGGCTCAATCTAAGTCTGGACATTAATTGCGGAAAGATTCGCTTAACCAGTGACAACCCTAATCAAAATTCCATTCTAACTTTGAAATAATATTATAAATATTTTTCATGTGTTCTATATAAAATTCCAAGTCTCTGTTGCCTCAGACATTGATATTTTTTGTTGGCATCAAAGAACTTGGTTTTTCTTCTACTAAATTATAATTTTTTGTAACGATATTGTTAATAATTAATCGAGCACCCAAGGGCGATATTTTCTGCTCGGCTTTTTTTTAATTATTATTATAGAGGAGTATATAAATAGAACAATATTGTGGTGATGTTCCGTTACTAAACATTTTATCATCTCCCTGATGGTTCGCAAAACATAATCTTCGCTGGTCACAGTTACTCGCAATATCGTTTTAAGGCCGAAGGTTCCCATATTTCATCGATTTCACGGTTAAACACACTGAAGCGTGTACTCGGCGTTACGATCGTGCTTACTACCGATCGGCCAGTGAGAATGAACAGGATGGAATGTGGTAGAAAGCAAATAAGAGACGCGATCGGACAGAGAGGTGGAAGAAGAAGAAGAAAATGACCAAGGTCAAGGAAGTTAAGATCAAAGTTAATTACCGCCGTTGGACTACCGCAGTTAGCCTCGGTCGCCTGTTCAGCTCTCGCCAGCGCTGTTACCGGCCTCAATGATCTCGCGAAATCATCGCCAATAAGCTGGTGACTATCAATTTCTCCAGCATCCAATTTCAAATTACCATTTTACGCCAAAATCTTCAAGCAAACATTTTTCACTCAAACTGAATCTTTTATTTCATCATAAAATACCCAACTGCAGGACCCAAAGTAAGGTCCTAAATACAGATCGGCTTAATTACGCTTCTTTTAAATTTACCTTGCTTTTAATTCCAGAAAATTGAATAACTGTAATATATTTATAAATACAGTCAAGATATCAGGATTCGCGTGCCGCTTATGGTCAGTCGATATCGCAGACGTTCACGGCCAGTCATTGTCAATCGCAAAAGAAAGTCGACGTAGCTGTCATTGTGTGGAAATGATTAGCTGGAACCAAGGCTCTCGTTCCGATCACTTTGTACGTCGTACAACTGTCATGCATGGTAGTAGAGTCCTTGTACCAGGTGGAGTCGTTCCCGCTGTGTCCTTCGCGATGCCTTACACGAAGGGGAGAGAGTATGATTAGAGTTTCGCGGTTAATTGACCGATGTGCCTAATTAATTAGGTGCTATCATGCGCGATACCATATTTGCTTAATTACACTAGCCATCGGTTAACGAATGTCCCGCATTCGATAAACACTACACCGAACATACTGGATCATGAGCTATCGCCCCAACAATTTTAATCGCGTTATAGTCTCCCGTCCAGACATTCTAAACTCACATTTACTCCCGGGATACAAAAATATATAATCCAGAATCCTGAAACAAGGGGTAGTTCAAAGTGATAAGCGAAGTTTTATGGCGAAATTTACAATTATGGATCAGCGAATTTAAAAAATTTTTAAGAATATGAAGGTTGGAACTTCTTCCATTCAGACCTTCTAGACTTATACTTACTCTCAAGATATAAAAATATATACTCCAGAATTCAGGAATAAGGAGAAGTTCAATAGAATAGGCGAAGTTTTATGGCGAAGTTTATTAGGATGTCCGCGGATCAATTCCTCTGCCTCGCTTCTCTTCCCCTTCTTCGCGCGTTTCTCTGAACTTATCCCTCTTCTCATTTCGGATCGGACGCTCTCGAATCCGTTCGGCTTCAATCGTCAAGCAGCCGAGAACTGTCGTGCTCCCTCCTTCTCGATTCATCCTACCGAAGGCGGTAAGAGTGGGGTTAGACGACCTGACAGGTTTTAGCTTTTTGTTCTTTGTTCTTTACGTGAACGTTCCTGTTTTAGAAATAGATGTTGAAAGGAATAGGGGAAACTATTAACTCTAAAAAGAAAACCTCTTTAAAAAAAAATCTTTCAACACAAAATTTGTTATGTACTTGGAATAGTGAACGCAAATTCAATATTACTCCTTGACCCCGAGGACATAGAGTCTAAGACGCTAAAAAACACATTTTACTGCGAAAACAAGGATTCTCTCATGTGCGTGAGTCCCGTATATCAGCCTTTAGATTTTTATCGACAGGATTCGACGCAAGTTCTGAGGTCAGTGTTCCTAGCGGCGCCACATTCGAACTGATCCCGCTAGCGGGTAAAGGGTCATCCGCAAGACTGGAGAACGTGAGTGATCCTAAGTTTCGCGCCGTATACATTGCATCTATAATATGATAGGGTCAAAGGTCATGCTATCTTTCTTGCTAAAACTGGACGGATACCATAACCCCTTCGCTCCAAGGACCGAATGCATGCACTTGACGTCAAGTTCCACGAGACAAAACGTAAAAGGGCACACAGCAGCTCTTCGATAGGCGTAGAGTTCGCGCGAAGGTGAAAGATCGCATGAGAGAGTAGTGCACGTTGTAAGTACGCCCACTGCCCGGCGTAAAGAGGGAAATGTCACGATTTGACTGATAGGTCGCGGCATCGCACCGCATCGCGTCGCACGAGCATCGGTGGAAGGAGCAGAAGAGGATTCAGCTGTACACAGTCATAGGTTAAGCACCGTGGCGTGCACATTCCCTCAGGTATTATTCTACCAACTGAAAGAACCAGGGTGAAAGTTGGCACCACCAAATAAAGATTCCCCCTTTGACCTCGTCATCTTGCAACTATGTTGCGATGAAGCTCGGCTCCTCTAGTGATTCCAGTCTTTAGACTCTAGACAAAGTAGGATTCGTGATGCAATGAGAAGTACATGTACATCTTCTTAGTATCTTTTTTTATCAAATCATACTATGGTATTCTCTTAGTGAGTACATAAACTGCTTGGTGCTAAGTGTAAACTCTGTATATAGGAATAAAGTGTTAAATTAGGAGATTATGTAGTTTTGTTAATCGGGCACAGGGTTGTCAACGTAATATACCTTAGGTAAATTACATGAGGTTTTTACGTAATTTACGTACGTATATTACGTCCTCAGTTTTTTACAAAACGTAATATACGTTTTCAAGATGGCGCCATAGCATCTGATTGGTTGATATTAGCGCGCAATATTCAAAAATTGAGGTTATGTTTGTTCTTTCAGTTTTTTTCTAATGTCCGCCATCTTTATTTACATTTATTACATTTTTTACATGTTTTTTACGTATATTACATTTTTACGTATAATGCGTCAAAAACCTCGAGTGACACGTCACAAGCCATCCCTGGTCGGCGTCTTCGGACCTCTTTGGTCCTTATCGAGTGTGTTGTAACTAAAAAGAACTAGTAAGAGACATATGCCCCAAAGACTATATCCCAACATACGTGCACGCGAAAATAGCCTCTATGACAAATTTCACTTACTAGATAATACTTTTGGACAGCAGAAAATTTTGAAAAATTGTCCTCAGGGTGACTGCATACCACGCGTCGCATTGTCTTGGCATTATGTGATATCAGGTTTGATGGTCAAATGTGACTCACGATGCTCGCAGCCATATGCCCATCACACCGTTCTGGCAAAATCGGTGCGTTTTCGCATGCGTGACGTGAGAATCACGTTGTGCGATTGACGTGCGTCGCACGGATTGTTATCTGAGTGTATGTGACTTGTAACTTATTTACTCAATATTTTTATTCGAAGTCACCTTTCTAAATAAGTATTCTTGCTCATCCATTTACTGGTCTTCGCTTAAGTGTCCAATAAATATTCATGCACCATAAAAGCAGCTATTGATTTCAATTGTACGTAAGCAACGAGATACGCTACTTTACTACACATAAATTCTCAACGCAGAAACTCAAGTGTTGTCAGGTGAAATCACGAACCTTGCGATTATTTTCAGTAAGTTGTTTCTAAACTAGCGCTATGCAGCTTCTATACCTGTTCGTTGCGTATCTCGTTTGATGTAAATTTATGTAGAAAAGTTGTAACGCATGTTGAGGTGTTGAATGACAGCGAAAACTATCATCCAAGTTTGTACCTTACCAAAGCACTTGTGAACAAATTGTAGAATGGACTATTGGTATTTTAATGCGAACTACTTGAATTGTGATTATGTGGAAGAAATACTAGCCGCGTAATAAAACAACTTGGAGATATAAATAAATAAATCAGAGGAAAAATATATCAACCCTAAAGATCGAAAAAAAAACTCTCCTCCTTGCCGTGGTGCGAAAAGTACAATATTATATAGTCGACGCTGACATACCGCACACTTTTTGCAGTGAACACTGGGTTACCGTACATGAGCCATCATGAGTATTGAGCAAGAGATGCAAGAATAGTTAAGGGAGGGTAAACAAGGGGAGGGGGCGATGAGGGATAGGCGACATGGGAAGGACAGTATGAAGAGATAGTATAGAGGTACCCTGAGTTATGTAGCAAAAAGGGGAAGATTGTAGTAGGAAAAGGGACCATCAGGGATATGGAGCGCGAGGTGGAAGAATAGGAGCAGGGGCAAAATGCAGGGGAGGTGATGAGGGATAAACAACAGTGGGAGGATAGTATGGAAAGTTAGTAGGGGGATTGCCGGTAGGCATATAAGGCGAGAGGTAGAAGAAGAAGAATAGGGGAAATAGGAGAAACAGGGGTGAAATTTCCTACTAACTTCTCGAGGAGTAGGAGGAAGAGGTAAGTGAAGTAACTGAAAAAAATAGCGAGTGGTATTCTCTATCAAGTGGGAGGTCTGCGGGTGAAATAATGATAAGGCGAACGTTAACGATGATGACGACCATCGAAATTAGCCGTGTGTCATTCTCCACATTGGTCAAGACACATAGTTGTTTTTCCCTTGCTGCAGCTTCGTTACGACTGTCTGTCCAAGAATCGTCACACTTGTTTTGTCAGATCTTGCATCGCCATTGAAGATCTCCTTCCTGTATCTCAGAGGATCAGATTGCTTGGAATCTCATCGTTCGAGGCCTGGTTGCACTGCTTCCGCCTGAATTTCATTAGAATTTCAGTTTCGAGGGTATTAGGATGGATTTTAATTATAATTTTTAGAAAATGTATTGAAATTAGATATTTGTCTTTAGAAATATTGACATGGCTCATAAGCCTCCATCGTGAACAGATTTTTTTCTCCTTGTCACCTATGTCGATAACAAAGCTTGACTTATCTGCATACTTGTTAATTCCGAGCACGATCTTCTAGTTTGTGATGAAGACTTGAGGGCATGAGTGTTTCTGAACATTTACTCACGCCAAGCAGTTCATAAATCGCAGGTACGTGTCACATTATTTTTTACAAGTCTGTCGTCCTCACTTGAAAGCTGAGAACGATGGCCTTGTACGTGCCATGATGACCATATCCAAAATTATGAAAATTCGAAAAATGCTTGTAATATTTATAATAATTTTTTTTAATTTTCAGATGAAGAGGGACTACTATGATTTATTGTCATTTTGTTAGAATGTTTCAAATTATGATCTTAGATGATCTTTAAATGTTGAATCTTTTTTACAAGGTATTTTTAATTAACTCTATATTTTTTCGTTCTGCTTCTTCATGCTCAGATCATCTTATTGTAACTTGAATACTCCTGATAAAATTACGCGTAACCAAAGATGCTTGATCCGGATAACTAGGAAGCATCTGAGATTTATTTAAGTCTCTGGTAAGATGAATCTTTAAAAAATCAAAAAACAGACTAAAAAAGAGGTTTTGTGCTTTTAGTATTTTTTTTTTCTAAGAACGTGATCTTGAAGAGAAAATAATTTATAAAGAAAATTTCTTTAAATAAAGAGAGACTGATTGAATTGAGGAGTGTAATTTAAAAGAAATTTAAAAAACTATAATTTGAGGGAGGCTTTACAGTAGGAGGTACCAATTTTCTTCGAACAGGAATCATAAAAAGAAATCATGCAATGCATTCTTCACCCTCGAAATTCGCCTTCAGGGTGGAGAGGCTCGTTTGAAAAGATAACGCGTTTTTAATGTGAGTGGTCAGCCATCGCAATCAAACCTCAAAGGAAATAGAGAGGAACCTTCGTTCTTATTAGTGCGGTTTATTTTCCGATTATAATGCTCGTTTAATTATCTCGGCCCTGCAGTTTAATGAAGGGAATCAATCTTACTCATGAGCGACTCATCTCACTCTCATCTCTTCAGTCAAGCCAGCAGATATCGCCATTCTGACCTTCGGCAAATCCCACCCACATATTTGCACACATTAATCTAAATAAACATCTCTTTTTGATTTTTCTCGGAAATTCAATTATTTATTTAAAAGATACTATGTGTTAACAATTACAAGTAACATGACTGTCAAGTACTTCATATTTCTTTCCGGTGGTGTAGTTTGTTGGTACACGTTCAGGAATGTTACCCAAAAGAAAATATAATTATTTAATATAATTCTAAAACTTAAAAGTTTGAAAAGCGAAAAACTTCGTTAGTTCGCTTCACTTCACCAGAGTTCGTTTTCAGTGTTTCGCGCAAAAAGTAACCAATCAAACGCAATGCGAGACGCATGCGCAGTACCGCGTGGAGCCCCCGTTAGGAACACTAGTTCATACGTCTCTAACTGTTGACGCCTTATAGATTCTATAGGAATCAATTCACAGCAACGTCAGATCACACCTGAAAAAGCCGTAAAATCAGGGTTTTAGTGTACTAAAATAAATAGTGTACTAAGAATAAATTTTTTTCAGTGAACTCTTAGTATACATTATTCCAAACTAAATATCCAACAATACAACACCATAAAAATTATTTAGAATTTAATATGAACAAGAGACATTGTTTGCGTTTGTTTCCCTTATGGAGAAATGATGTCGACTATATTCGATGGTGTTTCACAATTCGCGTGGGACTTGACTTGATGGTTATGGTGACTCTCCCTAGGTCAGGCTAGGTATACATAAGATATTCTTATGACATCGAGACGCTACTTTAGACGGTGAAGAGGCTCTGGAAAATGTGTAGGTGTGAGGTTTACTCCATGACGACGTCCTTGCACCTTCCCACATGTTCGGTGGACGTTTTATATACAAGAGTCCATTGCAAGCGTCACGCTCGTGTGACTGCGAGGTTGTACTTGCACTTAGGTAGACCGTAAATGGATCATCCGTAGTTCTTGGTTCGCCAGAGAGCGACTCTATAGTGTGTAGACACGTTGATTCTTTTCGCCGAATGTGGTACTTAAAACCCGATGATTCGCGTTCGAGTCACGATCCGATCATGCTCGGAATACCATTCGCAAAAATTATAGATATTGATCGCCGATCGCGAAATATGCGTAGTACCTGATCGTAATGTGAAAGACTATATGCCATGTTTCCACGGCCATCGGAATCTAAATAACGCATTTATTAATTCCAATCGATCGTAAATCTCGAATCAACGCCGCTTCGATGAGAGAAAATCGGTTCTTATCAGTGTTTCAGATTCACGGGTTGTTTTTCTTGTTTCAAAGTTGAGTAAATTATTTAACATATACAAGAAAAATCCCCGCGTCGTAGTTCGGAATCCCCTTTTGCTCCCATGTCCACGGCGGCATCCGATTGAACGGCGAACTGTGGAGAGGGAAATGTGTCTCAGTTCCCGCCGCTTCTGCAGCGGGTAATTTAAAACTATAATTAATGGACCAATCAGAAAAACAAATTTCAAAGTGCAACGATAACTAAGTCTAGTTCTAGAATCGTCTCCGCGTCCTTTTCCCTTCTCATGAATGCCGGCTTTTTGTCCCCTGGAAAAATGGGAACGTAAATACTTCGATTGCGATCTTGAGCGAACTTGAGCATTAAATGCGACACTTGCATCGAGATAAGTTCAGAGGAATTACGTCACGTCGAATACAGATCTCTCAGGTTTGAAGTGGACTAAACGAGCCGGACAACAAAAGAAAAGGGACACTCATACATTGAACCGCGAGGAATAAACTGCGTCCAAGTACCGACTCGCTCCCTATTTACGCACCCGTGGCTAGGTATACTCGCGTATCCAAGTATTACTTCTTACGTCAGTCGTAAAGTGAGCTTACTACGATCCTAGGAAATCGGTAACGAGTCACTCTCTCGAGACATATTTTTTCCACCTGTGGCCCTGTCGTCTTACAATTCCTCCAACACACATGCCGACATGTGTTGAGTTGACTATTGATGCGTGCCGACGCGTTGGTATATGTCTTGGAGTAAAGGTAAACGAAGGACTGCCTTGGGTTATATAACAAACGTGCTATTGCGATTCATGGAACGGAGGAACAAACAGACCATACCTTCCTAACATTCTCCACATATCATTTGCACCGGAAAACTGAGTCGTATTTTGCAACTAAATGCAAATGGGGTTAAAAGAAAGATAAGACGAATAAAAACAATTATTTTAGTGCCTGAAGTCTTCTGCAATAAGTCCATGACGTCCTTATATTCTCCAGGAAAGTGACTCAAAATGTCTCTCTTTCACAAAATTACAACTTCGGCAATTCGTTTCATGACAAAAGCTTGCGGAAGTATTCGACCGGCAAGATTCCAAAACTGTTGCGGAAGAGAAGATACAGAACCGGTGTTCTGTAAATCCTCGATGAGCGGTTGCTTTTTCACCTACCGACTGGATCAAACACACCGGGTACAGTGTGAACAAGCCAGCACAAAGTAGCCTAACAACTTCTTACTCTCTCATCCCAGTAGTCGATGCGTTTTCTCGGTAACTCGAATGAAAACAGACTCTCCAGCACGAGAAGGCTGCCGGTATTGCTCTTTATCAATCGATACGGAAGCGATACTGTTGAAAAGTTACGGACGAGACAAAAAGAACCTCCGGGGCAGAACGAGCACCAGTCAACAACTATTCATTCTTACAATATTATCAGCTCATTCATATGGAGAACTGTTTCAATAATAGACAAACGCGGAAGCTAAATCAGTTTTACTAATGATGCCCACTTTGTCCCAATATTCTTTGGACATAAATAATAAACATATCGTCTATAGAGAGTAATCCAATTCTACTTGAAAAATGTCAAATTTATTAACATACGCCGATAGGTTACTTCATATATAGTCGATAAATTGGCTTACTAGCTTATTTACTGCTGGTATGTAGTTATCAGCAGCGGGTAAAGTAGGAAACTGGTATACCGTCGGGGATAAGATTGGGTCTATTCCAGAAGTTTAATTAAACTCAATAATCACTCTACACTTACTTCTAAATTATTTAATAAGTGCTACAATACTTCTGAATGATAAATTGATTATTGTAAAGTTTTATTCTTGTAAAGAGACGCAAGTTGAATGGACTAAAAACTATGCAAACAGATATGTATTTTAGTTCTGTATTAGCTCGTGGAAGCAAAGCTTCGTTGATAGTAAGACTAATGGAGGTCAATTGCTCGCAGCATGGTCAAGGACTCGAAGAAGCCAAGGCCACTGGCATACTATACAATGTAGTTGAAGCTTCGGAGATGCGGAAAAGACACTGATGGAGTTACAATGTAAGAGATATCGTCCTGACGACATTTTCTTTTCAGGAATGTTTCGCGTACCTAGAAATAGCTGCAAGGGTTTGCCTTCTCTGTTCGTCAGTAGAATTCTCATTTGCGTAGCGACTTTCTTAACAATGATGAACAAATAAAAATCTACATTTTTTAAAGAAAACTCAAAAAAGTGTTTTGTCTTAAAAATGTAATTTCAGTTATTTTTAACTCGTCACTATCATGAAATTGAATTTGAATCGTTACAGTTTCGAGGACGTGATAGATATATGATCAACTTGGACTTTTCAGAGGATTAACAAAAATAAACTGATTTTCAACTCTATCTTCTAAAGGAATTTTTCAATCAAATTATCCACTTGTGAACATGTTTTTCTGATTGGAAACGAGTTTAACATTGTAGGAATACCAGTTAAAATAAACGAATAACATGCTGAGATGATTTTTACTGTTAAAATAAAGGTAGGTAGTTACGCCACTGCATACACGCTACGTACTTATCCCTCTGTAAGTTTGCGTGTGTGGCATGTATATAAGTTACATGTGTACAACAATATCAGTACAGTATGGAAGTTACCGAACGAGATGCCGATCGTTTGTCGTAAAAACGATGCCGCCGAGCGCTCACCAAAGACTGGTTGAGTTTCCACAAACCGATTTGCGCGCCAATACGTAATTGGCGCTAGGGAGCGTGCATGCGGAATTTGCAGGCCCTTGGCTAAGGGAATTGGTGCGGTGCGAAGTGCAAGTGAGCCCTTTCGACTACTCGACTGAAATCGAGCGTGACCACGAGGGTTGCACTGCGGGAGAGTGAATCGACGACAAAAAAAAAAGTGATGCTGCGATGCAGAATCGAGCGGACGTCTGTTTTTATTCTTATAGTCGAGACCGCTGCACGGAAATCAGGTCTTTGGTCTGCGAACGTTGTTTCACGGTCGTTCCTAAGAAACTATCTGAGATCGAATCCACTGACTTGAACACCGGGGATCAAAAAAGATTATTCTAGCAATGATAGAAGGATGGACAATGCGTCCATCGCGTCGAAACCACCTCAAGGTTTTGCGAGGGTGGAGAAGGAATCGCGGATAGTTCACTTTCCACCATCTGCAAGATCGAAATAGGATGAGTCACTTTCGAGGCATTACAAATCTTTATTCTTTAGTCGTCTTCTTAAATTGTAGTCGACTTTTACAGGGTGTCGATAAATATATTTCCAAAATGAATCATTTGGTATTTTTTAATTATAACAAGATGTATGAAAGAAACTTTCATTTTCAATGATTAAGTCACTCATTCTGGAAACTTAATACGCAGAAATTTACACTATAGCTATAAACCTCAGTCTATCTATTTTTCGTAACTATATGACATTAGTGATTACAGCGCCTCGGATGGAAAATGGAGGCATTACGATATCACCATAGTAGCAGACGACAGATAGCAGACAAAATAATTATCGTCTGCTATCTGTCGTCTACTGCTACACTCGAGTCTCTCAAATGTCAACTTCCCAAATCTCAAGTTCTCCCAAATGTCAAGTCAAGTTTCTCTCAAATGTCAAGTCCGTTTTTCTCAAATTCCACTTGTAACCACTGCGCACGCGTTGCGTTCGGTATCTGATTGGTTGCTATTCGCGCGCAATTTAAAATGCTCAAAAATATTATATTTTACGCAATACGCATGTGCAATTGATGTGACTATAGAGGATAAAGAATTTCTTGACATTTGGGATAACCTCTTGCAAAAATTTCTTGACATTTGGGAGACTCGAGTGTATAGTCAATGCAAGAACACTCTAAGGCTGGCGTCCCATGATTGCGTTTTGCTCTGCGCATCAACAGAAAATTTGACAAATTTTCTGTTGATGCGCAGTACAAAAATAAACTGCGTGAAATGGCGCAGCTATACCCGAGTGGCTCCCACCGTCTGATTGACTTTTGGGCTCACGACTGCCTTACCCCCTCCAACGGAGTTGAATGTCCTTATTAGAGTGTTCTTGAGTCAATGATTTGGGGCCAAGTGTAACTTCATGGTTTGCATGGTTCGGTAAGTAAAATATCTCAGGTAAATTACATGGTTTTTTGCAGTAATTTACTAGGTATTTTACGTCGAAAACATCAAATTCATATGGAGTGGGGGGGGTTTCTACATAAAATACGTAATTTACGTAAGTAAAAAACCATGTATAATCAGTATAATACGTAAAAAACTTCGAGTGACGCGTCACTGAACAACCATGATGGTTGGTGTAGTCGACGCTCCAAGATTTTCACCTCTTTCAGTATTTTCTGTTTGATTTGAGGGTTTATTCAGGTTAGAGATTTTTTTAGGGATAATTTCGGCTATTTTCGTATGTTTTCTCGGTTGCAGGACGAGTTTTGTAACCGAATTTCATGGTTTGCTAATTTTGCAGGTTAGTATGTCGCACATCTGATATTCTCATATCTAATTATTTTAAAGTGGTTTCTGAGTAGTTTTTCGGTATAGACGTGTACGAGGAGTAATTCAGGGATCGTATTAATACTTTTTGGGGTCTGAAAAGATCTAAATTGGTCATATTTTGGATTTTGCAATTTGCCGTTGTTCACTTCGGGAATGTCTACAAGGTTGGTGTAAAATCTGTGTTGTGTGGTTATATGTATAAAAGTTTCCAAAAGGAGAGGAAGTTTGGAAATTTCTGTATCTCGAGAACTTAAGAGATATCAGGGTTTGTTGTAAAGATTTAAATTTTTCATCGAATCTTCCTCAGCAATTGATAAATTTCCAGAAATTTAAGTAATTTATGCAAATTTGAGTATTTTAGTCTTTTAATTGGTAAATAGCAGAAAATTGTATGATTTCTATACTTAAGTAAAAACAAGATTAACTAGAGATTTAGTAACAAAATAAAGGTCATAATGTAACTGACTGTCCCTTGTATACTATATACAACTACTATAATATAAACCAAAACGTAGTACCTCATCGGATTCAGCTTTTAGGGTAAGTTGTTTCTTTTGATTTAAATTCAGTTTTATGGCTTAATATACATTAAGCTGATGGATATGGACGTTGTTATAGATCATTTTTAAGGGCGTTAACAAGATGAGTAATTTAATGAAAACTCGAAAAATTATTTTAGATAAAATGACTGCCGTAATACGCCTTCTAAAGCCTCTGTATCCTCTAAATCTTCTACAGTCGAATCTCCATAATTCGAACACCCCAAATTCGAATTCCTCTATAATTCGAACTTTCTCTCAGGTCCCTTTACCTACATACATAAGCATAATTAACCTCCATAATTCGAACACCTCTATAATTCGAACTTTTCACCCGGTCCCTTGCTGTTCGAATTATGGAGGTTCGACTGTACTTCAATTTATCTCCTTTAAAAGATTTTTCCCAATGTCGAGGCATACTACGCATTATAATAAGATTTATATTAATTTCGTAAAAATGCAAGTCACTCTGCCTAAGGCATTAAAAATTGTACCTAATGTACTTGCCAATGGACAGAATCGCAAGACTTGAATTAAAAGTAGATACTAAATCTCGAGCCCTTCAAGAAGTAATATTAAAGGCGAGAAAAGGAAGACAACAAGCCGTAACTAACGCAAGTATCAAAATAAGCGAGACGAACGATGTGTAAATACGATGCGCGGTTTGCTGCGAAGCATATTCAATTCTCTTATTCAATTAGACTCCTCGATGATGTATATCGTGTTTGGTTACTCGTCCAGTGATCCTCTTCTCTTTTTGCCATTATACATTCGCATGGAAGCTTTGAAGTATGAGTTACTACACTCTGTTTTCGCAATATCCAATTAATCAAAACAGGCCATTTCGACAGTCAGCTCTTGATTTATTATTCCGGTCACTTAACCTTTCGCAAGGCGTACTGGTTTGTCGCTCTGGGGTCATGGAGTCTCACTTTTTTTCAATGTAAACACCATGCAATTTTCTAAGAGACGGTTTCATGTTCTAAATCGGAAATTCTAGCCAGTGATTTTCTCATGGTCGAAATAGAAGAGAAGGTATCTTCTCAGACTTTAGAATCTTTGAGACCACCTTGTAGCAAATAGTCTTGGATCAGGCTAGCTCATTTGCAAATTAGAGAAACATTTTTCTCAAGGGTGATTTAAGTTGTGAAATGAAAATCGAAGATTCGATTCATTCCTACGCTAGCTCAGCGGGTGGGACGCCTGTTTATAAAATATGGGACACACGCATTTGGTGGCAACAATGGCCAAATTTTGCATGCCAGTCATGAAAATCAAGTTGTGTGCGAGGCGTGGCGCACAAGATGGGTCTTCGACCCTGCGAACCGTTCAAAAACTAATGTAATTCTGGCTTTTAAAGCTTTCGGAATGCGATCGGACTATTCAAGTTTCACGCCGGATTACGTTCTTACAGGCAGGATTGATTCGCCGGAGATTAACGGCTTACCTTGATCGTGTCTGCTTGTTCTCGGGGGAATCCGTATCGTTACTTCGTATATCCCCTTTGCTGAGGGAAAGTGTATGGGAATAATCGCCGTGAGTAGTGACACAGCTGTGGCCTTGAAATTCTGCAGAAGATCGCCTCGGGCGTATTTTTTTCGGGAGAAGGTGCAGGTTTGTATTTGCTTTGTGTTATTGTAAAAAAAGGAGATGTTAATCGTAAACACGAAAGTGGGACCTTCATT
Source organism: Synergus gifuensis (assembly GCA_904066015.1). Taxonomy (NCBI): domain Eukaryota; kingdom Metazoa; phylum Arthropoda; class Insecta; order Hymenoptera; family Cynipidae; genus Synergus; species Synergus gifuensis. Next base: position 1,172,583 of record CAJFCO010000117.1, read on the forward strand.
GGGAGATCCGCATATTTTGCCGACAGTGTTACATTTTTTTCAATATGGAGATGAAAACAAAACCGACCTTCTAGCCGGGTTGTGGGAAGAGGGGCTGATTTGATTTCAGTTTGGTGAAGGAATAGCAATGATGGAGCAAAACTTGGTTATAAGAAATATAATTATAATTAGGTATAATTAATCATTATAATATTAGAATGAAGGGATTTGAACGACTTTGGGGGTATTTTCGATTTATTTTAAAAAGAGATTTAATACCCCTCAAATGTGGAGAAAGAAGAGGATATATCCGGAGTTGATGGTATAGTAAGGCAATCTCGTAACCGGAACCAATGAGGATTTCTCAGTGAAGCAACCCTGACAGTGACGGGACAAAGTGTACACGGTGGCTAGCGAAAAAGGGCGTCACGTTTCGCATTTTCTTCTTGATCGTCGCAGGGATCGACGGGAACAACCTGAGACCACCGCTTCCTTCCCAGAAGCATGGAAGTGCCTGTTCACTGAGTTCGTTGCGGTCACACCCACACCGAGGAATCCAGAGTTGCCCAGAGTCAAGGACCACACAGAGAAGAGCCGTCGTTCGCTGCATTTTTTGTTAGTCGTTTCCTTCCCTCCGCAACGAACCGACGGACGACCTTCACTTAGCCTACACTTCCCGTGAGCAAAAACTGACCGAGATGACTCTTGAAACATCAGAGGCCTGGCGCCCGCCGCCATTGATTTAGTGCAAGCGCACGTATATATCTCGCTAAATTGCCAGGGTGCACGCCAACCGTTGCGTTATGCTGTGTTGCCTTGGTTACACATGAGATATCAGAGAGCGATTTACCTGCTTTGATCATAAGCTATTTTTACATTTTTACCCAGCCTAACAATTTCTGCAGTCGCAATGTGATACCGCAGACTTGATCATAAGGCGGTATCTGATCGATATTCAACAATTATCTCCTTCATCTCATCATTCTTCTGTAATGAGTATATGTGAAAAATAAACCGAATTGATTTCTCTATTGCTGACAAGGGAGATGGAAGATTCGAGATCCTGATATTCAATGTAATGCTTCTTGTTGTCTTGTGGATGTCTTATCTCTATAAAGGATGTATTCAGAGCTCAGTAAGTTCTAAGGTCATCAGAAACTGTGACATTAGACCTGAAGTTCTAAGGGCAGCCCATGGATGACTTCGAGTTTTGCGCCAACTAAGAATAGTGATATGCGAAATATCGCTTCACTATAAACGGACTCAATCCGGCTGGAAGGGTCACCTTTTTCTTTTGCAGAAGCCTCATTAATAAAATATACATTTTTTCTACTCTTGTTCTCTAAAGCGGTTCACTCCATCTAGAAGGATCAATTTTCTCAGTGCAGGAACCTCTTCAATACAAAACAAATTTTTGGTACTATCTGTATAAAAGTTTCTTCTGCAGAAGGTCTAGGTCAGCTGGATCGATTTTCCGTTACATTTAGACTCTAAAGATATCCTCTAATGTGCCCCTTAAGTGTGGCAAAGCCACTGAAAGTAGTGTTCGGCGCGTTAAAGGGTTCGAAGCTCAGGCTGCACGTGCAGGTATCCCTGAATGCTCACGCGATGTGCAGATCTATCTATCCATCGTTTCCCTCAACTCGCGAATCACCCGCTATAGAAACGGTCAGCATTAGGAACCGTTTCGTGCGCCGAGGTCAACGAACCGATTGAACCCTTCCAGCAATGAATTCCCTGCTAGTGGTAGAAAAGGATCATTCGTCTCTCCGATAAATGATCTTGTTCCACAGGACCGATCTGATTTACGTGAGCATCTATCCACTTTTCTCAAGTTATTTACAGGCCACGATATCATTCCAGTAGTGAAACCCCTCCTTCTCAATCAGATCTCACCTAAATGGCAGATGCTCCCTACGACCAATAATCAACGACGACGATTAGCTTCGGAGACCACATTTCTGTCCAAGGAGACTTAACTCTCCTCACGTTGCGAGCTTGCAATTAGCGATGCATTATGATAGCGACTCGTCGTGAGACTCGAGATATTCAATTCAATGATAGTGCTGGTGAAACCATCGCAAGTGACAGCCAGCGTTAAACAAGCTTCTTATGCATGAACATGCACATGGAATCAGAGATCAGTTGATAAGCCTTGTAATACTGAATCAGTATTAATGAATATGTATTAGTGACTCTTTTAGCCGTTATTCACTTAGACGAAACCTTGAATCTTTTCACAAGAAGCGAGGCAATGTTTTTACAACTTTGACGCTACAGTAAAATAGAAAATATCCAGAGTTGGGATCTATTTTGAAAAAAAAGTTGCTGCATCTTTTGTCGATGCATATAAGGATAGATTTATATCTTATCCACTAATCCACGCCTACTTCTTGGCCTACGCCTTCGCCTGGCGCCTAATATCCACTGCAGGTTCTTTATTAAAGCTTTTAATTCGATACTTTTTCTTCATCAATTTTTGATTCAATAACAAAGTCTACTTTGATCGCAGGTCTCGGTTGGCACGTGCACTTCGAGTTTTGTATTGTACAATGAGAGGATGCTTTCACCGATCCAATTCTCTCGGTTCTAGTCCGATAATCACGACGTTGCACTCACAATTGGCGCACCTTCAGTCAAATTCCGATTATATTTAGCGAATCTAATAAACTGAATTATTTGCTCCTGATTTCGTAATAACATCTGGAGTAATGCTGATATATTCAGTGAAGAACGTTTTTTTAATTCGAACCTTGAAATATTCACGCACATTGTAATCCTCGCGCAGCTTTATAAGACGTTTAAGTAACCCGGTGACACCTTTGTCGAGTGGTTATCGCAAAGATGTTAATGCGTGGAAACGACAGGCTTACTTACTTTTGCCAGAGATGCAGATGCAGGCACAACAAGACCTTAAAATATGTTATGCGTTCCTTCACACTGCGCTGTGAGAGTCGTAAGGTAAAGATAAAGGCGCGAAGCAATAAAACCTAGCGTCATTCGAGCGAGTCGTGGGATAATGTTTTTAAACGATCGACAATTTTATCTTCGTCAATACTACCTTTACTTCAGGAAAGGAATTGTAACATCATCCTATAGTACGAATAGCTTTCAAATGAATGCATATCCTTTCCTGTTAAATTAGTCTACTCTCAATTCCTGCAATTTATTCGAATACATGCAAAAGCTCTATTAATAATCGTCGTAAAAATCAATCTGCGAACCGGATTTCATTACTTGTTATCGAAAGGCAATGGTGTATTTCGTAACTTCCATAAAATTATCGAACTGCATTCCTTTGGGTTAGGAAAGTTTTGCAACTGCTTATAAGAAAAATGAATTTTTTTCCGGAACTTTGTTGGATGTTGCGAGACCTCGAGAAATTAAAAAATAATTGATGGAATTAAATGTGTTTAATCTCGCAACAAAAAAAGCATTGGTTTCCGATTTATAGTTACAGAAGACCGAACCCGTGATAAGAAGACTGACGGCGTATATAATCTGGATTCTAGACACTATATCTGGTAGGAAAACGCGTGAGAAAGTGAGGCGGTAAATTCTAGTAATTATCAATGTCCGTCGGCTACTCTGGAGCTCTGATGCGTTGATGCGTCCTTTTCGGGCGGGTAGGCTATTAAAATGTTAATAGCCAACCGGGTGACTGACGATGCACTACATTCTGCAGAGCGGCAAACGTTGTAGAATTTAACTTTAGCCCTTTAGCATCCAGAATCGATCACTTTAGTCTAACAGGCGAGGCAAGAAATGGAGATTAAAAGTGGCACATATTTGCACTGGGTCGACGTGCGAACAAAGCGAATTCTCGGACCAACATAAAACGGCCAAGCAGCGACTAGAATCGCCACTAATAGTTGCTTATACTCAGAGTAATAAAGCGAACTGGTCCCCTATCTCATTGCCTAGTCTGGTCAATCGAGAATTTTAAGTTCGGAAATATTCTCATGAATACTTTGATTCTTGAAGGAATATTATTGCTCCCTATAGAACATTCTCATTCTCGAAAGAATTTTCTTGTATTCTAAACATTATTATTGTTCTCCAAAGAATATTCTTGTTCTCGAAAGGATATTGTTTTATCTAGACCTATCATAGCTGATGGCAAGAGACGCCATAATAATTCCTTCTCAGGAAATGCGGCGAAACAAAAGACTCTCGCGGCGGTTTTATACAAAGCTGGCAGCGATCGTCACCTTGTCTTCTTCCTCTCCTTTTTCCTCGTCCTCTCATCCTCTTCCTCTTCTTTTTCCTTAGGAGAGTTACGATCCTTACACGCATTATTCGCTCGTACACGTTAACCTGTTAATCCGTTCCCCATTACGAGTCGGTGTGCATACACGTCGCGCGCCTTCCGCTCCAGGTGTATTTCAGAAACGCTCTCAAACGAGACGAACGGTCGGATTCCGCAGCGGAAAGCCAGCCACCGACGAAAGATCTCGACCGCGGAGGGAATACAAAGTGGGAAAAAATCTTCTCGCTTTAATAACGTCTGACCTTCCTCGAGAGTCGATGCGATGTCTTGTGTATGTAAAATTGAGAGGCTAACCTTGTCCCAGGTTCGGTACCCAGCTGAAAGTAAAGCCTTTTGATTAGTACTCTTATTTATTTATTGGTCTGAAAACAAACAAATCCTACCTGTTCCAATCAGCCGTTTCCCTCTGCGTCTCAAAATCCCTTTCTTGACGTGAACGACTTCGCCTTCCAGCTATAAAGGCCCCAAGCAAACGATGTTTTTCAATTCTATAGTCTGCGGTGTCTTCCAAACTTGTATTGAGAAGCCTCTCCGATACAAATTTAGTTTTATATTCAGAATAAAGCAACAAAACCCTTACACTATATATAAACCAAAACGTAATACCACATCGGATCCATAATTAGAATAATATCCAGACAAAAGCTCACGGCTCTTCTTCTCTAGTACTCACTAAAGTACTCACTATTTTAGAACCTCTCATATTTATTTATCTAATCCCTATCTGTGGAAGGATCTTTCTCTTTTCTTGGTGAACGGAAGATCCCGCAATTTATTGATCGCATCCTCTCCTTATTGCCAAAGCGTTGAAGGTAATTTTCGAGCGATCACGTGACCAGGGTTACCGCCATTATCGCCCAGCACACGATATCAAGGCGCGCAATCTAAAGTACCGCTAAAGACTTCTCGAATGTACTTGCAGTAGGAGAACGAGAAGAAAAGTCTTCCTACTTTATTTACAGCGTCCACTCCATTTAGATAGTCTAGCTCAGCAGCTGTCAGCCACTAGAAGACTCGACTTCACCACTTCACACTTCCTCACTCACACTCGAAGACATTCCCTGACTCTCCCCTTTCTATAAATTCCCTGCATTGTCACTCTCTTGTCCCTACAACTATTATCCAATCATGTGCTCATCCAAAAAGTGCAAAAGATGACGATTCGAAAATAATCAGACCATACAATTGATGTTGCAGAAGACTAAAAGAAAACTTTTCTGTCGTATTTTCTAATTTTCTTCACTCTGCTTCATCTAGTTGAGTTAAAGTGTAAAATATCAAGAAATGGAACACCCTGTATAATCAGACCTCCATTTCCCTAAACTCGTCCTTAATTCTCGACATCCCATTAATTCTCACTGACGCATTAGAAAGCGGAAACATCCGACAATAGACGCGACTTTTCATCAACTCGTCGTTCTCCTTCACTCGAGCGGTTCCACTCGAGATACCACTCACCCATTCTATTCAGCCAGGCAGCCACCCACGTCCGCCTGATTTCGCCGGACACGGAAATGCCAGAGAATGCGTGCGATCTATAACAACTGCAAATAAAAAACTTGAGCGTTTAAAATGAACCGGATTCTGGTTCAAAGTGACCCCAACCAAGCTCAATTTAAACTGAAGTTCTCCCTGTGCTGTAGCTCCACTTCAAAGGCTAACTCTCCATCATAAGATCAGAAAGTACCAAGAGCATCCCTCGATACCTTTCCCTAAAGGATGAGTGTATAAGTTCAGGAATGATACCCACATCATCGAGGATACACCATAAGTTAGTGTAGGTGCGCCTTTTCTCTGTCGTGAGGCCGTTCAGTCGGTCGGAGAAAAGAAGGTGGAGAGGTTGATAGAAAACGAAGGTAGATTGGCATAGGTAGAGGTGGTGAAGCGTGATTGCGGCTGTGAGAGCAAGATGAAAAGAGTAAGATCCAGAGAGAGTGAATCGCTGCTGTTAATGATAGTCGAAGACCATACCAGCAGTGGTAGACATCTTGGCAGTACTTGCAGTTGCGGTGAAGTAGGGTCTCTGGGTCTACCTTTACTCTTATCATACAAATCCTCTCAGTTTCCTCGGCTCTCAGTCAACAACCAACTTCGTGGTGAACAATCAACTTCATCACAAATTAGAATCAGGTTATGGGAACCCTATGGACACTTCTACAGGAGATTATCTCCGAAAAGTTGAAAAATATTAAGAGTAAGATAAAAAGGAATTTAATCCTACTTAATCCTACTCAAGAACACTCTAATAAGGACATTTAACTCCGCTGGAGAGGGTGAGCCAGAAAACGTAGTCGGCGGAGGGGATAAACAAGTTCGCTGCGCAGAACATAATGCGCATATGCAGCTGTTTTAATATGTCTGTATATTCATGTGCTGTTTGAAATCTTACAAACATAAGTTTCAGGTTAGATCCGTCAGATTTCCTGTTGATGCGCAGAACAAACTGCGCAGCGAACTTCTAGACATGAATTTGGCCCCCACCGCTGACTACACTTTTGGGCTTACGACTGCCTTACCCCCTCCATCGGAGTTGAGTATCCTTATTAGAGTGTTCTTGATCCTATTTCACCTCCATAGTCTTCGGCTCTGTTCGGACGTCTTCGGACCTGTACGGACGTCTTCGGATAACTTCGGGCATCTTCGAGAGCTCGACTACTAAAAATAGATCCGTGGTAGAGGGAGTATGATTAGTGGGAGTGGACTGTCTTTAATAATAATTATTACATAAAAATGGAGAAGAATGCTCTTGATATTAGTTCAGAAGAATCTTCCGAAATACAAGGAAAGATAAAAAGAAGAAATTTCATTTCCCCAACAACATTTTACCCTCTTACAATTTGAAAGCTACATTTGAAGACATTAAATATACAATAATATTTACTGGCAGAAAAGTCAGAAATGACTTGGGACAAAAACATTAAAGTAAAGGTAGAGGGTTAGTGCTGTGGATGCGCTAATGGCAGCGCTGAGACTCTCCAGCAAAATGTCGTAACTGTTTTGCTCTGGTGATCTGGGCTCTACCTGGAGGCAAGGTAGAAATGGTCCGCGCACTTCCGAAGAATAATTCTACGGTTTTCGCGATGACTACTTGGGAGGCAAGTGAACAGCAAAGCATGCCGCTTGAATTAACTTAACCTGATGCCTCGTTGCCATATATCTAGACTTCCAGATAATAAAGTAATAAAACAATGACGATGATTTACGCGATCCTACGGCAAATGGGTTTACCTAGATTTTTTCCACGCGAATCTTGAGCGCGTGTCGGCAAGCGAAAGGTGCAATTTATTAGTCTCCTGTGCGACACGTATGAGACCAGATGCGGTGGATTATTTATTTACTTTGTAATAAGAAAGATTCTCCGCCTACGAATGGCCTCGAGTCATCTTGAGCGATTATTAATTTTATTTTGTATTGTTAAATTGAGTTTAAGATTTTGAAATTGAATGCAATTTGTGATTTTATATGAAAGAGAGGAAGAGATAGAATAAGAAACTACGGGTGAGAGAATGCGTAAAAGAAAAACAATGAAATATTAAAATAATAAATTCTCTTTGTTTGATAGTGGTTTGTAGTCATCGCTACCTACAGCAGATCCCTTTCGATTTCTTTTCAAGAGTATAGTACGAGAACGTAGATCACATTTGCCACGGCCTCACGCTATCTGCAGCAGATGCTACCAACGAGTCTTTGAAGATGGCAACGGGGATTGTACCATGGCTCTGCCAGAGGACAACTTCAAAGACAGCCGGACAAACCCTCCGGGGTGTAGAGTCATTGTTCAACTGAGTATTCTCGTACGTCCATCTTTTCATTTTTGTCATTAACGCACCATCGTCAAGTAGACGCACGTACACCTTGAGAGACTTCGTACTTTCAAGAGTCTCTTGCATGGCCTTGCCTCTTGATTTATGCAGCGCATTAAGATTTCCTCCAATTAAGCTAAGCTACGTCTAATTAAGATCGATGAGGGTACATCAAGGCGACTCGTGTGTCATCTACTAAATTGGTATCAGTATTACTTTTTTCGCATAAATGGATTTACGAGGTTCTATAAATTGAGACTGGTGTATCAACAAAAAGAAATCAAGACTCCTCTTACGGACATTCACCACCATTTATAGCAATTAATCAATGAAATCTGTCTTCCTTTTTCTTCAACTTTCTTCTCCTAGGCTTAAGTCTAAAACGGAAAGCTCCTTAAGAAGTGTGAAAGAAACTAGGTGAAAGGAGAGAAACGAAATCGTCGACTGTCTCATTGTTTTTTAATGTATTCCTTGAGAAACGAAGTAGCGAATAGTTAGTGGGCGTGACATAACTGTAACGGTTTACTGGCGACCTCGTGGCACCCTGTTGCCAGAGCTACCACTTATGGGAGGTCCTTGCATTCATACTGATAGGTCCTACACGTAAGCCAACTCGTAAAGCGCGACATAACCTTCGTTGAGTAGGGAGACATAAATCATCCACACTCGACGATCCCAGATTCAATACGAGCTTTTCAAAACTCACTAAAAAACATTACTTGCAGCTATATATATTCTAAAAGGCTCACTTTAATAACCTCAACGACGTATAATGAATATCAATCGCGTTTCGGTTTAATTTGAACATTTAATTCAAAATCCGGCTTGTTTTGTACTTAGTTTTATATAGTAAGTTTAGAAAAACCGCGTTGCATTCGATAGATATGTCCACCAGTCCATCGAGCATCAATTGATTGGGAAAACATCCACCGTGCCAAAAAGGACGCTGTAGCGTCACAGAAAACATGGCGGCTGTAAACCTAGAAATTGAAAAGCAGGGTATGTGGTAACATAGTCCTATTCTAAAAAAGACATGCATTTCAGACAACTTCATATTGCGTTCCTCATTAGGCGTTACCTTTTAGCTAACTTCATGCGTAGTGCGCTAACCTCATTGGTCAATTCATATGGGGCGCAAATTTAAATTGTCATTTCAGTTTCTATAGACGAAACACGTGCGCTCAAGCGCGTGCCTAATCTCGTATAATTAAAAAACAAAGTGTTTCAAGTTTAGAAAACTGTATTTCTGGATTTTATCGTTTATATAGTTACGCGAAATCTAAACGGGCATCTAGTATAAACTCAAAGATGGGATGTGTTGGTGGATCCAGCGTCTGATGTCATGATCCAACAAATTCATAAAGACGTCAGGATTTGATGGGCGAGAACCTCCATGATAAACGAAAATACCCAACAGTTCTTCATTCTTGATTAGAGGTACACCACTATCAGAATTAGTTTCACAATATTCGCCTGCGTGTGCACCGACAGCACAAATATGCCCATTTCCAATGATATTGGGATAGATTTGTTGACAGTATGCAATGCTTATTAGTAGCGCAGCATAAGTTTCTACATAATTAGCAGGAATTCTTCTACCTCTGAAATAGATAAGAGTTCTTAATTTAGAGTAAGTTTACTAATTATTGCCCAAAAGGACATCTATTATTCACAAGATTGAGTGAGATAGATAATTCTGTCATCCTTACTTCTATCGTCACTAGATGTCATTCACGATTAAAAATTTTCAAGACTATAATGTCTGTCCGAGAATTACCATAAGTATACCATATAATCTTATAATATAATATTACATAATAATATATTTGCTATGTATATATCTTACCCTACTTCGGTTGGTCTTCCCCAGCTAACAACACGACTTGTCGAACGATCTGTTCCCAAATTTCCACTGTAGATAGTTATTGTTCGATGATTCGACGCGTAATAATTGATATGTGGAGCAAATATAACTAAGGCAAGATTCTTGACCGTAGGGTGTTCTGGATTATAATTTGGGTCATAGAAAATCACTCTCGATATCTCATGACGTTTTCTACCCGCTGTAGGCAATAAAAAAATGTTGGTTTAGGAAGATAAAAATGCGATGACTAAATACACCCTAAGAAAAGTATAACTTTTTCGTGTACCTATTGTATGAGTTAAAATGCTCATATTTCCTGTATTGCGATGTATAAAACACGCCGCAGAGCTTATAGCAACGAAAGCTGTTAATAAAGTTGCTGGACAATGTTCACTTCTGTTTTCTAGAACGCTAACGAGATAGCGAGTCGATTGTAAGCGACGTTCAGAACCTCCCACTATACGTTTCTCACGAATCAGAAGATCCGATGACTTTTCTGAAACCGTTATGATTATAATTTTTAAATATTCTCTTTGGTATTTTTCACAATAACCAAATAATTTAAATAAAAGAATTTTCTCACCATTATTCTCGTCGGATACATGGCAAATTCCTTGCAAGAGAATTCGACAGAGAATTAAGATAATATAAACTTGTTTTTCCATTTTTAACAATCAATTTAGGTAGATAACAAATTTATAACTATACTCAAGATATACCGCAAAAAATTTTTTAATTCGTCTCTCGAACAACTTGCTTTCATAGCATAGATGTTTTGACGATTGAAAAAAGTAACGTCGTATATGTAGTTCAATGTTTATTTTAAGCAATAAAGATACAAAACTTTATTGGTGGACAATAGAACATATTTTAGAGTATATAATTATTAATGTACACGTCACTAAACATATCCTGATATAGATAGATAACAGATTGCTATCTGGTGAAAATTTACTGCCGAAGATTTTTTTACACTTTGTTTCTGAGACACTTTATATAGCATACATGTTGTAACGATTCAACAACATCAAACAACAAACATGGCCACAAGAAACATGGCGACTGTGAACCTAGAAATTGAAAAGCAGCACGGAGAAGAAGGTCTAGTTAGGCCAACTAGACGAATCTACCCGTGTAGAAATAGCTCGAGTTGGCCCTAATACAACATGATTCCTGGTCGGGGGCTGGTCGGGCC